>JAWWEN010000020.1:4912709-4933632 GCA_035582955.1 Sycophila texana
TCTAACGTGCGCGGCGTCTCCGGCGCCTACTTACCGCTCGCAGATAGATGTCATGTGACGTCTATTTCCACGTCACAAAGTTCATAAAAAAACGAGTTTTTTGTAAATTTAAAAAACCTTGACTTTACTGAGAAAGTTATCAATTATTTATTTATCTATTTCGAATCAACTGTGTAGCGAACGAAATTGCTGGGAAGTTCCTAAACCGAGTAAGCACGTAAAGAATGTGCTCAAGCGCTCGCTGCTCAAGTGTGTCTTGATGATGTTTGTGTGAGCAAGGAAGGAAAATAGTTTTGGTACGCAGGCCAGGATCGCAAGGTCGTTCAGTAACGCGTAAGACTTATTGCGTCTCGGAGCTGAGCTGCGTGCGGTCACTTGGACTGGACCTCTGGAACCCACGTAATGATGAGGTAAGTTATTTAGTGCGATTATTCGAGTAATTCTTGATCGTTCTGGACCATTAGTTTTTGGAATATATGCTTATACTACTCAGTTCGTCTGAAAATTATATATTTTTTTTTATAGAAGATTTAACTGTGACAAGTTCCGGCGTTCACCTGCGTTTGCTATTTTATAATTAAAGAGCGCGGATGTATAGCCTACGCAAAGCCCAAACATCTGCTGATGTCTTGCCCTAATCTCAACTGGGCGCAGGTAAAAAACCTTAGAAATTGTTTTCTAGTACCAAATACTGAGCTTTATATTACTAAAGTTTCATCAAATCGATGATCCGAAGGTATGACACTTTCCTGGGAATAATTTTTTTTATTAAATTCAAAATTAAATTCTCTAACTATCATGTCATAATTTCGTATACACAGGAACGTTCAATTTTAAAATATGATTGACATGTTAAGATATAAAAAGTATACTGTAAACAGAATATTTTAATTATACCCTACGGTTAATGTCTTCGTCAAAGTAGAAACATACGAGTATAGTCAGACGGTGATCAAATTCCATCATAATAAACTTTTGAAGCAGAGTTAATAACATAAAACTTAAGTTCATTTTAGGCATAAAAACTACAAAAAATCCTTTATATGTTGAATTAACTATATATTCTTATTAATTTAATAATGTCATTCTAATTTGCCCAAAATACAGATTTCAATATTACAATTCAATGCAAACATTAGAACTGCTTCTTTTCAAATACACAAAAAAAAAAAGTGGACCTTAGTGCATAATCTCAGCCATGAATACACGAAATAAATCACGAAATTTATCCTCCCATCGACAAAATCTGTCTAAATTAATTATTGTCATCTCCCCCGCAGCCATTAATTAGCCCTTGAAGCGTCCATTGTCTATATTCTCGAAACTAAAAGTCAGCGTTACGAAGCCACGAAAATTATCGCCGACAAGAGCGACGAGGGTGGAGGGAGGGAGGCGCGCGGCGCATCCTCCTTTCAATCCCGAAGGCCGATAATCGCTCCGGACGCCTAGGTGCGCAGCGCAACGCCGAATTTACAGCTCGGGCCTGCCACTCTCCCGTCGATGTTTACGAGTGCCGCGCCTAAATTATGCGTCGCGCTGGGGGTCCACGCTTATACGCCGCGGCATCAAACATCGCTGTATCGCGGGCAGACGCGACGCCCGCGGGACTCCCCGACAGAAGTAATCGCGTCGAATGACCGATTGCACTTCGAACACATTTGGACTTTGAACTCGATCGCCTGGCACGCCGGCGTCACACGCTCGACCTCTAATTGCTTTACGAGCCCGCCTCGGTATCGAGGCTTCGTGTATTTATCGAGTTTCACTCCTTTTCTTTTTAACGAGCAATTAAAAGAGTCCGTCGGGTTTCTTTTTTTTTTATTTCTTATTGATTTGCGGCCGAGGGACTAAGTATTAGGTTGGGTACACGGCAAAAGTCTGAAGAAAGAAGTACGTAGAACATATTATGACGACTGAAAACAAATATTTTCAATGTGATAGAAGACTCGCAGTGACTTTTTTTAAATAAAGATGACGGGCTTTGTTTTTAATCTAAAGATTATGAAATGTGCACAGAAGTGCTTATAGTAATACTTTTTAGTATGCAAAAAGTGTCTTTTAATATACCGAATTTTAATTATTAATGGTATATTTCTTAGCCTTTTAACTGAAGAATTATAATGCTAAATGTTCCAGAATAATTTTACGTAATAAAATATCAATTTTAATTTTAGCATTTAATAGTTACACTATATGCGATTAAATTTTCAGTTTTATAAAGCACTCCAGGCATTATAAATAAACTGGTATTAATAATTCGCATTATGTGAATGAAAATCATTGATTAATGAATTAATAACGCTGGAAAAAACAAAGAATTCATTTAAAAATAAGTTTAAAGCGCATCATTTTTCCGATCTTTTTGCAACTATTTAAAGTAGTTAGCGAAGTTTAATTTTCATAAATCAGTGCCACGTTACTTTATAATGCTAACATTAACGTCCTTTTACGAGGCGCCGTAAAAGGCGCTCCAATCGAAAATATCACGCATTTAATGCGGATAAAGTGTTCCCCGTTAATAACGCGGAGGAAGGGCGGAAAGGGGAGGGGATGGTCCGCACGGATGAGCCAGAGTAACGAATTTTTTTGCCTTTTAAGCGCATTATTATTATTATCATTATTATTATTATTTTTTTTTAACGATGGAGACGTGCCTTTTTACCTCGAGTCAAAGCAATCGATTTGCGCTATTGAATTTCTCGCTTTTGAACTCGCGCAACTACGCGTATCATCCGTCGGATCAATACGCGTTTTACCTTTTTTCTAGTCCGGCTCTCCTCTTCGCCGCCAGCCTCCCCCTTTTCATGCTTGAATATGACGTTCGTCACAAAGAATTTGTATCTTTCCAACTTTTCGGGTATGAGATTAATGCATGCGCTTTTTTTTTACTAAAATGTTTTAGCTTTCGGCATGCTGATGTAGTGTAAAAATGAAGTTATTTTGAATTTTACAGAAAGAAAGTTTAATCATTTTTTCTACTGATGAAAATTGATTGATATTTCGCTGAAAAAATTTGTGTCTGAATCATTCAAATACAGGGTCATTTTGATGTACCAATTCAAAAATTCTCTCTTAAACAAATCACCCTCTCTTAAAGAAACAATGACTGGACCTTCTGAAGTTTCGAAAAAAGATACTTGATTAACTAAAGGATAGGTTTCCTTTTAACTGGCGCGAAAATTCAGAAAGTGTTAATGGGAATTTCATATTATATTTTGAATAATTAAACAAAATTTAATATGTTTATTTTATTTTGATAATACATTCATGAAATAAACATTAAATTATTACGTATTCTAATTATATTGAATTTTATTTTTAAGAAAATGTGTTAAAGAAATCATTTTTGTTCTGATTGAAGCTATAACCTCAAAAACTTAAGCGTGCCTTGGAGTATCTCAAAAGACACACCATCTTTAGGATCTCAGAGTCGCTCCTAAAATTGTCAAAATTAACAGAGAAAGATTCGTGTGGATCGATTTGAATGACTTTAGGCTAGCGCCTCTCATCTTGTTCTACTAAACATTATCGTAATTTAATTATTGTATATTGTACATTATCGTAATTTTTATGTTAAATTTTAATCTGTAGTCACGTTTTCAGATAGATAGTAATTTCTACAATTTTTGCTTTTTGGTGTAAATTATTTCCGCAGGTGTTATATTTTTATAGATTTTTCTTCTGGTACTTTCAAAGGACATACCGGTTATATATATGTAAAAAAAAAATCCGTGGAAATTTATTAATATAGTTGCAACAAATGAATTTACGCATAAGCCCGTTTTATTTGCGTCTCTACTCTTACGTTCCAAAAAAAACCTAGTGTTTATTAGCGCAGAGATATCGGTCGAGTATCGAAGCGAAAATAGAGCCCTTAATGCTTGATTGACACCGTAAAAATTCGCATTTGTAACAACCGGCGCTCGATTCACACCCCGCGGAGCAAATATCCTTTTATCGGCTTCGCCGGACAATTCATTCCAATTCATTAGCTTGATAAACAAACGTAACGGCCGCAATCACAGAAACAAACAAAGTAAAACTTTTTTTTCGCGTGAGCCGCCCCCGTCGCCGTCCCGACGACTAAAATTCAGCCCCGCGGCTCGGGTAATATTGAATGTATAAATATTCGCCGCGAATTATTTGCTCTACGCCGAATCGCTCGCGCGTTATAATTTCCCCGGGCGATTTTCCTTCCGCCTCCACCTCTACCATCCCTTCTGTCTCCAACCGCGCCAAATTGTTCCGCAAATTCGGTGAGGTGAGCACGGACAGGTGATTTTCAATCGCGCGAAATGCAAGGCAATTCGTAATCGAATAGCGCGGCCAACGTGCAAAAATCGAATCACCGATGAAGTTACCGACCGCCCCGTCGCTTTTTTACGGCGCGCCTCGACGTCGGAGGGGGGGCGTCGGGGGTGGGGTGTTTTTTGCTCGGCCCGCCCGAACCATTTGCACCCCGCGCAAAAGCCACGACTAACTTATTCGCTCGCCGTCCTTGTTAAGCTCCACGACCGGACCGAGTGCGAGAGATTTCGTCGTAAAAACGTTGATTTGATTTGGAGGCTCGGATTTTCCGAGGCGCCCGCGAGACCTCGTCCCGTCCGTTATCGTTTTACCTTTGTGTTTGAGTATGCGGCGTGCTTCTGTGTTAATTTTACCTTCGTATTTGATTAACAATTTAGTGTTTTCGAATTCTGCTTATTTACATTCACAAACTTTAACGTTGGAGAAAAAAAACATATGGCTCGTCGAGTTGCGAGATTTATGTTTCGAAATTTTTTCCGCGCTCTCTGGTTACTTTTTTTTATTAAATTTAATTAATCTTGTGCTAGTGTTTTTATGAAATTCTTGTTGCATAAAAATAAGGAATAATGTAATAATTCTCTTTTAATAAAAATGATGGCAGTATATTATGAAGTACATAAGTTAAGAAGTAGTTTCATTGGTATCACAAATCTCCGGTTAAGTGGCGCTTGACGATGAGTTTAATTTGTTTAATTTTGTTTAATTTCAATCAGAGATCAACAAAAAAGTTAAATTTTTAAGTTTTTTAATGCTTTATTAGTTGTGAAGTTTATTTTAATTACGAACGACTTTTTTACATGCAAAAATTTGATCATCTGAAGCGTGTGGATATTTTTAGTATAGATAGAAAAATTAGAAAAGCACATCAAACAACTTTATTGAAGAATCTAAAACTAATTGGAAAAGTGCTCTAAATTTGCTACGAGCAATTTATAGTTAAATAAAATCCAACATTAGATTTACTTGGTTATTCTTGCATAACACGAAAAGGATAATTCCCATATAGCTTGTATAAATGCAAATAACTTGTACCATCGTAAAGTCTCTTCATAACCTTATGACGAAGAGTTTGATGAATTTTAAAAATAATTTCAATGTCTTTACGTGCGTGGAACACGGGAAATTTACACTTAAAGTTTGCCAATTTACATGGGTGCTGTATTATCCATCGATGTAAATTTTTTGAATGGAAATTCCTTCATGTACCGTACACGTAAGAGCATTGCCTTTTTTTAAAATTCATCATATTTCATAGGTTTTACGACATGTAGGTCTTCTTCAATTATCTCCTTCGGCCAGGAGCTCATATAACGAGAATACTGCCCTCTCAAATACAATATTAAGAATTGATGAAATAGAAATATCTCAACATCAAAACAGTTTAAATAATTATTGCATTTTAATTATTTTAATATTAAAAATAAATCTTTATACTTATGATATATGAGGGCAAAGATTTAGTTTCTTTTTTAATTTAGATTTAAATTAAGATCAATATTTCTCGTGTAATAAATTTATAACGCACGTTTTATGACTTAAAACAACGAGATCAATATTTTGAGGTTTACAGTTTATATCCTCTGAAACTCATAAACCAATTTGGTCAGCTATAAAGTCATACACATATACGCGGCCATTTAAAGTACATTCCGTATTAGTAAATAATAAAATAATAGTGCCACCCATTAATAATTCACAATAAATATTGTCCATGAATTTACTAAGCCTTCGTAAGTGCCCCATTTCTATTGGCGCAGGAATAATCCACTTTTAACGATCACAGTGTCAGCAATGATCGAAATACATTTACGTCCGGCGTAGACTTGACACGCGGATTTTAGAGTCCGGAGGGAAACGTAGGGGACGAGAGAGAATGAGAGAGGAGGCCTCGGCTCCCCCGACTCTTCCTTTCTTATTGATTTTGCTGTCGGCAGGGACAGGCAGACCGGCCGTTCGACCGACGCTCTCCCCGGGCGTCGTTAAGATTAGAGCCGCCTGCTTGGGCCTTTACCTCCTGTGCGAAAAAAAAGCAACCCTGAATGATAATCTGACCGTACGTTTGAAGTTTGACAAATCGAGGGCTCCGAGATTTGCGCAGAGATTTGGAGCGGCTATTCTTTTACCGCGACGTGTCAATATATTATATTTCTGGGCTACACTGCTTTTTACCGGGCGATTTTTGTATTATATTCTTATATTAGAAGCACGCATTTTGTAAGGTTAGAATTAGAAAAAATCAAATGGCCCCTATTGAAAATAAATACGTAATTTTGATACGGATCATAATAAAACTACGTAATAAAAGTATAGGAAATTTGGTACGTAAGTGTTCGAATTAGTATAGTATTGCTTTCCATAAAGCCTTGTGTTGCCAAAATTTTTCGATCTTCAGATTTTGACGTAAAAGTACTTGTTTAGGTTCAGAAAGACCAAAAAAGTATTTTTAAAAAAATTTCTCTATGTATGTATGTACGTACGTATGTATGTACGTACATCGTTCCCCCTTTTTAACTTCTAAACTACATGATGTATTATTTCCAAATTTTGTACACAATTTAAAGTCATTTATCGTAAGCCCGCTTGAAAATTTCAAGTATTTTTGTCGATTAGTTTCAATTTTATAACTATCTAACTATCTTTGTGTTTTTTGAAAATTAAAAAATTTTTTGCATACATTTATCATTTGATTGTTGAAAGACCACCTTAAAATTTCAAGTACTTCTGCAGAATACTTTCAATTTTAGAGCTATCGCACACTGTGCGCGAAAGATTGAATATTCCGTTTTTGGCCATAATAGCTTTCCTTTCTTCGAGTCTTCCCTTTTTTCTCTCTTTTACTCTTGAAAATCGAAAGATAAGGCAGTCGCCAAGGGAGGGAGGGAGAGAAACAAGCACGATAATTACTATCGTTGTCACGTCTATTCGTCTGTCAGGGGACCGAGAGAAAGTCCACCGCTAACTCTCCTTTCCCATTCGGCGCCTGTCTTTCATTCCGCGAAAGTTTTTTCATCGGAAACTTCCCTTCTCTCCTTTCTCCTTCTGTTCCCATAAAAAAGCGCTCCCTCTTTGTCTAGCTTCCGAGGCACGCTTTAAGTCAATGCGCAATTTTTCCTCTCCCTTCAATAACTTATTTTCAATCCTACTTTAGAAATCTGCGCCAATTTCAAGTCTCTATCGAGGAAATTAGACAACGTGATTTATTTTTCAAACTTCGTGAATGCTTCATTCAATTAATCGTTAGCAAGCGACACGAGGAATTTTTTTTATGAATCGCTATCATCGAAATACTTTATAGAATCGAATGTGGAAAACTTTAGGGTCTGTAACTCTTAGTGAGGGGTGATTTTACGTAATAGTTGAAAATCCTCTTAGCTAGACTGATTATAAAGTTGTTCGCCTTATAATGGATTCAAACTTGGCTGCAGCTTCGACGAACTATCTGAGTATGTTTCCGGAGGTATTTTATCGATGACTACTTTGGGATATGTCAACATCAATAAAGTAAAATTATTTTGGTTTTTATTCTGATTTAAAATTATTTTTCTATTTAAAGGATTTTATCAATTAATGTGCATCATGTAGAGAGATCAATGTAAATAGTATCAATGTTTGCATATAAGTATTTCGCTAAGGAAAAGAAACTCTTCTTTGTTCTATTCATTTTTTCCGTATAGAAATTTTCATTTTATTCGCGCTGCACTTTACTATTTTGCGTATTATTTTTCTTGTTTAAGACCAGATCAATTATTCTACTTTCTTTTCTAAAAACTCTAACACTTCAATGTTTAATCTTAAAATATAATACCTTTTACTTTTCATCTCTTTCCTTGGAAAACGTTTACGATTCCATTTCACGCGATCGTCAAAGTCTCCTTTGAAAATCCCATAAGGTACTCTACCGAAAATCCAGAAAAAAGCATCACGACCATCATCCACCGAAGATTAGATTCGTTGGTGGAAAATGTCGTCGGGGTCAAAGGGCGCTGCTGCGGTCGGAACAGGCGCGGCGCGCGACTTTCCGCGGGTTTGTTTGGCTGAGTCGACGGTCTGTTTGTTCGACTGGCGTGGGTCCGCACCACTTAGCATAGAGCAACTCGCGAGCCGCTAAGCCCTCGCGCAATCCTTGACTTCGACCGGAGCCCACTCTCGCTCGATTTCGGCTATCGACCCACCTTAATGCGAGCCGCAAATTTCGTGCAACTGTGCCAGTCGGGTGCCTTCTCTCGGAAATCGAATTTACTCTATTAATTTGTTATTGTTTCGTAAAACTTATTTATTAAACTATTTATTCTTACAATTTATTTATTAAACTATTTATTCTTACAATTTATTTATTTAACGATTTATTGTCTGCTGGAGGTTCGAAGTCGGAGAAAACCCTGAGAGTTTTATCGGGAAACTTTATTTAGATACCAAATTATTACGATAAATATAAAATGATCAATACAAAATGACCTGCTTTATCATAGATGGTATGAAATTCAATGTTCAAATAAATAATTTTACAAGTAGCAATTTTATGAACAAATATTCTACAGTCTCCCGTAAATAGAATGAAATATTTTGCGTAAAAATAAATTTATCTAAATTAATTTATTTATACGTGGGTATCCTTTTTCATTTTTAATTTGTTGGAACGTGATATGAATTAAATAAATCGCAATATAGCATAACAATCCATCTACTTTTAGATTCACTTTGTTTTGATTTTTATGCAATGTAGGCTCGTCCTCATAATCTAGGAAGATAATAAAGCTAATTAACAAGTTGAGTGTATACGCTCAAAATGGTTTTGGAGCGTGATGTTTGTGAGTTTTGGGCAGATTGAAAGTTCCAAAGTAGATAAGACCGTGATCCGTTAAAAAATAATAGCACTTTGCGTTACTTTCGCATATGAGGATGTACGTTAAATATTCTTGTAAAACTGAGCATAAACATTTATTTCGAAGTTATTATTATTGCTAATGTAATATGAAATTAAATTGTTAATTACTTCTGTATTTATCTTAAACTATTTCATAATCTACATATAAATATTTTAATACTATTTAAAGTATAATTCAACCAAGGACTATCTATTGAAAAAAAAAATTTTTTAAGGTGTAATTATTACAGAAATTGTCATCGGTATATATATTCGTATGTAAAATACAGTTGGCTATTGCCTTGAAATAATATCCTTTTTGCATTAAGTAAGTATATATACGCTTGGAGCACTAATCTTGAATGTAAAATCTTTGTGCGGTGTTTTTTAGGATTGTAATAAAAAACATAAATACGGGCAGTTTATACCGTACATAGGGCGTTCAATAAGCTGTGACGACAGAGGCCGAGCAATCGCAAACACTGCGAATCGAGCGGATTTCGACGAAAAATATTTATATCGTTTTTTATCATGCTCATTCGATCCTTTTTTTTTCGCTTCCTCTTTGACCAGTATTTCACGTTTTGTAACAATTTCGTCTTAGCAAATGAAAAGGCAGATAAATCGTAGAAATAAATCTGTTATGATATTTTTACAGATTAGTCCGGATTGTAAATGAATTATTTTCATTTTTTTGCACTAAAAAATTATCACTGAATACAGTCACTTATTTATTAATTTGTTAACTAATTCCCCTAATTCCCTCACTTCTTCAATTAAGATAAGAAAAATATATGAAAGAAAAGTTCGTCCGAAAAATCAATCTCAATTTGATCAAAATATTTAACGAGGACTTATCTTGCGCATTAAAAATCCTACGAAATTAGCTTTAAGATAAATAATCAATTCACCCGGAGCAGCCTCAATCCCCTGAAAATTCCTCGAAGCTAATTAACATTTTAGCCGGCTTAGAAAGTTTATTTTTGTACGACGTTTCCGCTCCTTATGCCGCGGCAACTGACTTAACGGAATTAGCGTCGACGAATCAACCGTCTAAAAAAAGGAGAGAGTTTAGAGAATCCCTCGTAACAGCATACTTCCCCGAGCAAGATAAGCCAGCCACGAAGCCGCGGTAGGCCGAGCTGCAGCTGTAAATCGGGATATACCTGGCACGTGTACGCCTACACGTGAAACTCCGAATTCCAGCTTTATCGTCGTGTTATACCACCGGCGGAAAAAAAAAATAGAGGCGGAAAAAGCTCGCCTCCACGTCCGCGATTTGTGCGTCGTCGGACGCGGTAAAAAAAAAAAAAAATAGGCCGACTGTACGACGTTGGTGCAAATCGTTGCGCGCGCGCGAGATTACAATGGGGATGTCCGACTTGGAGCGTTTCATGTAATTCTACGTAAATTACAACAAGCTCGGAAAGCTTAAATTCTCGAGCGCGAATATTATACGAGGAAGGAAATATAAATGAATTAAAATGCAACAATTAGACTTAACTCAAATAATTGTAAAGTTTATTCAAGTAAGTAAAATATCGTTCAGTAAACAGTTCAGCTCGGTTTTCTTTGTCCTTGAAGGTATTGGGACTTGCTACGCCCTCCTTTCTTATACTTATTACCAGAACAGTGCAGCTAGTGTTGTAACGTCTATTCTAGTCTATTCTATTATATGGTTATGAAATAAAGAAGCGGTTATATGATGGTCGCAGGACCATTTAAAACTTCGTGACGATTTTAATATTGACAGGCACATTTTCCAATTCATATATTCACTTCTACAAGCGAGGTGGCGACAAATGATAAATAAATTATATTAGTTTAAACGGCAATCGAGAAGGCGAGAAACGAGAAATAATTGATATTCTATTAATATTTATGTTTTCAATAATTATTTATTATGCGTAATATACTTACAAATAATTATTTTTGTTGTATCCAGAAAATTTATGACGGTTAATTTGACACTACATTTTTGCATGGATTTTTTTGTTAACATTTACATAACCGTTTTTTTTTACTATAATTTTGTATGATCGTTATAATTGTCACATGATCGTCACGTTTGATAATTATGCGTCTTATGCAATTTCAAGAGCAGCGAATCTGCATACTTTTGAAGGATAACACGCAGTGCCGTCAATTTTATAAAATAGTGTCGCATTCATAAAAAAACCTGCTTCTATCCGAAAACGAAAATTATGCTACAAAACGAGTTTATCTTTACAAATTTTACTATGTGAAGATTCGATTATCTGGGTACATCATATTCGAACATACTCCGAGTTTAGAAGTACGCTTCGTTACTCAAAAAAGAATTAATCGATGGATTAATGCTTTTAAAAAGTATTAATCGATCGATAAATACTTTCTTTAAAGATGACCGCATGACAAAAGTATACTGGACGCAAAGAATAGATTTCAATCTCAGATTCGTGACGCAACATCGGCATGGCTATACGGTAGTCGTTCGGAGCTCCCGAGTAGTCGAGGAAATTCGCCCATTTCAAGGTAAGGCATGCCTAGTACTTTATTAACAAGAAAAGAAAGTGTTTGCCTCGTCCGATTATTACTCCGACGAAGCCTGCTTCTCTCTTTTCCTTTGCTCGTAGGCCTCGCGGGGGTCGAGAATGCGCCTGATTGCGGCTTCGGCCGACCCGGTCTGAGTTTCTAGTGATGCATGCCTGTAATTTTGGGCACGGGCGCGCTTAAAATATCCGTTGCGCCGCGGAGGCGAGATTGGCCAAAACGGCCGGAAAAAGTGAATGCTGCCGGAATGATTTGTTTCGCTCGTTTTAATCTTTAAAAGTGAGTAACCCTTACCGGCGCGCCTGGTAATGTACTGTTATTTTCTCATGCTTAACCGAGTAAATTATATTATTAATTATGACGAATGGGTCTAATATTTTAGAGACGATTTTTATCAGCCTCGCGCTTAATTGTTTCATGACTTTTAACTGGTGGGTAGGTTTGTTTGCCGAATTTGTAATGGTATATTTGCATCACGTTTTATTTATACTGTTTTAAGTTTTATTTCAAACGCGTGGATGTTACAGATTTAAATTTTTTAATTCATTTACTAAAAATCATTGCTTGCTAGCAGTCGGAAAGTTTTTTTAACCCGTTAACTGGCTAATTGTAAGTAACATGTATGCACATATTTGGATAACTTCGATATTTCGTAATGGATTTAACCGTAAAAACAATATTTTTTTACGCCTAAACATAGTATTTGTGGCTACCAGTTTTGGCTCGAAAAGTTATAAAAGCCTTACCAGTTAAGGGGTTAATAATATACATTCGAGAATATAAATTTAGTGAAAAAAAGGTATGATGGAAATATGAATGCATCTAGGTATATTAGTAAGAAATTATAGCTTACTTTTTGCTATAAGCTAAAATTTTTGTTAAACATTAATTAGAATTCTCACAAAAAACGTGCTGAATTCTGAACATACTTCTGGCTAAAATCTGTTTAATTGTATGCATATACCAAGATAATGTTAAGAATTAGTTTGTAGGTTAAGTGCGAATTATTGATTTAAAATTGAATCGTAATAAGTGATCAACCGGTAATTACCTTTTTAACGATATATTAGCAAGATCTTAACCAGGAAGTAACTTATCATTAGCTAATTAACATCCAAACAATATAAAAGACACTTTATTTTCACCCAGGGGTCATTCTTATTTATTCGCATACCATCTCCATTTAATTATAATTTTTCAACGACGCAAATTAAGAATATCAAGCTGTTTACGCAAGATACTCGTTTCAAATGATTAGAAAGTCATTGCTTAATAAATTAAGTGGCGGTGGAAGTGTTAAAGCTCGAGAGCGAAAGACCAATTTCGTTTTGCCGCGAAAGACGGCAGAAACAATAATAGTGGCGAAAATACCTCAAACCCCGACGGTCGCCGGGCCAGGGGTAGGGGGCGGAGTCTCCGCGAGAGCCGAGGGTAATCTCTCTCATTGTCCCGGTAATGAGACGAAACGATAAAGTAGCGCAACTCGTTCGAAAGTTTATCAGCCGGGGCTGGCGGCCATTGTGAAAACGTCAGCGGATCCTCTTAAGCGGCACTATTTTCGTCGCGGCGGATCTCTCTAAAACATAGAAAGGGAGAAAAGGAGAGAAAAAGTTAGATAGGGAGCAGGCGAAAGAGAGAAAGAAAGAGAGAGAGAGAGAGAGAGAGAGAAAATCCGGAGAAACTCGGCTGTCCAATAGTCGTGCGATAAGGCGACGAGCCATTAAAAACTTAAATCTCGGATCTGCCGTCTCTTTTCAGAGTCTTGCGGAACCGGCCAGTTTAACGTCCCACTCCTACGGCCGCCTCCATTTCGCCCATCTCCTTTTCAGCCTTCAGAGTGCCTCGGTTAATTCGAGTTTCTAATTAATCCAGGGGTACTGCGTCCCTACTCCCTTTCCCCTCCCCCGTCGTCCCGTGATAATGAAACACGCATCAATCTTGCAGGCACCCCCGGGCTAGCGCGCGTCTTCCCGCGACGAAAATCAGCCCCATTGTCGACGCGATTCGATCCTGAGGTGCATCCGCACTGATAGGGTCTCAAGAGAGCACAACACATCCTACAGTTAATTTTACGGAGAGAAAAGTTTTTGTAAAAATTACTATACTGTTTTGTGACGCAGGCACAGAGGCTAGACCATGAATTAAAAATTTCACTATACAGTAAAGTAAATATTTCTAAACTTATAGTGAAATTTACTGTAAGTCTAGCAAATTTATACTACACTTTCTAGTAAAATTTTTAATTTGCGAAGTCCGTCCCTGCGTTGCAGTATAGTAATTTTTACTAGAACTTTTCTCTCCGTGTAAATACTGTAAGCTTTGTACAGAAGGAACAAAATTTGTGAATAGGCCGCCAGGTTGGCCTACTGCTAGTGAGAAATTTGGTGATATAGCGCAATATGTTCCCATGAAGGAAATAAGACGAAAAGATTTTTTTTCCTTGAGAAAAATAGGAACAGCCGACCGTATTCCTTTCCGAGCATACAAAGTCTTCGATTCACGAGTCTCGTTTCATTTTCGTTTTGACGTGGGTCGAAACGTGAGTGCTATGGGTCACGCTCTTTTCTTCAGATAAGGAAGAAATAGATGTTGAGGAACAATAAAAAAATATATTACTGAAATGTCTGAGAGGCACATTCATTTTCTACGTGACCACAGTAGCATACAGTACGGTGGGAAAAATTAACGAATTAGACCCTGAATGAGTCAAAGTAATTATTTTAATTTATCAAACTATGTCTTTTGTGATAATATTTTTGGCCTAAATTTATTAGATTTATTCAATTCTTTTCGTTTTTTGTTTATTTATTATTCGGACGGTAAATTAAATTTCTCTCTTAAAAAAGAGATGGCAGATAAACCATAGAAGGAATTTGATCGATTATAAAGGATAGAGCTCTGAAAATTTTAGATTTTGATGTGAATTTAATATTTCAATTTTAATAATGACAGAAGTTTAATTATCCTATTTTATTTTATGTAAATATGTTAATAAAAGGCGAAAACCATAGTGATTGATTTTCTACTGTCAAAAATTTAATCCCGATGAGCAGTAATTTTGTTAATCTTCTCTGAAAAATTTCAATAAAAGTTAAAGTTAATTAACTGAAGAACTTAGATCTGATTAATTAAATAATTCTGAATTTGAAAAAAGTAATAAAAACTTAATAAAAACTGATTGATTTTCTAAGATAAAAAACTAAAGCGTGTGAAGCACTACTAACTTAAATTAACTAGTACAACACTTAATTTTTGTATACTTTCCTGTGGTACCCCCGAATAAGCGTTGAGATATGAATTAATTAAATTTTTTGAGAAAAGTACTCAAGTACCGGTGAGATTATGGTTCAACAAGAATCATCGAAGTACAATAAGAAGATATAATTTTTAAAGACCAGCCGAATAAATGAAAACTGAAATGATTTCCTACAGCAAGCTAAATGATCAATAAAGGAATAGGGCGTTCCATTTCATTTATTACGCCCTCCGGGTGCACCTGCGCCGCTGATCATCGCTCGGTCAGAATTCGATCGCAAAGATCGTAATTGCCTCAGAATCAAATCAAATGCCGTGCCCGCATCGGAGGGAACCGCCTTCTCGGCCCATTAAGCGCCGAGCGCCGTTTGTCCCTCGCCGCGTTACTGAGGCAAATGGCCGCGTGCTCCACGTACCGTCTTGATGGGTCGTTAATTTTTTCCGGGCTTCTTTCCTGGTGGTCGCAAGTTACTGTTGCAATAATTGTAGCGCAGCTTTACGAGCCCTGCTGACTGGATGACTCTCGGGGCTGTAAACGCAGCTTGGATCTCGCAAAGGCTGCTGCCGTGTCCTATCCATTTCGCTGCGATATGTTGAATGGAAATTCGAGGGGTATTGGCAAGCGTGCAAATGAGAGCACGAGCTAAGGTGTGATTTGAATTATCAAGACAAAATGGCTATGGCAATTTTCTCATTACTAGGCAAATGTTCTGTGCTTCGGTTATATTATAATTTATTCCTTTAATCATAATAATTTTATAATAATAGAAGATGTAAGACTATTTAGATATATAAAAATAAATCTAAAAGATCGTCATATAAATGTTTCTCTTCTATATCTTCTACTCTTTTGATTCCCAAAGCGCATTCAAAATTAAAATCGTTAACTTAATTTACAAATGCTTTACGTGCTCATACAATAGAAATTTGATTTAAGATAGTTAATTAATTTTTATTACTATATTATATTTTTATGTTTGCAATAGAATTAGGCCGAGCAGCTAATTTGTAAATTTTTTACTTTAATTTTTTAAATAATGTAACATAATATAATTTTTTTATGATTTATGAAATCAGAGTATAAATTGATGAGATGCGGAATTGTAATAATGCGTGCCGGTTCAACAGACATTGATAAGGGATCGAATGGAAAAAAATTTACTATTCAACTCTGAAAGATAGCACGGAACATGTACCAAAAATATGTTCCGGCAATGTACGAGCGAGTACCTTCATTGTAATTTACGACCCCATTTCATTAGAACTCCGTAGTCGCATTGAATTTTCCGCAAATTCAGTATTTAAAACATTGTTACAGGATAATTTACAGCTTTGACTACATATTCAGCATTATTCATTGTGAAATTTAACTGGTTACGTGAAAAGGCTACTCCTTGATTATGTTAGAGACTCTTTTCTGTTGATCAAAAGCGGCATCCAAACTCGTACGTCAGTTAAGTCAAGCATTGGACGCAAACCTGCACTCTTTTCTCTAAAATATTAACATAAAATATGTGTTCCATCTCAGATTAAAAAAAAAAAACTCATTAAAATTGTAATGTAATAATGGAGAAATATTACATTGTTTTAATTTATATTCTCTCTTAAATCTATTAATTTAAAATACAAAAAATATTACGTATATAAATTTTACATGGAAGCTAAGGAAGTGTAATACTTATTATCCTCCATATAATAAATATGAAAATTTCAATTGCGTCGGGTTTATAAATCTTACCCCTCAACTAACGACGATAGGTAACTGTTCCTTCCGTCGCAGTTCAGTGCCACGGGGGTTGAAATGTATGAATGCGAACCTTGCGGATGAGGTCGAAATATTGAGATTTGCGTCGACGAGGTACTACGGTTGGTTTATTGAAATGGATATGAAGTGTTTTGCACTTTCAAGCACTTATTTTACGACGAACGTAACGAACTCGTTCACTCAACACGTTAAATTCACGATTTTAGTCGTGAAGTGCGATTCACTTGCTGTAACTATTAAAATTTACATTTGTATTTTAACATTAAGGGTTTACCCGCACAGTAATCAAGATATTTTACAATTCAGATCTCTTACTTTTTGTAGTTGTAGTAACTTGATAAATAATTTCAAACGTAAAAATTGAATATTCATTATTTATACCTACGGAAACTAAAGAAAAATAGATAAATATGGATTTATGGATTTTGTATGCGTTCATTATTTTTTGTAATAAAACAAACTGTCATATTTCATATTTCAATATTTAACAGCAATAGTTATTTATTTATTTTCGTAACTTTCAAACGGACTGAATAATCCTATAAACAACAAACGAATTGAACAAATGAAAAAAATAAAAACAGAGTAAAAAGTAATTAAAATTTAACAGTACGAGAGCGTAGTGCATTTTTTAGCGTTCCAAATGGATGAATATCGGTAACAGTAATTGTGCAATATGTACACTTGACTTGACTACCTTTAATTTTTCCGGAATTTTTAAAAAATTAAAAATATGAAATGGCATCGTAGATACTCTGCTCTTGTTTATATGAGGAAATCCACAAAAAGAAACGCGTTATGGCTGTAGGCCGTAGAGTATACGAAAAAAATTCTGAACATACGTTTTTGAAATGGCTATTTTAAAATAACTTAAAGAAGAAACAAAAAAAAAAGATATCAATTAATCTCCAGTATTGTCATACTTTAAAAATTTTGAATATGTTCCGAAAGAATTAGAAGGAATCGAGTGTACATTCATCCCAAGAAATAAAACTAAAAAGAAGAGCAGTAGCATTCCTCAAAATAAAACAAGTTCGAGGCAAAAAGACAAAGATCGCGCGTTAGCCCGGTGCTGTATCTGTAAATTTTTAATTCAAGAAGACGTCGTACTTACGTCTGTACACTCTCGCACATTCGTTAAAGTTAGATTTACAGTTGCGGTAGCCAGCGCTCTCCAGTCAAAATATCTCATAAAAATAGTTTACAACGAAATTTACAGCCGCGCGTAAACTCGGACGGGCTGGAAGGAGGCGTCGCGATTCCGCAGTCCTCGCGTCGCCGACCATAAATAAATGAACTCGAGACTCCACGGATCAACCTTGCGTCGTCCACCCCTTTTTGTATCTCCCGCGGAAGCTTAAAAAAAAAAGGACAAATGACGAGCATCCGAACATGGTCATTTGTAACAATTGCGCCTTGGCTGCCTGGTGCTGCCTTCGAATTTACTCTATAGGGTGGGATCTTTCACGGCGCGGAGGGGTAGTAATTGATGAGGATGAAAAATGATTTTTCCTCTCGGATGGCTGTTTACGCTGTAAAAGTTGGAGTGGTGCTGTTGGGAGACATATCTCTGCGCAGTATCTTCGCGAACGACAGGGAAAAAAGCGTGGCTCGGGTCATTTGCAGAAACGATCGATGTTTTATGATTTCATCGGCTGCAAAATGCCTAAACAAATAGTGCCCCGAACTGTAAATGCTATCGTATTCCTATATTTCTGGACGAGCGCGCAAGAACATCGAATGTATATATGTGTGTGTGTGTGTGTGTATGCGCTATAAAAGTTTTTACGATGCACCATCAATTTTCAGGAATATATAGAGGAATATATAAGTAAAGGATACCTAAAATGTCATAACTGCCGTTGTTGCGAAGTTTAAAACTCCTTCTGTATGTTATTTTATTAGAAAAAGTGACATTTACTGCGGTAGCTTGTATTTGAAACCTGGAAAGAATTTCGCTAATCAAAACAGAAATGTTGGTTACGTATGACGTGAAAGCATCTAAAGAATTCCTATCGAGATCAGATTGGATAACACAATCTAACAGAAAAATAAAGTATTTGGCCAAGAATGAAATTTTTATCCTTAGTTTTTTTTTTTTACAGAAACCAATCTACACCCAGTACCTCAGATTTACATCCTTCATTTAAAAAAAAATTACTCTAGTATTGCCTCATTTAGACTAAGAGTACGTAATAGAACGAGATAATTAATAGCATGTTTCAGAGAATTTTCAGTAGAAAATAGGGAAGACCTATTAAATCTCATAACTCAGGAGACCAATTTCTGGTCTCATATAATTAATTTGTGAATCTATAATCGTACTGTGGAAAAAATGACATTACTGATGATCCTTGACTTTTCTTCATTCTTTTATCCTCGGATGATGTGTGGAGTGAATTTCACATTCCCATTCTTTCCTCGCTCATCCACAATTCAACATTCAACAGATGGCCATCATTTCTTATCCTCACCAAATAGTGCATATCAAATACTTTCACTCTATTTTTTAACATCAACCGCGCGGTAACTAATTCCCTAATTTATAACAGATAAACTAAGAAATGTTCAACTGCGGTAAAGGCAAATCCACGTTGAAGAATCATCCGAGCGAAGTGTTCAAACGAGGGATCTCATCCATTGGCTGTCTCCGTGCATGCAAATCCGCACGAGACACTCATCGCGCGGAATTTATGGTGTTCTCGTTTATTATCGCGCGGTATGGACGAGCAAAATAAATTGCACTGCTTGGATGGGAGTGCTCCGTTCGCTCCCTAGACACGTACGTCGTTGCGCCTCTGAAGCCGTCCCTTCGTCCATCATCGAACGCCTCCGGCCACTCGTGCAGAAGCGCAAGCAAACCCAGAGGCGTACAATCCATAAGATAAGTAATGAAAAGAACCTTTATCGGCGACATCGCTCGATACTCAAACAGCATATACACCTTAAGGTTGTGCAAATTTCGCCGAAAGTTTGAATTAACAAACAATAGTCGCGCGTCGCGAGCGAGCGGATCACCATAACCGTATGCTCAGGTGGAAGGTGGCTCGCGCGTGTTTTACTTGAACGTATGCATGAACTCGAACTTACATATTTACTCGCTCAAGTTAAAGTACACACTCACACGTGCCGAGACGGAAAAATGTGTAAATACACGCAGGAGAGGGGGGGGTGTACACAGGCGAAGGAAGCGTCCGGGTGCGAATCCGCGCGCGAGCCCCCCACGTACGAGAAATGACATAGAAACGGGAGAAAGATGAAAAGATATTTTACAGCTTTGGGAGGAGAGGAGCGAGATCCGCGCGCTCGCAGGGCAATAAAACGCGCGCGTCGCAAGATAGAGCCGGAGATAGACGCGGCAGCGGATCCTCGCGGCAATAAACCGACCAAAAATTGCCGAGACTCAATCTCCCGCCGCTGGCAGTGGTAGGTGTCAGCGTCGGAGGCGGCACCTCCCACTCGAGAGAGGTATATATCGATTATTAGTCGGCTACACCGCGCTCGCATCTACATTATTCATGCGAGCTGACCCTTTTTTTTATTCGTCCGCCCGCCTCCTCCTCCTCCTCCGTTGACGGCGCGCACGCACACACTGACTTTTTCTCTTTCAACCTTTTTTTTTCTCCTTTATTATTTCATTTTTTAACGAGAGTGCGGCCGGGCGGTGGCTACTACGGGCGCTTGGATTTTCTTACGGCTGAGAGTGAAAGTACTCGATTTGAATATTGATAGCCTGGAATGGACTGGGTTATTTTATGGTATGATGCAGTCGGATGGATGAGGGATGGTAGTGAGGGGTATAGAGGACGGGATGTTATTAGTCACGTATCCCGGATTGATGTAGAAACCGTAATGGATATTTAATTAAGGCTTCCTTTGTTTTTTTATAAATACTATTTATACGCCGATGAAGTATCTGAACAAAAATTATTTTTTAATATTATCTTGACTGACTAAAGAATATCTATAGAATTATCTTAAATTGCTCAATTTATTTTAGGAGATGATCGAGCCTTATAAGCTCTATATATCGTCGGTCTGGAGCAAGAAGGTGCCATCTCGGACTCCAGTTGGAAAAGTGCCATCTCGGAACCCGAGTTGGGAAAGGTGCCATCTCAGAGCCCGAGTTGGGAAAGGTGCCATCTCGGAGCCCGAGTTGGGAAAGGTGCCATCTCGGAGTCCGGATGGGAAAGGTGCCA
>JAWWEN010000020.1:4942915-4960560 GCA_035582955.1 Sycophila texana
TATTATTGTTTATGCGATAACCTCTAAACCGAATCTCCGCGCGCGAAGCGCGCGCCTGATCTAGTAAATATAAAAAACCGCTGCCAATGTATTGACAGTTAGCTTCCTCATCAAACACAGTTTTTTAGACTTCCTTTTTTTAAATTAATTAATAATAATTTTAACGTTTGTTTATATTGGTTATTAAAAAATTATTAAGAAAAAATTTAACGAAATTTAAGTGATCGTAAATTATCTAAGGAGGCTCTGACGGTAGTAAATTATAGAAATTATGTTACAGAAAAAGCTTTCCTTATAAAAATAACGGCAGTATGTTGTGACATTTATTTTAAAGAAGGTTGTTTACCTAAAGTGTGAATGCTGTTTTGATGATATCCTAATTTTAAAAATTTGAGTGCACGAACCCTTAGGATTTTGCCATTTTTTCAATTTATAGATTTTATAATAAAAGAATAATAGAACTATGATTATAATTTTTTTTTTTTTAAATGCAGAGGTCAGAGAAGAGAAGAGAAGATTTTACACTATCTAGTAGACAACACTTCACATTTTATAAATTCGTTATTTCTTATTACGATATTATAAAAGTAACTATAAAATTGTGAATTCAACGAAAATTTATAGATACGTAAATAAAAGTTTAATAAACTTCATACAGTTCATTTTTTGTAAGCCTTAGCACATGGCCTCAGAATAAAAAAAAATCTATAAATGATAGCCTACATATTATCAAAATCAACATACGTATATCATTCTATGATTTTTATTTATTATAGTCGCCCGTTTAACTATACTTATATATCGGTAGAACCTCCTTAAACCATCCACAAAGGAATATTTTATACAGCAATTTGGACTCCCTAAAATATCAACATATTTAAAGAACGACAAGCGGTTGCAGGATTTGGAATTTGATTACCAGGTGACTTTGACCTTTCAATTTACTTTGGAAATTCGGTGGATCTGGGGCAAATCCGCAGAAGGCTCCGGCGACTAAGACCCGAAAAGCTGAAGGCGAATTCGGCCGGCAGCAGAAGGTATAGTTCAATTGGCTCGCGTCGAATAGTTCGGATGTCACGTCGCGTGCCGTGCAATATGCGACGTTAATCTCGCATAAGTGAACAATATCACGACGTGTCCCTCGGAGCCCTTCGCAGAATTAAGCGAGCGCGCGACCACTAAGCCGCGCGCGGTTTCGCCTCCCTCCGGTGCTCTTGTGCCTACCCGGAATCCATCTACTTCACAATTATGAGTGCATCTATATGGTAAAAATGAATTATCGCGTGGCTTCCCTCGCGGTCGGGGTACCCAGGGAATAAAGGCCCTCGCGTGATGTACATCTTTCTCTTACCCTTTTTTATTCGGACGGTTTAACGATACTCGCGTTTACTGCGCTTCTCCAATATTTAATTATGAGTTAAGTTGAACTCGAGGGTGAAATATTTTTTCAATTTATTGTAGTATTAATTGAATAAAAAAGGTTTTGCTTCCCTAGTGGAAAATTAACTAGACTGATGAGAGAAGGTAATACATTTTCTGGAGATTGGTCAACTTACGGTTAAATTCTGATCAGAGAACTTCCTTACTGGCTACGGGTTCTAATTAGAATATTATGGTGAAGGTGAGAAACTGGTGGTTTTGTGTGGACAGAAATAACTTCAAGACCACGTCATGCGGTCGCTGAACATGAATTCTGATCAGAGTAACCAGAGCACATTCAGATTTTCTCCCAGGTCCTAAATATCCCTAAAGAATTCCCAGAAATGACCAATTTGACCTTGAAATGGCTTCGAACCAGGACCGATGGATTCCAATGAACACTAGATTCACGTACAGCGACACCAAATTATACATAAAGATTTTATTGTGACTCGCCTGACAGCTTTTGTTATAATTAATTAAAGTTATGTGTAATTAATTAAAGTTAGTGACTGACGACAGAAGATAATTAATTTTGTACTGTTCTGTGAAGCTTCCTGTGTAGAAATTTGATAGACAATATTTACCAGGATTAGGACCGAGATTCCCTACTAACCTAAGATTCTTCCGCCTTCTTCCATAAGGTACGAGTATAAGAGGGTGGCAAAATTTTACCTGGATCCAGACAGTTTTCCCTGCTTTCTCCCTGATTATACCTCCCAAATTCGTACTTTTTTCTACACGAGTGATATCATTCCTTCGAATGGTTCTATTTTTCCTTTTGTTTCTATATATTTCTACTTCCTAATTCCTTTTTACTCTACCTGTCACAAAGTTCCGCATATATTTAAAAAGAAATATATATATATTCGAAACACCCGAGCAATATAAACGTGGAATTTTTATTCAATGCATATGACATACAAACTTCAAACTCTCCGAATTCACTTTGACACGAAAAAAAAGACCGAACAAAAAGGAAGCAAAAAAAAAAAAAAAATGAATAACTAAATTAAAATCAGTTCGTCGGTGGCGAGCGGTAGATCGGCAGAAAGAAGGGGTCAGACCTGGCGAGGCCGGGGCGCGAGAATCCCGCAGGAGGTGGCCCCGGCAAATGAGCCAGAGGATGCAAATCAATCCCGCAGGACGGCGGCCCGGCTGCGGCAATCCCTTTTCCCGGCTGGCGCTAGCCGAATGCACCCCCTGGGCTCTCTCCCGCCGCGCATTTTGCCGCGAGAGAGGAGGGAGCGCCGAACCGAGCCGAGGCCGCATGTATTATCGTTCTTGACGGCCGCTCAAACGCGAGCGACAGCGACTAGGCCGGGCCGCCATCCTCCGCACCACTCCCCCTCCACCCCCTCATCCCCCAGTCCTGTTTAGGAATGCAGCAGACGCAACGCGTTCTGGGGACCGACTGCGGCTTGCGCCCCTCCCACCTGCACGCCCCTGCATATTCTTTTACGCTGGAGATGGGTGTGCAGTGCGATTGCCAGTGACAGCGTCTTTTTTTTTTTTTTTTTTTTTTGTTGCCTCTTCAAATTCTCGTTTCCTTGCTTAATACAGAAATGAAATTCCGACGTATTCATTTTGTTTCGGACTGCTTTATATGTCGCGATTCGGCATTATTTTATACTCACTGGATGCTTCTTCCTTTTGAACTCGGAACGAGGTAAATTAAATTGTACGAGGTAATTGAATGTCGATTTTTTTTTTAAATTAACTACTCGTTTCATATTTGAGTGGGCAGAAATTAGCGAGCGCCAGGACGGTAGGTTCTGATCTTAATTCACGTGGTTATTTTGGTCTAAGGTAAGGCAGTCGATCAGCAAATTAAATTGTGCAGGAGTATTTAATTCTGAAGGATTTCTTAGAATTTGAGTACTCGTTTCATTTGGGTGAACAGATTATCGAGCATTTAGAAGGATTACATCCACTTCTAAATTTAGATAGCTATTTTAGTCTAAGTAAGACAGTCAGTCGAGCGTTATTAGAAGCATCAGTTATACGTACTCTCGCGCAAGTGGCGCAGTAATCAAAGTACAATTATCGCAATTATTAGCACTAAGACGTCAATCTAATGAATTAGTACAATATGTCTGTTAAATTTATTAAATTTATTGAACTTATTACTTTATAACTTTTATTTAACTTTTATGAAAATGTCTCTTCAATTGTCTGACACTAACTGACCCTGACTACTTATACATCTTATTTGCGCCGAAAGCGCGCGTCTAACCATACTCGGCTGCATCTACTTATATGAATGCAACAATACAATGATAAATTAATAAGTTTTAAAAATTTTCTAATTATTCTAAAACTTATTTAAATTATAAAAATGTATTATAAAAAAAAAATCGCACGAAGGTATTTTTAAAACACGATGAATAAATTAAGTAAGAAAGACGGAAGTTAAATGACATTCAAAGGAGTCCAAGACATTCAAAATTCTTGACTTCTTTTTTATACAAGAATGTCTCGCTGCACAAAGTCATTTGAATTGGATGGGAGTTAGAGTGAAATCAACGAGCTCGACGTAATTATTATTTCATTTATTCGTGAATTCTCGGCTTCTCGCCTCTTCCAGCTCGTTTCCTCGGGGTTCGATTCCGTCGGGGCGAGCCCTTTGGGGATAAGCGCCGCGAAAATGAGCTCCGAATGAGGAGTAGAGGGGGCGGGTCGCGGCCCGGGCACCTCAGCGACTGCCGATACTCTGCCCGCGAGGAAAAAGACGGAGCGGGGCCAAGAGAAAATCTGATATTCCCGGTCGGCTCCGCGATCTCCTACGAGCGCCGACTTTTGTCTCTCGCCATTTCGTCTCCTGTTTTATCTTTATATGGCCGCGATATATATCGCGTCTACATGACCCGTTATTTCAGCGGGGAACGCGAGCGTATTGCCGAGGAATCGTGTTTTATGCGCTCGGCGGATATATATGTGTGCGTGGCTTGGATATTCTTCGATTCTACGTGAAAAAAAAAACAGCCGGGCTTCTCTTTGTCCTGTAAAAAGGTTGCACTGATAAAATTCACTATTTTTCCCGAGTCTTCTTTACTACTTCTTTTACTAACTACGGCAAGAAAAAAAGGAGAAATGTTTTTAGAACGCAAACATCTGATGAAAATTTATTCGTGGAACTCAAATCGGTTTTGAAACATTCTTTATTGATCGGAACTTGCTAATTAAAATAATTGATGAATGTACGTCAATAATATTTTTTGTTTTGTTTCAAAAATAATAACGATGTCCGTATGTATATGTAACAGATGTTCTATTATTTGTTGAATATTAAGCATTTTTATTTATTGAGATTTGGCATCCCATATACATAGCTAACCAAGATATGGTACGATTTAGCAAGTTTTAGCTTTGCCGGATTTTTTCTATACTACTAGACTATTGGATTAAAAGACCCTACATGTACAAGCAGTTTTTTGTTTTTACGATGCCATCTGCACAATGAAATGGTAATCTACTTATTTTTCTACCTCAACCCTATGTCGAGATAAAATGTTCTCTAATTCGAGATTTTTCGTTTGCTCCCTTTTACATTTAGATAGATAAATCGAATAGATACGATAGTACGTATGGATATAAATATAAAGCTGGCTAAGTCGCGCCATCTTGGTTAGTTATATTAGTTATACGTAGGTATGGAACATCAAATCCCATTTTTGGTTTTCGAAGATTAACAGAAATAAATAATCAATTGTAACTGCTTTTATGCTATCAAACTTGAGATTCGACATTTTCTAGCTGAAATTCTAATCTTCAGTTCGACTATACCGAGACGACGTTATTATTATTAAGGAATCTCTGAAATAATTTCAAAGAACCTTTAATTAAGAAGCTCTTGTATTACACTGTAGTCAATATTTTATATAGTCAAGATTTTGTAAAATATTATAATTTATAAGACAGTATCTTGATTAACGTAGGCACACTGAAGACGCGTGCGTGACATCACTGCACGTAACATCATTCACTTTACTCGTAAATCACTGAAGGCGTTGTTTTATGAATAAACATCTCACTTTCAGATTCGCCGCAAGAGATATCTTTTGTAATTACTAAAATTGACGTGCTTAATTTATTTATTTATTTATTTTTATAAAGGCAACACAATTTTCTAACTAGAACATTTATATATAAAAAACTTTTTCTCCAAAAAAAATTAGGTCCCAGAAGAGCTGCGTAAAAATGATAAATTTAAAATTGGTTTCCTTATACGTCATTTGTTCGATAAGGCATTTAAAAATGTTTACACTACTTCTTGCGAATCATAAATAATAATTCATTTCCTGTAAATACCCCGCCCCCCTCATTTAATAAAATATTGAAAATATCACATTGGAAAATGCAAGTCTGACCATACCCGCACTTATCTACTTACACGCTACTTTAACGACGTACAAACACTCATTTTTATAATTTCCTAACCATTCACTTTAAATCGTAATCTAGTGCTGAAAAAAAAACATAAAATAAAGTACTTTTGACTTCCAAATAGAAATACATTGAAATGCCAATTAAAAAATTAATAATGATAAAAAGACAGTCGTCGATTAAAAATAATAACGAATCGAAGTTCCCGGAGCTTTTGTAACTGCCATGGGTAAAAGTTCCAAAGGGAAACTCTTAGGAAATCTTGCTCGTTTGCAAAAATCAGCTGTAACTACGTAGCGCGGCATTAGCCAAAGCGACCCAATCTTTCCGAGTCGGTTGGAATTACTCCCGGAGAAAGTCGATAAATTAACCAGCGCTCGAGCGAAACGCGTTCGAGTGAACTTATAAGCGGCTTACGATTAAAATCCGGCAATTCGAGCCATTAAGCATTTCACTAATTAATTTGTTACAGCGTTGACGATGGCGCGAGCGCGCCCGACTCACTCGCTAACGAGCCACTTTGTCATCGGCCTCGCACTGGCCCGCCGCGACCTTTTTATATTTTACAAGCGACTCGATAAGTCGCCGGTTGCACCTTTCATTGTTCCAGATTTTCAATTTCCGACGGTAAATGCGGCTCCGATTTGATTTGACAAGCCTTGTTTTCACTTTTCGCGCGTTACGCAACGGCTTATGTAAAACACTGCTCGCAGGTCTGCACTCGCTGGTAAAATGTTAATTAGATGTATGAGGAATTGTCTTGAATTTCCGAACGGGCTATTGTAAATGTTTGGCTTGGCATATTAATTTTATTATTTTCTGCCGGTGTAATCCCCAGTTCGTCTGTTTATTAGAATTTGCTATACTTACAATTTCACAAGAAAATCAATTTATCATGGAATTTCATAATATAAGTAGGGTAACGGTACTTTATTTTATCTGCAGATTAGGAATTTACTGAAACAATAACTTTAAAATATTTAGAGGACTATATATATAAACAAAATCGGTCGAGGGGATAAAAAGCTTCGCATTGCCGGCTGATTATCGCCAGGTTAGCGATAAAATTCGCATGAAAGGACGGCAGGAAGAGTGGGCTTTTCGACGCAATAATCCAGAATACCCGGCGCATCCCTCAGCCTGTGGAACTCAGCAGGTTGATTTCGAATTCGCTGCCGGTGCACTTCGTGACTCCGGAGCGCCTCGGATCGCTTCTTCGAGTGGTCAATCCTGCCCCTCGTCGGATACCGCGTGCCCAGGGCATTAGCCCCTAACGCGCCGCGGAATGCCGATGGCCGGTGTTTTCGAGCCCCGGAGGATATCTCGAGGAGCTCAGCAGAGTGGCCTGGGCGCGCGATCAGCTAATACCAAGTGACCGCCTAATTTAACGTTTGAGCTTTGCTGTCGGATATCAAGTGCACTTCAAATTGACTGCCATTTTTACTCTTCACTTTGTGCAGTCTGATTGTTTTAAAAATTACTTTAATATTTTACTGAATCCTTGGTTTAACCATTTAACGTGTAGGTGATGTTGAATAAAATTCATGAACAGCTCAATAAGTGAAGCGGAAAGAAATAACAGCAAACCATGCACGTACACGCATATATACACAAAGATACCGACGGACACACGTAGATCAAAAAATAAAAATATCTGTACAATTGTCTGACACTACCTTATCATAACTACTATATCTCTTATTTGCCCGGAAAGATAATAAAACAGCATACGTCCGTCTGGCCATATTCGGGTGTATCTACTTATGATCACGTTTATAAGGCTAAAAACACCGATAAACGCACAAATACGTAAAAATATTGAAATACAAAACTATAAGTATATTATAGTGCATATAACTGCACTTGTATATACACACAGAAATATTTTCCATTAAAATTTATTGCAATCCCTACTAATCGATGGACAAACTAACTGAATACGAAAATTTACTATACCGTCTATGAAAATTCTTAATTCCGTTTATCAAAAATTACTATAGTTGATCTTAAAATGTACTGTTCTTTATTTTATTATATATAGCTTCTAGAAAACTTTAACAAAATCAGATTTGTCTGTCGGTTAGTAGTCACTATTATAGTAATTTCACGTGCATATTACCATATATTTCTTGTGTACTTTCATTATTTTTTTTCAATACATTTCTTTCACTTTTCACTATCCCAAAGGTTCCTCTATCAGAAAGCTGAACTGATATTATTAGAGTAGAAATATTTAAGCTAACAGTCCACTTACCATTTAAATAAACAACTTTTCTTTTCATAAAGATTGTCGACGCTAGAATCTGACTATACAGAAAAAATTCGTTGTCACACTCGCGACGAGGTGGTCATTAATTTTGCGAGAGGAACTCATCGATTTTATTTTATCTATATGCATATATATTTATTTTAACAGCTAAAAAGTGTATAAAAATGATCTGATGATTCGCGAAATATAGTCTTACCGCAATATCGTTTTAAAGAAACAGAAAAAAAAGGTGAAACGCCAAATTCCGGATTAAGTGCAGTGTAACGAATGTAACGGGAGGTCGCGCCGACGTCAAGCATTACATCGATGCGAAGTGAATTGAGCCGCACGATATCATAACATCGGCAAAGTGCTGTTTATTATTTCCCGCCGCCCCGGCGCGACAACGAAAACCGATATCCGCACCGGTAGTCTTCCATCGTAGAGGCTCTCGTGTCCCTTTGTCGATCGGTAATCGAATCATCGGCGTTACATTGGCCTTCTATTCCATCCCCTCGCCTCCCCTACGCCCCCTACTATTGCCGCTGTCAGCTATCGCCTTTCGCGTCGGGTCGAGAATCTGATATTTCTTCGAGGGCTTTGAGCAATGGATCGTATCTGGAGATGCGATTGCTTATTCAAAATCGAGGGGTCACGTCAATTTTCCGGCTTCGAGGGCGACGCATGCGCACCGGAGAATTTTCTTGTCTCCTCTATTTTTTCTCTCATCGCGCGGGGTTGAGCGGGATTGTTGTTTGAGTTTTATACCGGATACATAATGTGTAAATTCTTTAGCTGCAATTCGTATGCTCGAGTTTGTGCACTGGAATTGAATGAATAGTACGAATAACTGTTTACGTTTACTTTATTCCTCGGTGTAGGTGTAATTTCTGGAATTTCACGGCTTTTTCGGGTGACTGGAATATTAAAAAAATTATTTTGTACGGATGCACTGCTGAATTCTAAGTTAAAAGAAGTGTTTTCGATTTTAACTGTGATATTATTGAACAATCACAGTGCTGTTATCAATGCTGGTATTGGGAACTTCAAAACTGTCTTCCACAGCATAATTAATATATTATCTGTGCCATTTTTCCTGCTGTCAGTGCACTAAATTGGCATACTTGTGAAAACAGTGGAAACTTTGTAACTATAAATCACGAAATAAAATTCGTAAGAATTTTTGAAAAATTAAATTGCATAAAGATTTCCTATTTTAACTATTCATATTCTCATAGTTTCAAGAAAAGGAAACATCTTTAAAAATTGTAAAATTTACTAAGATTAAATTATAAATATTAATTTTCGCTATGATAAATTTTACAATATTCTATTGCATTTTTTTACTTTTTTTTTATAATTTAATTTTCTATAAAATTAATCATAAAATATTTCAGAGTAACAGAATATTCCCTGGCTACTATAAAATATAGTAATCTTAACATTTTCTCGGTATAACTATATAATTGTTTTTAAATATAATGCTTAGCTATCCTAGAAAGAACAACAACCCATGTTTCTCTTTACCGAATTCAAAAAATCTATGACATCACAAAAAAAAAGAAAAAAATACATTCTTAAAGGTCGATAACCATTTTTCAATGCAACAATAAGTTTTCTTTCTGTGGAACTCACTAGTCTCTTCGCGGAAGCTTCGGATTTTAACGAAATTAGCTCCTCTTTCTTTATGCTCGCTCGCGCACTAGTCAATTGCGATTGCGTGACTACTTTTTTTCTCCTCTCACACGCACGAGGTTAGCCGATCGATGCGCCAGATCGACGCGACTGATCGGCTCCTTCTGAACTCACCCTCTCCCCCTCTCACTCTCTCTTTCTCTTTTTCGCAAGCGCTCGCGTATCCTCTGTCAATTTACTAATCGAGCGGCGAACGTCAGGAGCGTCGCCGCCGGAAATTATTTCTTCTTCGGCGAAATGCCTCACGTGCGCTGTTCAATCCGACTCCATCGCGGAATGTGCAGACGCTGTCGCGGCAGACATCGACGAGTTATTCTGTAGTTTTCTTTTTTTTTTGTGACATCCATTCATAACTGGGGATCTTTTATAGCTGAGGTACGGCGAAATGTAATGGGAGATTTTTTTTTTGAGGAAGCCGCCATTAGACCCTCGCCTCGGGCTTATGATAGTTTCAGATAAGCTGAAAGGTAAAGTACTGATTATTCAGTTATTCTTAATAATGATGAAGATTCGTATTGCTTATAAATTGCTCTAATCGTACGTTACCTTCTATTAGAAGCTTATTACTATTTTTTATGTAATTTTCGGAATTGATATAAAAACTTATATTTTTACTTTTACCACAAGAAATCGTATTTACAACTTTATCGTTGATTATGTTAATAATTTTTTTAATATAAACAAAGGCTTAATTAGGATAGTTTATATTGTAAACAATAAAACAATATTAGTCTTCGTAATAATAATCAAAATTAATATTCTACTACTTTCACACGATTGAAAACTTAACTAATCTTTTCATTTCAATATGTATAAAAACATCTACAATTGCAACGAAATCCGAATCCGTATAAAATCTGACACTACTGGCCTAGCTTCATGAATTTAAAAAAATTCTGTTGAGATTTATCTTAAATATTCATACGTGATGCCCCGTGGCGAGCAGCAATGGATTTGCAAGGCTAATGAAATTAATAAATGCGAAAGCCTTGTTATATGTTTAAATAAAATCATATCAGTTGCACTGCTCGCTGGACATAAAATTAAATATAATAATTCACCAATGCAAGCTTTCATTGCAAGGTCCTCCAAAACCTTTACGATCAGTTTCCATCAATATTTTTATAATTTTCTAATTATTGTTATAATCACTAACTACTGTTATAACTACTATTATAATTATTATTTAGTACTTAAGTTTAGATTTACATTTAGATTTAGATTTTGATATGTAAACTTACATTATAAAGACTTTTTCGTCTGTTTAAGAAATAAATAAATAAATAAAGAATAAATAAAATTGGACTCGTATTCTAAAATGCATTGCGATCTTCTATTGTATTATCTTTAAAAATTAATTTTGTTATAGAAATGCGAAAGATCACAACAAAAGACGTTACAACCTTTAAGTGAACGTCATTAACTATTCTATATATATATTATTAGCAAAATCCAACGAGTTTCGCGCGTTCAACTTTCTTATACGTATTTTTGATTTTTAAATTTAACGTCATTTAACCGGACGTACCCGTGCGCCATTCAAATCACGTTTTTAAATGTTTACCACAACATCCTGCCATCACTTTTTTAAAAGAGGATTTTCTTTTCAACTTTATATAATTTTGCATTTAAAAGGGTCAATAGCCTTCCTTATGAACTAAAATAAAATAAAATTAAACTGTTGACGATAGTTCCAGCTATTTCCTTTTGTTAATAATTAATAAACAAGAGAGAGAGAGAGAGAGAGTTTTTAACGGAGGGAAGCTTGAGCTTCAATAGAGCTTGCATCCGTCTCACGCGTGTAGTTCAAATACATCGCGGAGGCTGTGTCACGGTAATCGCGATGGATTGTCCGGGGGCGCCTTTTTCCCGTTCGGAGCACATGGGTGTTCAATAATTGGGCGGGCACCGAAACAGCTGAAAGAGATTCCCTGTAGGCGGGTGAGCCATGGAGACGGGGCGGCTCAGGAGTTTCCACTGGCAACGCTTGTTGTTTTCTTTTATTGAATTGATTTTGTTTTTTTTATTAAACAAAAGGAAAGTAAGGCTTACTTTTTTCCGACTATGTAAGCGTGCGCACATCTTTGTAAACGAGTTATTAAAATGTTCATTTAAAATAAAGTTATTCATTGAGTTTAAGTAAAAACGAGTTCAGTTTAATTTGTAACATAAACAAAACAATCATTTCTCTGTTGCAGCTATGACCTTGAGAAGGACCGACTGTACTCAGTTGCGTGGTACAAAGACAACGCTCACATGTACACATACTCGAAGAGGAATTCGAAGAACCAGGATCACCCGGTGCCTGGAGTCCAGATTGATGTGAGTACGCCGGGCAATCCACTTTCTTTTTAACTCGATCGCGCGGTCCCCCAAGAGGAACCGAGCGAGCGGCGCGCAACAGGGAAAAAATCGATGGTCAGCGCTGGAGTCCCGAGACGAGAGGTCAGGACTACCCGCTCGAGATAACATCCGCGCCGCGCAAAAATCCTCCGCGAGAGCTTTTCCTCGTAAGGCGAAAGGCCCGACCTTTAACGGCGTCCCCGCCGGCTGATCTCTTCAAACAGACGCGCGCGGCGGGTAGTAAAAGTCCTCGAGCTTCGCTGCACTCCCCCACCGATGCCTCTGCGCTAATGCACTTGACGACCGAAGCGATTATTCCGCTGACATTGTAAGTGGATGCTTGTTTAGGCATTTATTGTACCCTTGGTACGGGACATTTTGTTCTTTTTTTTTTCTTTTACGACACGTCGGCGACTTTTTTCGTTCGTCATTTTAACGCTCGAATTATATCGGTTTGTTTAGAGATCGATTCGGAGTACTCGTTGTATTGCGCGAGTATAATTAGGTACTCGGAAGTTTTTTCATAGGGATAATTGGAAAGTTGATAAAGTATAAGAAATAAAAGTAAAGGCCAAGTTCGTCGCTTGAATTTTCAGGGCTCCATCTAATTACGATCATTGTTGTTTTTAATTCGTTTGACATACAGTTTAATTTAATTGACTGCGACGATTAAACTTGGACTACTTTTTGTTATTATTCATTATTCAGGTTGGAGCTGGAAGCGAATGATAAAAAGTAAAATAAATGTTCGCTGATATGAATTCTTGCGGAAAATAAAGTATGTTTTTATAATTGTTTACATATTAAAAATCAGCTAACTTAATTAATTTTCGATTAATCAATTAGTTAATTATATAATTACAATTAATTAGTTAAGTTAGATAATTATCAGACTTAATTAAATAGCAATATGTGCATACCATTCACGCAATAACGTGTTGTAGGATTTATTTATTTATTTATTTATTTATTGAAGATTTATTGGTTAAAACCAAAGTTGCCGCTTTTTGAAAATTTAAAAAGCCTTCCAAAAGAATGAAGCTCCGATGAGTATACATCAGCAATTCGATATTTTACCACCCAGCCTCAAATTAAAAAAACACAGTTCTAAAAGTGGACGTTCGCGATCAATTAAGAATAAAAATAAAAGAATTATATCGCAAAAACAATTGATTACAGAAACATAGTGACGTCGCTGAAAGAAAAAAAAAGTTCGTAGACCACGGGGAAAGCCCACATAATTCACGTTTCCGGAGGTTTAATTTACGAGAAAGCCCGGCGAGCGAGCGTTTTCGTCTCGCTCCCACAGCCGCGCGGCACAATCAATTACTCACAGGGCGCGCGGGCGCGCGCAACCGAGAAATTTCATCGTATCAAAGATATCAGCCAGTAGCGGTCCTTGCGCGCGGCGCTCTTTGAAGATTTATCCCCGGTCCATCGTCCGAGAGCGGCGCGCGCCTCAAAATTCCGGGCCTCCTCGCGTAAAGGAAAATCCCTTTCTCTCCCTCAGCCATCGATGGCGCTCGAACGTTCGTACCGAGGAGTCGTACCTTCGATCGGCGCCCCGACAAAGTGGGCCCCGCCGCTTGATCTACGCTCGCCATCTGCGCGAAAAATCTACCGGGTTGCTGCGGCTACACTTTGAGGGATATTCGATCGGCTCGTTGAAAATTGATGTCGAGCGAGCGAAAGGGAGAGGGAGAGAGCTCGATTTGATTGCTGCGGCACACCCCCACCTGCGGCGCGAGGAGCCGCGAGGAAGCGGAATTACAGGAGCGCCCGGCGCTCTTAGGTTACGAATTGGATGTAGCGCGGGGAAAAATCTCAGGTAGCTCGCCGAGTTGAATATTTATGACCGCGAGGACGGGCAGGGGAGGGCCGATGCTGGACGAGACGATTTGGCTTTTGTGGTGAGATTTTACTCGGCGACATCGGTCGGATGTACTTCTTCAATGGTTATCTACGAATTGATTATAGGAAACAAATCTAATTTAGCAGCTGTATTTAGAATATAGTCAATTTTACTATTATGTTTCATTATTTTATTTACCTGCAACAATGTTGGATCTCGTTATAGATACAGAAATGTCTTAACGATGTTTATGATTAAATAATTGAATTATGAACCACTTTGGTAATCAGAACTTAGGAAGTTTCTTCGTTGAGAAAACTTTTGGTGTTAAAATTACTATGTTTTATAATAACCGAAAACATGATGTGATTCTGTGTTATCTTACGACTAAGTTTGCAATAAATATGTTAAAAATCAGAATATTTGTTATCTATTATGGTAAAAATTATTAACCGGGAGGCGGGTACGATCAGCACTTCAAACTACACGAACGATTTTAGTACCTATTATTTTCTGTAAGTGGGAACTAGAATTTCTTCACTCCCTAGTGTTTAAGTAACGAATTGATTTGAATATAATAAATTATTAAAAATATGACATTAATACAATTTATGTATATTTATGATTACATTTCTAATTCCTGTATCGTGTAACAGATTTTTGCATTAACTTGTTAGTGAAGATCGGAAAGTTCGATAGATTATACCTAAGTATTAGTAGCGAATACTGGACATTGTCAATTTCAGATTTTATTGCGTGTTCTCAGTCCATAAGCAGTATTACTCCGGTAAAAAAGTTAAATAACACGTATATTTTGTTCTCCAGTATAGAGTACCGGATGCTTTCTCTGGTAGTGTCAACCAGAATCTGACGGAAACTGTGCTCTTTACATTCGAAACATTAGAAAGTACCGGAGTACACCAGTAGATAAAACCGTGCCTTATGTGGCGCTCTCTATTTTTTTGTTGCTCTCAGTGAAGTATATTTGAAAAGAAAATTCAAATAAAGAAAAGTAAAAATTACAGTCGAAGATTATCAAATTTAGAATAAAGAGACCCGTGTAGGAATTTGATATAAATTATCTACCAGGATTCGGACTGGGATTCCCTACTAAGGTCCATGTATAAGTGGCGGACAAAATCACCTGGATCCAGATGGTTTTCTCTGCGTTTTCCCTGATACCTACCTAATTCCTGGGGAAGTATATAAAAATTACAATCGATTTTTTCACTATTCAGCAAAAGTTGACAATTTAAAAAAAAAAACTGATTGAGTTCTCTCAAAAAAACCGTAACTAACGCCTTCCACCGAAGACCTTAAAGTGCGATGTTCCACTATTTCGGAAGGAGTAAACAGTATCTCGAACCGCGATCGACCGGGGCACGAAGTCATTTTCTTAATATTCCAACAAGGCGGCGGCGGGGCGCGCATTACCGCCGCTAATTCGTTCGTCGTAATGGCTTCGAAAATCAGTCGATGCCGTTGTATTATCGAACTCCTGCGGAGCCGGGCGACAGTCGGGGGAGAGAGTAAGGCTCTTCGCACCTGAGGAAGTGGCTCCGGGACTGCGTAGACCGAGAGCCATGGAAATGGGGTATTCCCCCGAGGAAGCGGCATATCGACCCGCGCCACCCATTTGCGGTCCTACGTATACAGACCGAGGGAAGGGTGGAGCGAGAGGTGGGCAGGGGTTGCGAATGCTCGTGGCCGGCGTCTCGCTTTGTAGCGCGTATGACAGTAAAGTGAGACGGAACGAGACGTTCAACCGCACGCGCGGCCTCTTTGACGTGCGCCGCGCCGACGTGTCGCCCCCCGTTGCACCTGCGCAGTCCGACGAATGATCCTCGAATGACGATTGCACCGACGCTCCCGCGGTATATTTAACGCCAGCGCTCTCGGTGTTGTTTCCGGAAACTTGATTAACGACTTGGATTTTTCACTTCGTTGTTTCTTCGCGGTAAAGCTTTGCGTGGTGACTTCGAGTTTCTTTGAGAATCGATCTGATAGTTTCCTTTGTGGTGAAATGCTTCTTCTTTTACTTAACTAAAAAAAAATTGTACTGGCATAATAGAAAATTATGTGCACTGTAAAGAAGGAAGGATTATTTAGGAGAGTGTCATATCTCCAGGTAACATATTTGAATAGAACATTGGAAATTATTTTGTTATATCGACTATTAAAAATAGAAAAAAAGACAAGTTTTAGTTTAATTCCAGCAGTAGAACTTGTTTTGTTAACTACTATATCTATATATAAAATAGGTCGATACTCCGGATAACCATCCTGAGGTGATGTGAGATTCCTCCTAGTAAAATAGTAGTAGTTTATTTCATTATTTGGTATTAGAAAATGATATGCAAAGTTTCATCCATATCGGTGATTTGGAGGTTTGACATTTAGTGTGTTTTGTGTAACAGTGATATATAAAAGTATCCATCACACTGCAGTAATCGAAACAATTAAAACTGATTTTGGAGTTTTCTTGCGCTGATTTTTCTCCAGAAGGTGGGGAAAGAAATTTCAAAACTGTTTACAATATATCGGTTAACTACAGTGACCTCCTTGGGATAACCATTTATTTCGCAGGGAAAGTCTTTTCAGTACGGAAATTCTATTCTTGTAAACCTCTTTATATGGTCGGTTTATAGGAACGAGGATCTATCTTAAACAAAATTTAGAAAAAGCACGTATTTGAAAAGAGTTTCGAAAAGGTACTTATTTGAAATGAGCTTTGGGAAAGGAACCTAACCGAAATGAAAATGATTATGTATTTCGATTTAAAATAATGTTTGTTATTTTATTAGAAAATGGAATAAATGCAAGCAATTATTTTGGATAATATTAAAAGTAAATTTAAATAAATAAAGTAAAATAGAAAGAAGAATACATTCTAAATATTATTGAAGATATAGGTTTTTATATTTCTTTGTTAAAAACATATAAAATTCATTCATGTAATAACAAGTTGAAATTTTTTCTAAATGTTCTAAATTTTTTATGCATTAAATATCGTTTTGATTTTCAAAACTCAATATTTTTCGAACAGCATGGATTTTACCATGAAGCTAAATATAATAGTTTTCATCTAAAATAGTACTTATATAGTTCCAACTGTAATTAGGGTGTGTTGCGAATATTTTCTTAACTTTGTAGTACATTAGAATTCAAAAGATAAACTCATAAAGATGAAGATTAAATCAGTCTGAACTGTTTGGGTTGATTTTCGGAAGGAGAGTTTGGAACTAATCCCCTCTTACCTTTTGATTTTCCGGCACTATTGTCTGTACTGACCACCAGCGCTAATTGACAATTCTGCTGACGTCGTAATCTCATTCGATGGTGAGGTTCCGGCTGTTAACTTGAAAATAAAGTTCGAAAACCCTCTCCAAGTCCCTATTTGGAAATATAAATTCTATTGGAATAGAACTAAATATAATTTTCCCTAATCGACGACTCCAACATTTCCAAATTTCTTTATAGGGGAAGGGTGAGCAAGACGGACACCTTAAGGAAAAGCAGATAAAAAAAATAAATAAAAAATAATAACAAATAAATAAATTTTTTGTGGCATTTCAAATTAAACATATAAAGGTACAAATAAATCTAAATAACCTTAGTAAATAAGTTTTTTTAAATAAATGACAGGTCATTATTAATAGATGTCCCTTTTGCCCGGCACAAAAAAGTTGTCGGGCAAAACGG
>JAWWEN010000020.1:4960660-4997397 GCA_035582955.1 Sycophila texana
TGAAATCCCACTGAATTTCAGAGCAGTGACATACTTTTGACTGAAAAACAGTGAAATTTGACTGTTTTTCAGTCAAACGTATGTCACTGCTTTGAAATTCAGTGGGATTTCACTGGATTAAATTTAGAGGATATATTAATTAACAATCAATTCTATATAAATCAATTCTATATTAATTAAACCGATAGTAATTGAAGTAAATAATAAAAACACTTTTGAAAGCGTGTAATTATAGTGCGGTGTAGCGTTACTTTACGGTAAGTGCACAATATAAATACATATTGGTAATTTAATTTTAAACAAATTGACAGTATTCTGTTACAGAAGAGCAATATAATAGTGTACAATTTGACTTCATAACGTAGTTAGCTTCTATTTACTGCCCCAAAATTTCTGATAAATTATTGTGTTGTCTTAATTTATAAATTATACAGTCCTAATTCATTGCAGTCAATGTTTCAACAAGTTACATGCAAAGTAAATATATAAATAATGTTTTTATCATAACCTTTATGCAATAGATATTAATTCCACTAGTATTGTAAAATGTTTAGAAAGAGGAAGAAAAAAGACCATTTATATATTGTTTAACAAACTTTTGATTTATAAATAATTATATGAATACATTTTAATTGCTTGAAAAGTATGGCAATCCAAATCGTTGAAACGCTGCATGACTTTTAAATGAAACCTTCACTATAATTATACATATCTACCCACTACATATACATGTTATTATAAAAGAATTAAAGTGACCCCGCCAAGAAAGATTAAAATGGAAGAAATATGGTTTTAAAACCGAATTCCACGCCACTAAAGCTACTCCAAGGAAATTTTGAAATATCGAGGCTAGAAATTAAGAGAGCACAAATGGCCTCTCACGTCCACTTAAGATTCTAAATCATGAAGCAAACTCTTGAAAAATAGCCGAACAACAGGTACGTCCGACGGCTCGCACCTGCGGGCGCTTTAAAAGAAAAAAAAAATTAAAAGAAAAATCCCCCTGACGTTTAATAATAATCGCCCTGGCGGTGGGCGATAATGAAAGACACGTAGATTGGCGTGCCCGCACTCGTTACAGGCTGCACGTATCGCTTGCTCACTCACCCGCACACCCATACAGGCCACACTCGCGCAGAAACGCATACTTAACCCCGGACACATCTAAATACCGGCGTGCGCTCGCGTACCGAGCGTAGCAGGAGGGAGGAAACAAGTACGCGGGGGTGGCGGTCATCGGTCTGGCTCTTGGCGTAAATTGGGTTAGATTAATCGGAACGTCGGGGGCGCCGAGCTGCGGAGGGAGAGAGAGTCGAGCAGCCGGCGGACGGCTTAGGATGGATGGATGAGTTACAAGGCATAAGTCGTGCGTATCTCGGCTCTCTCTCTCTCTCGTTCTCTCTCGCGAGAGCACGTACACTCACACACTCACACCTACAGTCGCGTAGCACGCGGCCCGTAAATTGCCTGGCATTTAATTACCGTGAGTAGGCAGAGAGGCCGCGGCACGCTAAAAGCGCCTCGCGAGGGCCCCGCTCGCTCGCGCGCAGGCTAAATTAAACAGCCGCGAACCGAGAGCGAGAGGGAGCAACTTTTCCACGGTCTCTAATTGGACGTCCACTCAGCGTGATCTTTCATTCTCCTTCTTTTTTCTTTCGCGAGATGCTCCTCTCTCTCTCTCTCTCTCTCTCTCTCTCTCTCTCTTTCTCCGTCTCGTTCTCGCTGCAGCGCGAGCAGATTCAAGCGAGAGCCCTTGAATATTGTCTTCACCTCGGCGTGACTGACACTGAGCGCCTCTTGTCACTGTACCCCGGGTATTTTCTCGCTCCTGCTCTTTCTCTATGATTCTCTTTCTCTCTTACTCTTTCTATCTCTCACTCTCACTCTCTCCTGCTCGCTCTTTCTATCCCTCTCTTGCTCTATCTCTATTTCTCTCACTCACTTTTCCGCTCGAGATTCCTGTAGAGTCGTGCTCTCCTTCAGCGACGTCGTTCTACCCCGTGCTTCTGAGTAAATTCATTGTGCTGCTCGGACGTTTTATCTCTGCCGTTCTCCGTTGTTTTGGAACAATCACGGATACGACGACGGCTTTAAGAGGCGCCTCCTTCGCTTCCCTTTTTCATCATGACGACTAGTAGGATTTTGGCCGAAAGCGGAGAGAACATTTTTTCGCTTATCGTATATGTGGGGTTATTTTAAAGATCATCCTTTTTATTCTTTATAAATGTTTCCGGGATATGCGGAGTTTTATACATTTTTCATTCAAAAGGAAATAATAGTATATTATGCTACTAGGGAAATAAAGAAAGAATGGTCCCAAACCACATGGAAATGACATTTCTTTTTTTCCGTAGTGGATATACAATTTTTTTACATACCCACACCGAAATTGCCAGTTTTTCATTCCCGCGCCGGGATAAAAATAGGCACTTTTGGCAGGGGTATGTAAAAAACAATTTTATTTGAAGAATGTCGAATAAAGCTGCATAGTCAACTCATCGACAAAGATTTTCGATGCCATAATTGTTGAAAATTTCATATGAAAGACTCGAATTCCAGCTTCAGTTACAATTCATAACATACATTCTGAAAATATAAATAAATGTAAAATAAATTAATTAATGTATGAAATATGAATTTATTGACCATCATAGCAAAATCTACATACATAAGAAGTGAAAGAACCATACAATTTTTATAGAAAATGAAATAAGAGTAGTCAGATTTGTTTTAAACTCTAGCTCTCTCATCGCCCTTCCTAATATTCAATTGCAAACTAAAGTTACTGCACCAATCAAATAAACTTTCAGCGACTTTTTCGTTCCCCCTCGTCAATTTTAAAAAAAGCGCTTCCATCAATAAACCATCGGTTAGTAATTGGCGTATACATCGTTCGCCAATCTTTTTTTTTTTTTTTTTTTCTTTTTTTCAATCTGCATTTTGTGCAGCGGAGAGTACCTTTTCAGGGAAAAATGCGAGGCAAACATTTTGTCCTTCTCACGCTCGAGCAAAACTAGATCAACATGTTGCGTACTCGATATACCATGCCCGGTTCCAGGGGGTTCGCGTCGCGCCAGCCGCGGGTGACTGTTACGTGGATAATTAGGAAGCGACTGGTCGGAGCGGAGCGGTCTACAAATTGAACATTACCCAGATGGACCGCGTGACTTTTTTATTCGGTCCGTTGGCGAGAATTGACGAGGCGAAAATTTCCGATCGCCACCGCAGAACATTAGCTGCAAGCCCGATTCATTTTCATCATCGGTAGAGTGTCGCTAATATTCAATGCTTTTCAGAAAATTTTCATTTTAAAATATAAAGTAACGACAAATTTTCTGAAAAAATAAAAAAAAATTAAATAAACAATTAAAATGTCCTAATTAATGTAAGCTTATTCTGGAAGACACATATGTAGGAATTTGGTGTAAGATATCTTACAGATATTTGCTGGAACCATCGAAGAAAGTTATTAAGACGATTTACATATAAATTATACATGATGATGATCAGAAAATTTTACAAGATGTTTCCGAAATTTAAATCCAAAATTTCAAGAAATTTTACAAGATTATTCCGGAATTGTTGTATGATCCTGCAGAATATTTCTCTTATATCTTTACTTAAATCAAACAAATTCTTACTTTGTTTCAATAAAAATTATTTGATTAAAAAAAATTATCTATAATTTATATTGTTTTTGAAAATTTTAAAGAATAGGTTGATTCCCTCAAGTAACAAATGAATGTTCTCTTATTATTCGTGGAAAACACTTAATAAGCCGATAAATTGCATGTCCTCTTAGAATAAGTGACTTGTTATTTATCCAAATTGAGATAGTTAATTCATGTAATATCAAATGATCAATATTGCAATTGAATTGAAGACTTCTAAGGAAAAAAAGACACTTCTCGCATGTATTTTAAATAGAAGAAATGCCCCTTTTTCCTTATAGAAATTTGAGAAAAAAAAAACAAAAAAAAAGAATTACAAACTACATAAAATCATCAAAGCTAAATTAAATCATCCGAAGAATATGAATTCCAACACAAGCGGTACCAGTCAGGTATACATTTAATCCAAGTACGACGTCGGTATTCGGTCGGTCAGCCGCGCCTATAACTCGTCTTATCTGCCTCTCGCTTTGGTTTTATCGCTCGTCCCGGCTGCCAGTGGTGGCCTGGTTCAGCCCTTTTTTTTCGCCTCCTCGCAGCCATTCCTCTTTCGCCTCGTGTCGCCCTGTCTCCATTCCTCTCCCGAGGCGAGCCTGCGAGATGTCACGGGAGATCGGCCACCGAGAAAGAATGGTCTTAGCTGCGCAATGAGGAGGCCTGCCTTATCTTGCCGCGACTGGGATTTAGTGCGTGCGGTAATTAAGGCCGCTTCTTTACCCGCTCCTCTTTTTACATCGGCCGGATTCGCGGCCGCGCGAACCTCGAGCCAGTAATTTAGGGCTGGATTAAGTTTGCGAAAGGCGCACATCAGTCCTCGTTACGCCTTCTTACGCGAGGGAAATATCCTTTATTTTCTTGCCGCAGCGAAACGTGCCACTGAGAATTACTGCCCGCTCTATTAGGAGTTTTCAGGTGTATTACAGAAAAATTCAATGAAGACCAGGAAACAATTGCCGCGTGGACTCGGTTGCGTTCGATTCTGAAGGAGGTTTCTTTTGGACGATCGTATTTTAAATAATACCTCCTTTGCGATGTATTTTTATTTTTTGAAATAATGTAATTTACAATAAATATCTATTCTGATATAAATATGAATGTCTATTCTATAAAATAAGAAGTATTATTCCATTAAAAAAAATTTGTTTAATTCGAAGGTTCCTTAGAAAAGGTATAGAACAATGTAATAAACGCATTAGACGTTTATTATAGAAAAATTCATAATTTCCATATAAAAAAATGACTTAGTTAAATTTATCAGATACAGTAAACTAAATAATATATTAATTTTAGAACCTCCTTGGCTAGAAATAATAAGATTTTGAGATTCACATTAGCGAATTATTTTTAAAAGTTAATTTTCGTTAGAAACGATTGCCAATGATTCTATTTACATTTGTCATTAACGTGATTGAATCGCGTGGCGTGCAGAATAATTATTCATATTTTTGACAATGATTATATTAATATTTAACGTCCCATTTTCAGAAAATCAAATATCTAATGATTGATTAATACACGTTTCACTTGCCAAACGGAATCGCTAATTCTTAACATATATTATAAATTTGGTTGATTTAAATATTGAATAATTAGAAAATAAATCCCGATCGCTATAACAACGGTAATTCTCTCTAACTAAAATAAAGATTTTAATAATAAATTTGGAATATCGATTGTATATTTGAAATACACGAAATTCTACATTTACCTTCACTCTATGAGCGATTGAGAGGTAAATATAAAGCGAAATACAAAACCTTCGAAAAAAGCAACCAACGCGGCTAAAAACTTCGCAAGCGCATGCGAATCACAAAGATTCTTAGTAATGAAAAACTTATACACAGCGTCGTTTATTAATTCGCGCTAACACGATAACGCACGGCTGAAAAATCCCATAGGTTAATGGTATTTACGGAGAACGATCGGAAGAAATTTAGCCAGTGCGACGAGGCGCATTATTTCACCGAGCTCGCGCCTCCGAACCGAATTATCGGATTTTAATTAAAGATAATTTATTTGCCCTCCCGGTAATGTCCGCGCATTTCTTCGCGAGCGAAATAAAAGCGCGCTCTCGTTCCAGTTCCACCGGCAGCAGCGTTGCACTAATTTTTTTTCTCCTCCCTCTTTCGCAGTCACACAGCCGGGAAGCGGCGCAATACCCGCGAGTGTCGTGAGGAGGGCTCGATCGAGTTTCGTTCTCCAACTGGGGACGGCGCCCCTGGACCCGAAGTTCGCTCGGCATTTAATTAAAAATTCAAATTCGAGGCAACGCGAGACGAGGGCCGCGCGATAATGTTCGGTGGCCCCGAGCCCGACGCACGAGGATAATTCTATTCCCGCGGAGTCCGTATATTTCGCGGTGAGACGCGTGCGCGTAAAACTTTTCACTCGGAGATGGGAGTTCGTTATATGGGGTATAGAGAGGGGGAGGAGGGCGGAAAAAAAAGAGGCCAGGGAAACTATAGCGAGAGCAGATGCTCTTTCAACTTCACTCCCGAGCGTCGGCGTCCCTCTCTTCTTTTACTTCTTCCTTTTTCCGCTCGCGTTTTAATATGAATTTTCACTTTATGAATGCAGTAAGTGCCCGTCGAAGTTACTCCTCGGCGCTGCTAAGAGCCGAGACGCCGGCTATAAAAATTGCTTTTTGCGCGGTTGCCTCGCGCGATTGCGTAGTAATGCTCTGATTATTAGCCCCGACGAATTTCTTTTTTATTTTTAATTTCTTTTTTTGCGTTGCTATCGCGTATATTTTTTCGGTGGGAAACTTCTGCGCGGGAAGGTATAATTTATTTTGATCCATTACTGCGGGCCGCGGCGCTGGGGTTCACGCGGGCAGGACGCGCGGTGATGTACCTCAGGACATCGGCGTTATTTTTTCAAAGGCGACTACAATTAGTACGGCTATTTAGCGCTACATGCACTTTAATCCTGAATTTTTCAGAGTGCATTAAAATTTTTATTTCGTCCCTTTGTTTCTCGCTGTTAAAAGCGTCTCACTTCAAGTGCGCGACGTTTTTCAACGAATGGAATTTTAAATTAACAAAATGCACTGCTTTAAAAGTGCAATGGCTGCGCGCTGACGATTATTTTATTCTTTAAATAAAACGCTAACTTGGCCATTGGAAAATTATTGCAAGCATTGATAATAAAAGATGCTGTCGACAGATCAAACGTCAAAGCAGATATACAATTTTTTGTCGAAAAATTTATATGCATGCTGATAAAATATCTTGTACAAATATATAAATGTAGTTTTTCAAAGTAAAATGAAATATAGGAGTTTTACTCTATATTTTAGAAAATATTAAAATGGATATTTTCTAATAAATTAAAAAACTCAATTTTTTCCAGATTTTACTCTTTAGAGCGTATATGTTATTGTATAATCTCCTTAAAATAGCTCTTACACTAAGAAAAAAAGTATTATAAAAATTACATATCAATATGGGGACACGATCCCAAACTGACATCTCAGATAAAAATGTCCATACTTTACAGTTAAATTTGTCACAGATATAATAAATTTTACTGAACAATACTATATAATAAACCTATACAACAAAAAATTACTGTACATCGGTATGCTAATTTTTCTCCGGGTGTCCAGTCTGTCGTCGCGTTCCCATACAAGACAGTAATTTATACAATACTTTCTTCTCAGTGTCATACTTTTAAGTTAAAATCAATCACCCAGTAATAACAATATAGAACAATAGACAAAAAAAAAAAAAAAAAAAAAGAAATTGCCCGCGTTCAACGACTTCATCAGGCAGCGCCTCTTATAACCGGACCTCAGCCTAAGGGCAGCGGGTGATAAGAATAGGCTGCGCGTGATCGGCCGCATAATCCCTGACAGATCGCCGCGGCTCGTAGCAAATTGTTGCAATACAAGAGAAAGAGAGAGGTCCGCGTGTGCGTGCGTCACCGCAATAGCGCGCGCCGCAGCCGGGCCTATATATACCTGAGCGAGCAGCACATGCACGAACCATATTCGCGCGTCGAGAGGGCCTCGAGTCCTCCGCGTGCGTGCGCGCACTCGATCATCCGGGCGCGCGTGCGGCCGGCTATGCGCGCCGTTAACGAAACGCGGCCCGTCAAAACTGACGCTTCGTTTCGACGCGTCGGCGGCCGCTTCGAGTGTGGGGTGTATATATATGTATATATACACGCACATATATATATATATATATATATCCGTGCCGGCGTCGCGCGGATACCTCCTGCTTTCCATCCTATCCTCTCTCTCCGCTTTCCTGTGCCCCGCTCGTGTGCACCCCTACGCCTGCGTCCGCGGTATTATACAGCTAAGAGGAGCCCGTACACGAACGGGAGATTCGCTGCTAAATTACCCGACATGAGCTCGCCGGGCGTGTGTCGCTGATGAACCCGGCGGTTTATCGCGCTGATGGCTCAGGCGGAGAATACTTGCTGTCGTGGGTTAGCTCGTTTAGTGCGATCGAGTGCTAATATTTGAGCTGAGCCTCTCCACCCCTCTTCTTCTTCTTCTCTCTCTCTCTCTCTCTCTCTCTCTCTCTCTCTCTCTGTTGGATTTAACGGCGCTTCCTCCTCACTATGACGACGCGCTCGTTCCACTTACTTCTTGCTGCGAGACTAAGAAAATATGTCGGTGTGTTTGGTGGGTAAAGATTTAGCCAGTGTTATCAACCCCCTTGTCATGTTGGTAAACACTTTAACAGGCTACGGCGGGGATAACTTTGCCTCTATTTTTTAACTATTAATTTTTTTTTCATGAGGACGAGGATGGGGGAATAATAATGATATAATAATAATTAAATGGACTGTGCATAACGAGGTGAGGGAATTTTTGCTTAATACTTCAAGTAATAGTGGTTTTTTTAAGTTGTTTTGAAAAGATGATTTAAAACTGATTTTTCATCAAAAATATATTTAGAAAATGTAGGTCAATGTATTGTATCCGATGACAACAATAACTAGTTTCTTATTTTGTTGATGCGTTTTTTTTTTTTTTTTTTGAAAGTTGATTTATCAATGAAGGTTTTAAAAGATTTATCAATGATCTAATTTCTCAAATTTCTCAATTTTAAACAAAATATCTGAAAGAGAATACAATTAGAGTTATAAATGAAAAGATTTCATTCGAAAGTGTGTACCTGTCAACAAAGATCAAATAAATTTATTATGCATTCCACAAATTAATGACATTACTCATTTTTTAATTTCAATTTCGCTTTTAGTCAACTTTGATTAACCGACAAGTTCATTAAAATTAACGTTATTATAATACCAAAATTTGATGAAGGCAGTATATTCGATAATCTAACCAAGTCGGTTCTATTTTTTAATCAGTTATCTGCATTAATGAACATTTTCATCAATTCGTGTTATTCAAATACCAACCGCGGAACTTCCCTAATTTATTATTCTCTTCCGAAAATAATTTTAATTTATCTAGAATTTTAATTTTGACATTCCCCTGACAGAAATTTATTACAATTTAGAAATGAGCAGATCAAACTATACTTATAAGAATAAATTATCCTCGTATAATTTAATGAACAAGTGATCGACAGCAGAGTAATTTTCAATAATTTCATCCTGTCCTCAACTAAGGCATTGCATTTGCGACATGATTATCAATTATTCACAATTTCCATCGATTAAAATAAAATCCCTCTTAGACAGTTTCGTACTTTTGCATCGCATTCCGGTGACAAAGTGAAAGCTCCAACAAACGCGCAATGCAGCGTGAGCGATATTAGCCGCGCAAAGGGAATAGACGCGGCGGGTAGAGGGGCTTGAAAGGCAGACGAGTCGCTGCCGCAATAAGCCGACACAGGATTCGGCGCGGCCCAACAAAGGTGCAGATCGGCCCGACTACTGTTCCCGTCGACTCATCGTACCGATGATAAAAAGTTCGATAATAAGCAGACGCCCGAGAACAATGCCCCATTCCGCGCAATTGTGCGAACTTCGACGTTGTGCGGCTCGAATTCCGCAGACTCTTTTTCAGTTTATGGACAATTTGGCGGGCCCGAATGAGACGCCCATTGTCCCAGGAGACGCTGGATTTTCTTAAGCTCGTCGGTAGCCTTTTCCATATACAACGAATACACCGAGTGCATTATCTGCTGCTCGATTTTCCGAAAGTATATCGGTGCTGTTGTAAATTTTCTTATTACTATTATAACAAAATCCAACGCCCCCTTATTGTTTTCTCATAGCGGCTCGTATGTACGTATATCGTTCTCCTTTTTAAACTTCTGCACGATGGACTATTCCAAAATTTTTCACAGAAGTTAAAGTTATTTATCTTGAGACCGTTTGAAAATTTCAAGTATTTTTATCAACTAGTTTCAATTTCATAGCTATTTTAGTTTTTTTTTTTTTGAAAATTTTCAAAATATTTTATTCGTATTTTTGAGATTTGATTTTTAAATTAAGCGCCATTTAACCGGATATGCTCGTACATCAATTAAATTGCGATTTAAAATGTATCACAGCATCTTGCTATCACTTTCGTATGAGAGGATATAATAATACATCTCGAAGTACCTTAGGGTAGTATCTTCTAGTAATTCAAAATACCTTTGTACAAATTGTCGATGTGCGATGTGAAAGCTGAAAAAATTGACAGGCAGAAAAGTTAATCGACAGCCGCGGCGTTAGTTCATTACTCCGACTGCCGACTGGCGAGTGACTGTGTGCGTTGAAAAAAAAGCCCGCCGAATCTCCCGCCGTCACACCTGTCACGAGAGGACACCTATTTAAAAATTAACAAAAGCCCGTGGACGCACAAAAGAGCCGAAAAAAAGGCTGGATGCCTGGAATTGAATGGGCGCGCGCGTCGCTTCGTAATCTTCGCGCGAGCGGGCGGCGCTTCGTTAGTCCCGAAAAAAAAAAGCGCGCGCGCCGGCCAACTTTCCGACGTCCGCTCGCCGCGTCGAACTTTCTCTTTGTGTGGCCTCGTCATTTTTCCAGCGTCCGGCGCAAGGAAGCGGCGATACGCCTCGACAAAAAGAAAAAAAAAAATTACGCCCCGGCTCTGAATCGAGCACGCAAAACGAGATACGAGAGTCCGGGGAGAGAGAGACACTTTAATTAAATGCGGCCTCGCCAAACAAGTGTGTATATATATATACCTGTGGTAGAGAAAAATGAATGGGCTCTGGGTGGGAGGGGGTAAAAAAAATTCGCAAGGCGTCTAACGACGACACAAAAGCGAGTGTCTTGTATTTCCGGGCGCGTGCCCCCCTCCCCTTCAATTGCGGCGTCCACGTCGCCTACTCCTCAGTCGAAATCTCGACGGGCGGCAAGGATGAATCAAAGGGGGGAGTAGTACGTGTGCTGAGAGGCTTTGGCGATGCGCACAATGGGCGTCGCGTTATCCGGATGGGAAACTACCCCCCGCGCGGACGGTATGCGCAGTCGATCCGCTTATTGGCGCGAGCGCCGCGGCGGTCTCTTCACTCCACTGGACGACCAGCCGAGAGGAAATGGAGTGGGATATCTGATGCGGGAGAGGCGAGCAGGCCATATCGAGCACGCGAAAGGGGAGATGCTTGTACAGGTAAGAGACTTTCGTCTCTTCCTCGAGAAAGATCAACGAGTTTTTTTTTTTATTTTATGGGACCGAATGTCTTTTTTTTTTCATTAGTTCTTTGAAGTTCTTTGGAATTAATTAATTATGTCCTTTTTTTTAAATTTTATTATTCAATTCGAAGGATTTATTTATATTTTTATTTATTTATTTAGGTCATAGTGAATGGGGAAGGCTGTCCTTAAAATATGAAATTCCTTACATAACATGTAATAAAATAAATAAAACCAAAATACAAATATATAACAAAGTAAATCAAACTTGCGTGTAAGTTATGACAATAAAATAATAATTATTTGATTTTAATAGTGAAAAATATAATTACAACCTTTTTAGACAGAACCAATCCATTCTTTGTCTATGCTGCAACCATCAAAGGCAAAGAAATCCAAAATCTTATAATTCAAATTATATAGTAGAAAAAAGTCAAAGTTCATAGTAACCCCTTTCACATCCAATAATTATTTGCCTTAAAATGTACGTTTTGCCCGCGTCTCCCCTATTTTCTTTTATGAATTTAAAAAGAAATAAAAACAATATTTCCTTTTTTTACTATAATTTAATTCTGAGTGAATTTCCGTAAAAAATAAAAAGCTTTAAAGAACCTCCAGTACTTTTCAGTTTAAAATAAAACTGAATTCGTTTCTGTGCTTGTTCAAAAAAAAAAAAAAAAAAATTCTCACAAAAGTTTTTTTTTTACACCGAGCGCGTAAAGTGGGTACTTTAGCCCCTCCTGGCGGGTGCTAAAGCATGCACTGTACGCTAGACTAAAAAAAACGCATATATGTGTACTGCGAGAGTAAATAAACAATGCCTGAGATCGCGTGTTTGCCACCCCCCCTCCCCCCCGATTTTGGCTCTCCCAGAAATTCCCTCCTTTTTCTTCGTAAATGCATAATCTACGATTTCGATAACACTTATAACACAATAAAAAAAAGCTCGCAGGATTCTCGCAAAACTCCAACTCCTCCCCGGAGGGCTGGATAAAATATTCCTCAGAAAGCGCGACGCACAATACAAAAAATATTTGCTTCCAAGAGAAAACGATAAACTCTCCTTTAAAGACTATTCTTCATATAAAAACAAACATCTTCAATTACACGGTCGTAAAAAAGGCACAAAGTACCTCCTCCCGTCCTAAGAACAGAAAGTAAAGCGAGGAGAAGGAGAGAGAGAGAGAGAGAGAGAGAATAAGACGGAGAGGAAAAGAGAGAGAAAGAAGAAGATATAGAGGCAACAAGAGAATAGCGGAGAGAGCGAGAAGGCGACGTCGGAGAAGGAGGATTGAAATACGAGGGGCGAGCATAGCAAAGCTGAGGGAGGAGGAGGGCGAGAGATTCCAAGGGTAGAAGGGATCGTGCAGAGAGAAAAATGGAGCTTTCTCTTTTGAGGCGGAACCTGCGATACGGCGGCCCGTCGACATGCATCCCGGCCGGGCGGCCCATTGTGCCTTTTTCCTCTTCTCGATGACACGAAAGTCGCGGCGCGCGATTGGCCAGAAATATTTTTCAATTTTGCGCCGTCGACTGGCGCCGTACAGCGCGAACCATTTGCGTGAACGCGTCGCGCACGTCGTACTCAGCAGGCAATTTTTCCTAGCGGCGCGCGGATTGTTAATCGGGCTGCCGGGAGTTGTGAACAGTTATTCGTGAAACTCGTGAATTTTCTCTCGATCTCTTTTTTTTTTTTTTTTTTTTTGACGGTCGCAGATTAATGGTATTCTGAAACTCGCGTTATTTAAAATTTTTGTTGCATTTTGTCCTGAAGCTTCTTTTAATTTTACATCTGTTCCGAGGAATTTATATACTTTCGATTTCCTTTTGTTCGGGAGCGAATAATAAAGAATGCATTTGTTGGAACTATCATTTGCCATATATTAATGTAAATTACTTGCTAATTGACAATTGTCAATAGCTTTTAAAGCTTTCAAAAATTCTGTTTGAATACATGAAGAATTAACTCTATTGATGATTATCTATTTTAAAAGATTTTTTTTTCATCATTATTGCAAGATTTTAATCCGTAATATAAATGTTTGATTGAAAATAGCTAGCTTAAAATAAAATAAATCAAAAAAATGTCATTGTCCTTAGCTTTCAGAGAGGTAAAAATGGCACCAAATAAATTATTCAATGTAAAATCCAGAATAATTTAGGATATATATAAAAAACTTAATATTCAGAGGAACTTTTATGAAACAGGTCTGTGTATTATTATATGTGCATAATTTTTATACAGAAATTTACACAGTTATTTCCAGATTCCATAGTATTTTGAAGGTTTTCCTTTTTAATTTTTCTTTCTTCACAGAAGGTCACACAAACGTAAACATTCTTTGGTGACCGAAATTAAAATAATAATTTTATATCAAAATGTTTTAAATGTCAACATCTTACAATCGTATACTTAACGTGCGACCGATAAAATTGCTTCCTCAAAAGCTTCACAAAAATCCTTGTCTTATACCGATGTGAATTCGTCAGAATGAGCTAACCGCGATTTACTCTCCGCGTATGCAGTGCGGAACCGCGGCACAGAGGAATAATGTCGCGCGATTCTTATGCGACTGTCACACTCGCGTCGCGACCCTTAAGCAGAATCGCACTGAAAAGCATGCGAGCAAGACATGACGAAGTGGTGGTGTATTTCAAGGGGATCGCCAAGTTGCGGCGAAACTTTCGACTGTGAAAAACAGAGAGAAAGAGCGAGATGGAGACATCGAATATCGTGTCGCGTATGGAGATACAAAGAACTCGCTATCGCGAAAATCCGGGTATCTTGAGTTTCTCAATCATTCCTTATAGCACCGAAAAAAAGAAGAGAGAATTTAACAGGATCACTCTATCCTAAGATAAACACAAGTACAACGTAATTAATGCATACCGCGATACTCTTAGAAAACATTTAGAACAATGCTAATACCCAATGAAATTATATTTTTTGATTTAAAGAAAAAGATATTGTAATATAAAGATATGAGTGCTTGACAGAAGTATGCTAATATGGAGCATCTTAAACTCTCTAAATCTGAAAATGTGAAATTCACTTAGGAAATGTGAGAATAGTAGCAAGAGTAACACCTTTTATGTCAAATGTCGTCCACTGATTCAACATATCTGGACGAATTTTCACATGCAAAATGTTCAAATTTTCAGATTTACGAGGATTTATAATTGTTTGCCATACAATCATACATTGGCGGTTAAAATGTTACTTTACTTTCAACTGTTTTGTTTTCTCAGTTTATTAAGATTTACATTGAAAATTACTGGTTTCAATAAATAAACACTTATAAAACTGAAGAAAATTCGAGCAGCCCCCTCGTTTAAATATACGGATAAATGTTTGCGCGCATTGCGCCGAAAGTATTTGCGTGCCTTAGCGAGCGAGGAAATTATTACGGAGGGCCGCCAGAGTTGGGAAATTCCTCGTTTCGCTCGACAGATCGCTATTGCGCGCGCGAAGCTCTTCAAACGCGCGCGCGCGAACGCACGTATCGCGTTACCTTTTTATGCATTGCGCTCTCCGTAGTGCTGCATTGAATGAATGAATGCATCGAATTAAATCGCGCTTTGATTGTATATTAACCGTGTAATTGTTGCGATCAAAGTGGTACCTACTGAAGCTTTGTGAAAACTTACTGTTTACTGAAAAGTATTGTATTTTATTCCCTTGTAATATTATCGGGCACTCGGCTGTAATGCGATGTGAACGAAGGAACAAGTGGGTTGTACAAAATTGTTATAAAAGCAAGTGTATGTGTATTTTTTCACTGAAAAAAGAATTGGTAATTTAAAGTAAATATTTACTTCAATAGTACTCGTTAAATATTCGAGTAAATGTTTCTTTGAATCAGCTAAATATTTCTTTAAAATTAAATGAATTTGTTTCTAATAAATAAATTTAGTAATTTCAAAAAAAAAAAAATAATAATAATAATAATTACTTGATTCAAAGAAATATTTAAGTACTATTGAAGTAAATATTTACTTAAAATTACCAAATTTTTCTCTGTGTTTATTTATGTGGGTTAAACAGCTCTGTACAAAATAATAAAGAAAAATAAAATAAAGCGGGTATGCTGAATTGACCAAATAAGTTGGTGCAATTATTTCATATATTTATCATTCTAAGTCATAATTGTTGACTAATATATGATTAAACGTCTGATCAGTAATTAATGAAGTAGTGGTCCGAACGGATGGTTAATCACTATGATGATATAACACCAGGATTGCATTGCAAATATTTAAAAAAAAAAGGTACATATCGCCGTAAAAATGTTAAAAAAAAATATTTACATGTTGTATATTAAGCAGAACGAGGATGTACGCACATTATAATAGACTTTTCACGCGGTACGCACGATGTTTACAGTATGATTTAGGAGACTTTTTTCGCCCGACGAAGATTTTTTAAAACATCATTTCACGCATAAATTACCGTTCGAACTCCCATCCAGGCGGCGATAAATCTCGAAATGAAAAAGCCGGCGAAAGTTTGTTAAAAATTTATGGCTCGCGCTCGGAGGACGAGCTCGCGTCGAAAGGCAAAGAAAGAGCGGAGAACTAAAGAGAGACATCTCCATTACGGTGGCCGCGGGAACAAGCAGTTTGCGCCGTCGGCTCGCGAAGTTGGCCCCGAGCGCGCTTGGAAGGCCGCATATATATTTATCTAAATATACCGCGCGGGAGTGGATGGTCCGGGGGGTGGGAGCAGGGGGTTGGGGGAGGGGGTAGAGCTCATCGCCGGGCGCATATACAGCCGCGAGCGCGGCAGCACCATAAATTTCCCGGCGCGAAATCCCCCCTCGGCGCACTCGAGGACGCATCCCGCGTACTCTATCATACTCCGGGCGTCTGTCGGCCGGGCGAGCCGTCCCGACGCTACTTGACCGAAACAATGCGTCGCTGATTGCGTTAATTTAGCGATAATACAAACTCGGGCGCCGGACTTTCAATTAATTCGGTCGCTAAGTACGCGAGTGATGAAGTGAACTCGAGAACGAGGCATTCGCGCTTTTTTGGCATTCTTTTTTGTTTTTTTCAAATGGCAGTTTTAGCGGATAAAAGGGGGTGCGACGGCACTCGAGAGGAGTGTCGGGGACGGCGAGATGTCGCTTTTGTCCATAAAAATAATATAATAATGGATGCAGTAATGGTCGCGACGAAGAGGCAGCTTTGTGCGAGCGGCGTGTTATGTGAGGGGTTGGCTGCGCGAGGCTTTCTTCGCTTATTTCAATTGTTTTGGTGACGTGTGCGATAAAATTTTATTCTACTGAGTGATTGATGCCCAACACTTTTTAATCGTTCATCACGTATTTCTGTCTCTTTATATATCTTTTAGTTTTTTTTTTTTTTAAGTTTCTATCGCTCAGATAAAATATATCTGATGATCACGTGAAGATAAAATGCGGATTACGAGATTGTCAAATGATAAATATTTGAGATGTTGCTGCGATAACCGAGTGATAATCATGTAACAATCATGTGATTTGCATGTGATCGTCACGTGATCATGAGATGATAATCATGTGATATAAATTTTTTTTGTTTATCTTTGTACTATTTTCGTACTATTATTGTAAAAATTAATACATAATTATCACGCGATCATCACGCGATGATCATGAGACTTATTTCAGTAGATATTTTTAAAATCTACTACAATATGATGTGAAAGTGCTTGCAGATTTGTTGGTGAAGAAAGGTTAGTCCTTACTTTTTTGGACTTGCATTGAAAAAATAAGTCAGACAGTCAGATCTGAATTTACGCGTCCAGACGGAACAATGGATATCACGTAATCCTCGGACAAATTTTTAATTCATGCGTGACGCGCGGCCCCCGACGCAAGTGTACTGCAGCATATACTCCAGTGCGTAAAATATGGTTGGCTGGAGAGAGAAAGAGAGAAGAGATGAGAAGAGAAGAGCACAAAAAACGGATACGCTTGGGATGAAAATGATAGACCGCGTCGCTTCGACCGCACTTTTCTTTTTATCTGGCGCATAGTTTCTTTCGCGAGCAATTTGACGGAAAGTCGTTGTGCTCTATTAGTCGGGAAATTTTGCAACAATGAAGAGAAATTTCGAAGTTAAATCTTTTTATGCGACCGAGTGGAATATGTGAAATTACTGAATCCGTAGAGTGATGAAATTTGATGCTTTTAGCATGAATCCTATATTTTCGACTTAATTGAGGTGAGAGAGATATCTGTATTTTATAAAAGCAGTATAATCCATGAAGCGAAACCTTGACTGACATTTATTCATATCATAAAATTGAAATAGGTAGAATTTTCAAAAACCCTCGACTTTCTTGAAAAGTTGAATATTCAGCACAGTATTTCCATAGAAAATTTTTTACTGTCGTGGAAAAAGCAAGATATAAATGATACGTTTTAAGAAAAAAAGTTAAAATATTTTGCGTATTGAAATTATTCCGGAAAAATAAGGATGGTAAAAAGAAATAAAATGTTAATTTTTTCGAAATTGCCTATCCGATGATTCAAAACATACAAGGACCTAGTGGGCACCGATATATCTATAGATAGAATTTTCAGCTGAACCTGGTCATTATTTACTCGAATTTCGGATGGCGCAAGCTGGTGAATCGATTTATGACCACAAGGAGCAATTTAGCGGAAACAAATTTCAAATTTTTCGCGATTTTCCAGGTCCCTTTCTTGGATGTCGGATTTTTATCCAGACCTGGCCAATAGTTGTATACATTTAATACTCTAGGATTAGGGAACTAATGAATTCAATGGAGCAATAAGCCGTTGAAGCCTTCGAAGTAATTTCAACAAAAAAAAATTTCTCGAAAATCAAGTTTCTTATGTGTACTGGGGAATAGAATAAATTTTGGACTGCACTATGTCGTTTATATGTACGTGATTTTACGGTACCGCGAGCTAGTGTAGCAAAATGTAAAAAAAAAAGAAATTATTTATAAATCTTTAAAATTACTTTTGACCTATCTTAAGCCAGAGCAAAAATAAATTTTAAAAATATATGAAACACTGCAGTGTTTTAACGAATATACCAGTGACTCAGAACATTTCAAAACTTTATTTATCAATTGTAAAATTTAAAAAAAAAAAAATTATATTAGCAAATGAGTAGTGATGAATTATTAACTTTGGGCCCTTTAAGTCACCATATCACAAAGTAAAAAACATAGTTTAATTCACGATTGACAAACTCTGTAGCATCGGAAAAAGCCACTTACCCGAGCATGGCACATTGTTGCAAAAGAAAACGACTCCGAGTCGTCCTTAATCCAAGGGCGGGGGTGTGGCGGAATGCGTCGAAGACGTGGGGGGGGGAGCGAAAGGGGGTCTCGGTAATTAGCGCATAGCTGCAGCACCCTGCGTGCGAAGCGCAAATAGCGCGGCGCCCGGTCAACGTTTGCCCAGCCCTCGAGATATGCGCGCGCGCAATTTTACCCCGGGCGCATAACGAAAAACAAACAGTCGAGCAAAAGACGCCGGCGCGTTCGATGTCACCGTAGGAGGCGAGTTCCCCACCCCACTCCTCCCCCGCGGCTCCACTGAATGGCCCACCGATTGCATCTGCACACACGGCGACGTCGCCGATTGTGAGGCGTCGAGGCACGGCGTTAAACCTCCATCCACGCGCTTTTTTCCCTCTTTTTTTTTACATTGTCGAGGCGTTGCGTTAGTCAATATTTTGTTTAGTTATTCATAAATTTGATATAACAGTGAAAAATTCCTTTATGTCGCAGTCTGATACAATATTAAAATAATCGATACATACTTTTATAATGCAATGTAACAAAAGATAATACTACCCTGTAAATTCTTACTATTTGATTATTTACTATTTGATTTGTCAATATTTTCCACGAAGAATAAGTTGATTTCCAATTTAAATTAATTAATTTATTAAATAAGTAAACAGAATTTATATATAATTATACTCATTAATTTATTTAGTGAACTAGATTCTGCTATATTTTATGAATAAACGACTCACTAAATATTAATAATTCATGCCAGATTAGTCTCGTCATTATAGCGAATATTTGCATCCCAAGTTACTCGACTCTCATTTTCTTATGCAGATGTGAATAAATCTTATATGAAAATTGCTTTCCCATCATGCTGAATGAATAAACAAGTAAACACTGATCGAGTGATTAAAGCATTAAGAAAAGAAGTGCGAGTTGATTAATTTCATTAATTTCAATTACAGTTTGATTGCTGCATATTCATGTAAATCCACGGAATTCATAAAATAACTAGGGTTGAAAAATTGAAAATGCGTTTTTTAGGGCACCCGTACCAAACAAAATTTTCCTAATTCCTTACGTGTCTTGGTTGTTTTAATGCAATTTTTCGCTTTTTTTATACATCCACATTGTTTTCCTATGTTTTGCATAGTCGAAATTCCATTCATTCTGACACTTTCCGAGGGTCTTTATTGCCAAATTATTATGAAGAAGACAATCTCGTGATAGAATAATGAAGTTTAGACAGAAAATTTCATGTTTTTAACGAACGACAGAATCTCATTTTTAATTGTAAAAGCGAAACGAAATTTCAGTATATTGATACAGATAGTTTTATTACTCAGTATAAACATTTTTTACGTTTTTTTATTATTGAAACCAGCAAGATTTTATTGGAAAATTGTCCTTTTTTTAGTAAAGATTTCAATTAGACGTCACGAACCCCAGAAAGCGTCAAAATGAAAGGAATGTTGACTTTTGATTCAAACAATAAGTTGTATTAAAAATCAAGAACTTATCACATCAAAAAAGTTTGGCATCTGATAAATCATCTAAAAAGCAGGAAAGGTTTGGTCTCTGCAAATGAAAACGTGAAATTCACTTGGAAAATGTGAATAGTAACATTTTTTATATCAAATGTCGTCCACTATTTCAATATGTGAACGAATTTTCACATACAAAATGTCACTATTCACATTTTCAGATTTACAGGGTGTCCTGCAGGTGCACCCTCAACATTTTTTTCCATACCCCGGTAGTTTAATAATTTTCGCGAATTCGCACTTACATCCCATCTCACAAGGCAACTTATAATCCTGTCGCCTCGCGGTAACAAAAGTAAGTCTCCTTCGCCGAACTGCGTCATATCGCGCGGACGTTTATATACACAGCGAAAGCAGCTGGGCGTGCGGCCGACTTCCCATATCGATATTAATTAAGGCAGCGGGCCGACGATTGTCGGCGCCGCGGCGAGAGCAGGCCAGTTATCGCGGTCGCATCTTAACCGGAATGAATTTCCTACGGAGCTCAGGCGCGCAGCCTCGTACGTCATGCAATCGAACGGCTCTGCTTGTTGCTTCGACCCTCCCACCCTTCCGCAACAACAACAGCATCCCCGACCCGCGCCCTCCGCGCCCGACTAAACGCGGACCGTAACTACTGGCATCGCGCTGTAACTTTGCGCGATGGAGGGGAGGGGGCCAAGTCTCGGACGTAGATGCATCGGGGCGGCGTGTTGCCGGGCGCCGAGGCCGGCGCGAGAGTCCATTTGGGAATTATTGCGGATATGCCGGCGCGCTCGTGGCCCGCCGTGCCCGAAAACTTGTTAATTGACCGCCGCGATGTGCCAGTTTGTTCTCGGTATCGATAAACACGGTAGTATCTTTATATTAAGTGGAGCGAACGATTTATTAAGTGGGCTCACCGCAACATTTTTGAGCGCGCCAAACCTTTCGTTAATTGAATTATATCTGCTTTAGACGTTAGTACATATGGTTATGCTTAAATATAATGTGATTGAATTTTTTGTATGGGCGGTTTGCTCACTGGGTATATGTAGTTTATTTGGTTTTTTGGAAGCAGTAACTTGTAAGCTGCTATGACGAGGAATTTAGAATTTTAATTACTTTAATAAGTTTTTTACAAGTTATCATTATGCAATTAAAAATTTTACTATATTTTCGAAGAAATTCTATGAATTTTCTAAAGAACCTACGAATTTTTCTAAAATTTGTCGCAAAAAGGCCAATGCAGGATCTGTAACTAAATTACAAAAGGAACTTGTAAAATTTACTAACAAACTTTTTTCCATTTATTAATAATCTTTGTGATTTTAGATAATAGGATGAGCATTGAATTCATTTAAGCATCATCGGGAATTTGTTCTTAAGTAGACAAATGCTAAACTATTCTGGTTTCAAATTTCTAGTGTATTTTTATTAATTTATATAAATAATTCTAGTAATATAAAAACATTTAGCTCCAAATCTCAGATAATTTCTATCACTATAAAACTGGAAAGTGACCTTACAGTTGTGAAAGATCTTTTTTATAAAATTTGATTATAAAAAGTGATCTCTTAACTGTCATATGATCCTGAATTCTCGAATAGAAAACTTTTAATTCTACACTCTGCTGCTTCTGTAATCGGACTCTTCTTCCCATAAAGCCTTTCAATGTAGTATCAGCGCATGTAGCATTTACTATTGAGAGATCCGATATTAAAATCAAATCGGCCAAATAATTCCAATTGAATTTTAACTATAAAAAAATGTTTATTTGCTTCTGTTGTTTTGTCATTTTATATCTAATTACCTTGTACATATAATGCATTATTTCAGCATAATAACAACTGCTATTTACTCTTAGTTATTATTATTGTCTAATTCCATATATACAAGCATGTATCAATATCATTTTACATTTGCACAAAAGTCAACAAATATCATCCATTCGATTTTAGTATAAAAACAATGTTAATTAAGTGGATCGTACAAACTATAATGAAATTCTTCTACGGAATCGTTCGCTTCGAACCACTTCGAAAATAGAAGCAAACGTAGTACTCATCTAATCGAATTTCAGCGGCAGGAGAGCTCTCGGAGATCCAATGCAAATTTTGCTCGCCTCTGGAAATTTTGACGTTGCGACAGCGATCCGTCGTTTTACGGCATGCGCAACTCGCACTGCGTACTTTGCGGCCGCCGGTGAGGATTTGAGCTTCCAACACCATTCGGTCGTCCGCGAGCCCCCTTTTTCGCCGGGAATAGAGCGAGGCCGGGGGATCGCATATGCGCCGCACGAGCGACGCCCGAGATCTCCGACTTTATTCGTTCTCTGATTGCGCTCGAATGTGCATAAATATTTGGACTTTGCCCCGGTTTTAAGCGTGAAATCCTTGAATATTTTACGTGCGCCACCACCACGCCGAGATACGACGTCAGTGTAAATTTTTTCCGCCTTTTTTTTCACTCCAGACACCTAAGAAGTACGATACGACTGTTTTCTCTTGCATTATTCCTGTTACAGCTTTTTATGAGCTTGTTGGTTGAAATAAACTGGGAAGGATGCTTTTATAATATATAAAAGGAGTTTAGAACTCTAATCTTTTTATCGTTACATCTGAAAGAATTCCTTTTTTTACCCGACGCTTTAAAAGTAATGAAAAAGTTTGTACTTACTATTATATTTGTTTCTTTTTTGTAAAATAAATAAAAAAAAAACAAAAATGTCAAGATAAAAAGTTGATATAGATTTTAAGTTTTGAAAGTAATTTTTGTTGAGAAAGTTTACTTTTGATTGCATTTCTATATCTTTGATTCCATCAATTCGTACAGCGTAAAACTGTGATTGTAAAGAAAATAAATCTTTTTAAAATATTTAAACTTGTCTTGTAAAGCAGTCAAATTAGGAGTAGATAGATGTATCATATAAAATTTTTAACCGTAGTCGGTTAAATTATTTATTTTTTTATTGAAAGTTTAAGAATTCTTTGTGCAGCTTGCAAACGGAAGTAACAAACCAGATTATACAAAACATTTGCAAGAATAAATTGATAATAATCAGGGCATATTCAATTCTATAAATTCGTTATACTTCCACAATCAAACCTAAAAGAAAGAATGATATTCAAGATTAATTTTAAGATTTTATTGTTAATGATTTTTTTTCTGTCTGTTCAAAATAATTGAATTATTCAACTTCATTAATTAGTAGTATATAAGTTATAATAGGCTATTTTGTACGACTAATGAGGATCCAATTACAAAAAAAAAACTTTCAATCGATGGATGAACACTGCCCTTTTGACAAGATCATTAACCTTTTTCAGGCCATCCCAATGAAAAAGTCCCTGATGTGAATGTAAAAAGGTATAACTTTTTTAGAACTTAATAAATTCATTTAACAATTTTAAAATTAAAATTTAACATAATATTTTATCCTTTAAAAATACATTTTGAATCACGATAACCAAATAAATTTTTATCCTTATCTCTCTTATAACCACAATTCAAATTAAAACATTCATCAGAAATTATCTTATTTCCACCCTTAAAGGTAAGTTTTCTTTTTATCAAACAACTAAAAGATTCCACAGTTTTTCTTTCATCTTAGCAGAAAGAAAATTAACGAGAGAGCAGTGATCCGCATCAAAATCAAGTGTAGCATTAACGATTCCTTAAAAAGAGAGAGAAAGCACTGAACTTCAAAAGGGACACTTTAAGCTCGACAAAACCTCGAAGTGTACGTTTTCTTGCGTGCATCCATCTTCTGGAAGCCGGCAAAAAGGGTGAGCCACCTCAGAGAGTCACAAGGCGCGGTGAAATCCGCCGCGCGAGCCGTCGTCTCATTTCCGCGGGGCTCCCGAAAAAAGTCCGGCAAAAGTTTCGGGCTTTGTCACTCCCGAGGATCCCGCGGAGAGCGCGAGGGCGGAGCGAATCGATTATGCAATTAGCCGCGCGCCGATGGGAAAAAATATAAAAGAGGGGAAGGCGCACACGCGATGGCCACATTAGGGCTAAATGGTGAACGCAGCCAGAGATGATAGCTCGGTTAATTTCGTTACGTGACCCGCGCGATTACGCGTATTAATAGACAAGTTCAAGTGTTTTCACGTAATCCGCCCTGAAACAATTATACGCCTCCTACCACCCCTCGTATTGATTTCGATCTTTCAATTACGGGTGCTGAGATTTTTTTCATTGTATAGAGAACAGATTAGTGGGAGCTGTCGATCTCTTCTCCGGCGGTTCTTCATTTTTCATTTGAATTAAATTTAAGATATATACTTATATTGCTAATAATGTTGCTAAGATACGTTTTGGTCCAGCTTCTCTTTTAATAATAAATAATTTGATAATAAATTAATGAAACTTTCTAATTTTTGTTATTTTCGTAGATTTTTATATATGGAGAAACATTGTCGTAAAAATGACTGTATCTGTCTGAGAAGGATTGTCACAGACTGACATTCCGGATAAAAGACATTACAGTAAAATTTATCAAACAGTATTGTAAATTTTGATGTACAGACAGTAAATTTTACTATAAAGTGTAGTAATTTTTTCAGAATATATAAATCTTTTATTTCTTTATACTTTATCACGTAAATTATAATCGTTAGAACTTGACGTATCTATAGTAATACGTTCCGTTTAAAATGTATTGATTCACTTATTCAGTCATTAGGATACTTTTGAATATTATTTTTTTGAATGATTACTAAATAAAGCTGGATAGAATGAAAATCGACTCATTCACATTTATAAATAAATTAAAAATAAAATTACTGTTAATTTTTTCATGCACAAAATGAGTCGTAAACTGGAACATTCAAAAATGCAATAAGAGAGCTCTTATTGTTGTTTTTTTTTATATTTAGTCGTCTAGAATTTGATTTTACAATTTGATACTCTCTCGTTTAATAAATAAATAAATATAATAATAACAATAAATTACGTAAATAAACAATGCGATGAAACTAACATCATCCAACTTGCTGCGAAAAGTCGATAAACGTTCCTCGAATTCCGTCAGAAAATTTGCTGGTAGGCGACAATACAGTGGCCGCATATCCGCGCAATGTCCGTCCATATTTCACCGCTGAGACGAGAAACGCGGAAAAAGAGAAAACTCGCTCGACGAGAGGCTCGCGCGTGGACGAACAATGCCGCGGGGGAAAAATGCGGATTAGAATAGCGGATGTTTCCGGGTGGAGCCAGGGGGCCGGGCGATCGAGTTCCCCGGCGGAAGTGTCTTTAAAAGCTTCTCCGTGGAATTCAAAACCGGAAACTCGAGGCGAGTCCGAGCGCGAGGCGCGCGTTCGCGCGACAATTGAATCGACGCCGCGCTCGCGTGACTGGAATCGCCGTAACGGAAAAGGCCGGACGCCCGTCTTCCTACTCCTACTCCTGCTCCCTCTTCGGCCTTTTCTTAGCTTTTCCGGACTGTACATGAAAACTTTATCGATTCGAGAATGGCCCCGAAGCCGCGCGTCCGACAAAGGTCGGCACGCGCCGCCGATCGCTCGACCGTGCAAATGGAATCCTCGAATTTTTCGGATTACTAGGAAATATGATATGTTCTTGTTTCGCCGCCTACTGTTTTTTTTTCATTATTTATAAATGTGGGAAAATTCTTTTTATATTCTGATTTGGCGGTGATGGGATGATCAAATGTTTCTTGACAGATGTGTGCGAGCGAAGAATCGTGTTATTGAAGTGATTCGATCAAATCAAAGGATGAAAGCCAACGGGGAGAAGTGACTATAACAATAAAACACTATCGTGTATCTGAAACTGAATTATTTTATTAAGAAAACAAATATCTTTTAAAAAAAGTAATTCAAGATAACTAATCGTTTTTCATTTTCAGTTGTTAATATAAAGCATTTTTTTGATGAATGTAATTTAATTATTATGATGATGAATGGAAGCACGTGTTCTATGCAGAGAAGGATTTTTTTTTTAATTTTAAATAATAAATGTGAGAAAGATAGACGAACAAATTTATGGGATACTGTCGGAACTTGCAAGTGTGGTTGAGTGTCTGGAGTGTCGTAGTATTCATAATCCTCTCCTCCATGTAATTGGTACGCCAGTTTATGAATGTCATACCCCAAAAGAGGGCAGTAGAATGACTGCCTATGTGGTCAGACTCAGTAACGATACTGCGCCGAAATGCGAATCTCGTCAGCACCGCTAATAAACGTAAGTGAGTTAGTTGTTATTGCAGACATATAATACTAAATAAAGAAAAGCAAGTAAAAATAGCGTGAGATGCAAATACGAAATCCACTAATTTTCTTACTAAATTACTAACAAGGGGAGTATCATACAACCGGTGTCTGGATTTTTCTGATTCTTCGATCGAACCCTACTCTAAAAATGCAGTAAAATTGTCATTGAATTTTAACGCAGTGACATAGTTTTAGCTATTAAACAGTAAAAATTCACTGCTTTAAAGACAAAAGTATGTCACTGCTTTAATATTCAGTGGAAATTTCACTGGATTAAATTTAGACAGAAAATAATGAATCCGTGCCGCGGGATTTTATTCAATGGGGCCAAGCAACAAAAATGAGATACGTGATTGAAAAATATTATTTTATTTTAATTGCATTTATCTTAATATTTTAAAAGTCTCATTAAAGGAATTTTTATTTAGGAACAAGAAAAGAAGACTGCAAATTTCCTGAAAAGCCTTCTACAAGAACTGGTATCTCAGATCATCCAGATAGACTGTTGATTCCGCGTGAATGAAAATTTATAGAAAATGTTGCATTTTAAATTTATAATTAAATTTTAATATTTAATTTAAAAATTTTATTTTTGTACGTAAAGAATTGAAACAAAAAACTGTTCATTATTTTTAATCAAAGTATTTATTTGTAAAATTTCCTTAAAAATTCAGGATCTAATGAAATTGATAGTTCTCCTTATGTAAATAAATATAAGTACATTGTTAAAGCCTAAACACCTCGTGAAAGTATACATTCATACGCAAAAATCACACCCGCTCTCCACGACAAAAAAAGAAGCAATACAATTATTTGCCGGTCTGTAACCCGCGCAGCCAATAATCCGTTACTCATAAAAATGAAGCAACGAAATTCCTCTCACTCTTGAAAACTACTCCAGCGGGGCAATCGACACTCCGCTCGAAATCGAACGAGTCCGCATTTAGTGACTGGCGCTATCTGGATACGTTCGAGCCGATTTTCGACGATTCGACCGGACGTTTTAATTAAGCGTCGGCGGACACTGCCAGGGCAAAAGGTGGATCCGGCTGTGCGCTTTGACGCTTTCAATTAAAAGTATTAAGCGACGATTGGCCTCCTCGCCACGAGCCAATATAACGGCGGCCCAACGTCGCGCGCCAAATCCTCGTCCGAGGAATTAAGAGGCAAACAATGGACTGCCGTCCTTAAATCTTCGTAATAACGGAGGCATTCGAGATTAATTCCTCCTGGTGGCGGTGCCCGTCTCGCGGACCCTGATAAAGAGACCTCGAGCGACGCCAGGCTAAGGCTGTTTGAACCGTACACTTCGTAACAAAGGTTAATTGTCTGCAGAGGGTGAGTCCCGGTCCCGACTTCGCTAAGCGCCGGGCGATTTCTTCCGGCTGTAAGCTGCCGAGTGCTTCGCGATTTCTGCGATCGCTGTTTCAAATTTGATAAGAGGATTGATACTTCGCAGAATGGACCTCAATTATCGAGCTTTATTCTGCGAGTTTGAAAGGAAGAGTCCGTCTTTTATATAAACTTTCGCGGGTTTATAAATTGATGCATTGATTAGTGTAAACGCGGTAATATATTTATTTATTTATTTATTTATTTATTTATTTATTTATGAAATGTTAAGAAGGTTAATTTTTCTTATAACAACTGCACAAAGAAAAGTATAAACGAATTTTTTAAAGTATGTAGCTAAACGATTTTATGGAGATCTTGAATTTTCTGAGATTCTCGATGCATCTAAAACGTGATGGAAGAGGTAATATCAATTTCAATTCAGGCAATTTAAAGTAGAGTAAAATAAATATTTATTTATAAAATCTTAATGCCCGTTAGTAGGATATTGAAAAAGTCTACTTCAAATCAATCTTATTAGGCTTAAGGCGCGTAAGTAGTAACATACGGGTACGGCAAGACTGTATTTGAAAACATTTCTTTTTCAATTTATTTAAACTTTTGCGAAGTGTTTTCGAAGTAAAAAGATACTTGTTAAATTTAGAACTTGCAGTTTATTTTGTATCAATTTGAAACTATCATGATATAGCAAATGTTACGAACTAGTAACTAAGTACTTGCACGTAAGAAACCTCCGATAATGCAGAATCGTTCATTCTTGCTGCAAGCCGACACAAGTCGAGATAGTTTCAACTTCTGCTAAAGATATCAAGAAAGTTTTATTAGGTTACTTTACACTTATCTTTTATAAAAACTAGTTATTGAATTAGTTGATATACAGATTTTAAAGAAAAATGACTCTTTTAAAAAAATTAAATTAAAAATAGTAAGTGTCAGCTTAGTCAATTAATATCGTCAATTAATAATTTATGCAATAAAAAGAAACCTCTTATAGATTTAATTCTCACTTAATTGTTTAAATGAAAGTTTAAATCCGATACAGTGACATTCTTTATGAAGAGTTACCTACAAGAAACTCTGAAAAGAAGTTCAGGGTTCCGGAAGTCACGCGCAATACGATTTCAGTGTTGTAGAAAATAGTTTGAATTCAACCTTTGTAAGACAATGTAATTATAAATGTAACTTGAATAGAAACTGTATGAAACAATTAAAAATGAATGATGTAAAGAAAATTATATAAGTTTTATATAGTTTTATATAATTATATAAGAGAAATAAATATAATTATGGTAAGTGACATTGGTTTTTAAGTAAAACATTACCTTTTTAACAACATTAATTAACATCATGAATTTTATTACATTCATCATACAATATTATGGTCTAAATGCGAAGTAATTCATGATTAAATTTTAAATAATGAAAACGGTTCACTATTTAAATTATTTTTATTGACAAAAAAAATCTAAAGCCATACCATAAAGAAAACTGGCATTTCAGATTTCCAAAAAAGAAGAACATATATTTTTAACTTAAATTTATAAAAAGAAAAGTATAATTCTCTTTGACCTTCTCGCTCTGTCTCCAACTCCCTAAAAAATTAATTATCTCTAAAAAATCATTTACGAGTATGAAAGGCAACCCTTATTCGAAACGCAAAGACAACAAGCAAGAGTAATTTTTTTTTCCCTCCGAAAAGAGTAGCGTAAAAAATTCGTGCCGCTTTTTACTCCTCCATTTCGACGTAAAAAAAGTTGCATCCTCGGGATCAACGGATAACTCCGATACTTTCTCATCATCCGGTGACTTTACAAAAGCATACGGTCCGCCTGCGCCGACTGGCGCAGATCCGCAAATGCGTTGTAATGGGATTCCAAATGCCTCGGCCATCCGTCTCACAATCAAATTGCGCCGGCAAATCCTTTTATAGGTAAATGACATCCGGCGTGCCGGTTTAAATGTACACTTGCCACACCCCCCCCCTCCCCTCGGCGAACGCACACGTAGAGTGGCCGGTGTGCAGGGGGGGATTCACTTTCCGCGATTGTAATCTTTTGCGATTCGAGCCCCCTCGCAGCGGGGCGAAGCCCTCCGATGCGGCCGATTCGATTCGCAAAGCCCCTTGTGCTGTCGCGCTCGCAGGGCCGAGGGAGAGAGCGAGAGCGAGCGAGCTGGGAAGTACATCCCAGAATTGGAACATAAACAATCGATTTGTACGTAGGCCATTAGTCCGGCTAATAAACATTCGATCCGCCGGGTAATCGAGCCCGTCGGGCGTTATTTCTCGGTATCGCGGAAATTGAATCGATCGTTTCGGGAATTTAAGACTGGAAAAGACACTTAGCGTCGAGAGGGAGAGAGAGAGATTGAGTGAGCGAGAGTGAGCGAGAGAGAAAGAGGGAGAGGGAAATTATGCGCTGCTAATTTTATTGCCGAGTCGCGATCGGACTTTCAACGTGGATATCTCTTTTGTTCTCTCTTTCTCGCCACATTTTTCGGAAGTTTTAATATAACTTTCAGTTTTTCTCGAGTTCAATGCAAAATCGAATCTACCGGCATCGCGCGATAATTAATTTATGAAATTTATTGTTAAAGTGCGATTGATTCATTTAAATTTATAGTAAAAATAAACGGAAAACGGTATTATAATTGCTGTAGTAATAAATTCAGACTTCGGATATTTTAGGATGGCAAAATTTATAGTAGACTAGATCACGCAGAACAATACAGTATAATATGGAGAATACTTAGGGTAAGCTAATATAATTATATATGGATGAATTTTATTTTGGTGCGTCTGTTAAATTATAACTGACACTTCCGAGGGTAGTTATACGTGCCTGCCAATAAGCAATTGAATAATACGACGAAATAGCAAAATATCAGGGAATATTTTCGGGGGAAAAAATCAATCGTATTTGAGAACGCAATTAACTCGGCGATAACTATTTTGAACTCGGGCAAATTGCTGATAATTTGCGTCACCCAACGCGATGCCCTAATTAGCGGCTTACAGTGGATTTACCGCTCTAAAATCTTTTATAATAGTTGGCTGAATTTAGCCCAGTTTTTGTTCTCCAATTATATTAAATAAATTAAACGTAAATTTCTATAATCCATTAACATTTGCGTTTTGTTATATCGTGTATCTATTGATATGCTATATTGTTTTAATAAAAATGTTTATCTTAACCAGTAATCTTTTCTGTGATATCTGCACACTCTTGATTTAATTTGTCTTACTTCTCAGTATTAATTTTTAAGTCAAGACTGTGATATTTTTTAAATTACAGATTGAATTATATCTCTGGAATAATGCCCACTTTTATTTTTAAATACTGTATTTTACAATAAAAGATCTGTTCTATATTCTACTTGCAATTTGGAATTTGACATAAAATAAGAACACAGTATACTTTAGTTTGCATATACCCTTAAAAACGTTCAATATCTTTAGTCTTACAATATTGCAAATACGATAATTACTTCTTATAAGTACATTAATGATAGTACGAATTATGATGAAAAATAAGATTATAAAAAAAGTCCAAAGTAAAAAATCGTCGTCCACCGTCACTCACAATCAGTACCGAAATCTTTCGTTGACGTGCATATCAGCCTCTCTGTGCCCTGGTAAAAAAAATGCACTACGATACGGTCAGGCAGGCTGCATCAAAAATAGGAGCAGCAAAACCGCGAATCCCAATCAAATTTCGAGAAAGCGCGGTAGAGTGTAAGCTCGCGCGGGCGCAGCGTAAAATCGATCGGCGGTCACGGTACGCCTGCTCTCTCGTAAATCTCTCGTCTCTCTTTTTCCGGTCGAGCGTGTAATCAGCATGTAACCCCGTCGACAACTCGACGAGGCCGCCAACCGAGTCGTTACGAGCGTTCGTTAACGCGAGAATCTGGCGACGGCGAAGCACAGGCATAGAGGTGGGCGGTGGGGAGGTTGGGGGGAGGAAGAATCGACGGGGCCGCGTCGAGGATCGCCGTCGTGGACATATCGACGCGGCGAAATTGAATCTCGTTCTGACACACAATCTAAATCGAATCGACGTCGCTCGTCGACACCGCCAGGCGAAAGGAGCCGCGGAACGAGCAAACTGGGGATTTAGCGCGCCGCACAAAGGCCGATCACCGCTCGGCCATATTGTTGCGACTGCCGATAGCAGGATAATTAAAAGACGAGCGCCTAGGCTTAATTTATAGTAAGCTGACAAGGTCCGCGGTGCTGGCCGCGTGGTTTGTGCAATGGCCGAGTTGCCGGAACATCGCGCACTCGGACGAAAATTGAATTATTGAAGTATTGCCACTAATGGTACAACCTTTATTATTATTATTTTCAGCTTGCAATTGGAATTCTTTTATTATGTTGTTGGTTATTTCGCGTCCCTTGGAGTATTAAATCGAACATCGATACATCGATGCACTAACAGAATATTCTTATAAAAATCACGACGAAGCTACAACGCATAAAAATTATTATTTTAACTTTAAATTTAGTTAAAAATTATTAGTTTTAACTAAAACTTTGACTGTTGGTAAAGCTTAGGTGAATTTTTAGAAGAAAAGCTCGACCATTTTTAGAGAAACATTAAGAGGAAAACATTATCGTCATTTTTACCCGAAAATTTGCATAGTTTTTACAGAGCTATTCTTATAAAAATTACGAAGCTTTATCAAAGACCCAAGATTCCGGTAAAAATTTCCAGTACTTCCGTCTCTCAATTACGTTTTTCATGTAATTTTTATGATAACTCTCAGTGTACTTTTTTCGGTTGAGGACATTTTTTCATCATTTTTAGGCTTTTATAACAACTATATAATATAAATAGTCTGCAAGGTTATCATCTATAGAAAATTTAGTGGAAATTTCTTCAGAATCTTCTGAAAACACTTCAGAAAAATTTACAGAAAAATTTCAAGATTTTCAATTTTTTCCCAAGTATTTTCTGAATTTAATTCTGTTCTACTTCAGTATTATCAACTTTTTGCACAGCTATTATAATCTTGCAAATATTAATAATTGTTTATCTGAAACAATGGTTGTTATCTAAATTATAATAGATGTACCATTTCAATTATAAAATTTTAATTCTAGGCCTACTTGGAAATAATCTAAGAGTACGACCCTTAAATTAAATAGTTAAAAATTTATTTCCTAAACAAGATATTAAAATTAAATAACTATACAAAAATCTGAATCAATTATCGCGTATTACGCATATAATCAAACTATAAGATCATCACCTCCCTTGAAAAAACCTTAGAAAGCCAAATCTCGGCAGCATCTCCGAAACTCTGTTTCGCCGTAGAAAAAAAGAAAGACAATGCATTGCGCGCCGGTTCGAAGCCCTAAGTGCGAAGACAAATGAAAGCTAAAACAGCCAAAGGAGCGCCGGCGGTGAGTCCCGTACAAAAGTTCGGCACTTTCCGCGCGTGGAAGAACCGCGCCGTTGCTGCTGCTGCTGCTGCTGCTGCAGCCTCCCTCCCCCCTCTCCCTCCTTCCGACGTAGAGTCGCGCAAAAGGGAAATGATGAAAGGTGCAGGGCAGAGTGAAAAGAAGAGAGAGAGAATAGCTGGGAAACGAGTGGAAAGGGCGAGCGCACGGAGAGGGACGAGCATGCAAAGGGAGGAAACGGAGGAAAAAGGAGGTCGAGGAAAGTTGGCGAAACGCCCTGGCGCCCAGGGAGAACGTGCTGCGAATCTTACGGACGATCGCTCGCGAAAAGAGAGAGAGAGGGGGGTCGCCTTTATTTTCGCAGTCCGCCCCCCCTCACCCCCGCCTTCAAAGCGCGCCGAGGCTTCGCCCGTGTAATTTCATTAACGAAATACCGACGACGGCGACGTCCGACGCTGATAGTGTGTACCCTCCGCTCCACGAGGCTCTTTCGAACGAATTAGGGGGTGGCGGGGGAGGAGGGTATATCGCGCATTCGGAATGCCCGTTGCCCGTTATGCAAATTTTTTTTTTCACTGGGCGACTCGGATTGCGTCGAGACTACAGGCGAGCTTTCCTTTTTATTTTGTTGCAGCACCGGAGTCTAAGAGATTCGAGGAGGTAATGAAAAAAGCACACTGATGAACGGATCTAGAGTTTTTGTAATTTGACACGTGTCATTATGGGACTGAAATCACTTTTCAGATTAGTTTTTAATGCAGTTTTAGTATGCTACGATTATGTTCTGATGTTAAATATTTTTTATATAAGGACCTATAGTTCGTTAAAATATTATTAAATAAATAAATAAATATTGAACATTTTTTATTATTTATTATTTTGTACACTAATAAGGAGAGTGTGAGGCCTCCGGGTCACAGATTTTTATGAAACTTTAAAAATTGTTTTCTAATATCGAAACGAAATAATAAACCACCTTTAATTTAATCTAATACGTTTTTATTTAGCAGATGCAATGTGATTTGTTAGGATTGCAAGTATATCTGTATATACAACTTTTTTAGCGTTGGCCATATGGGCAATGCTAATTTTTTTAGTGTACCTGTTGTACAAAGACCTATTAGGTCAAACTAAAGGTGGTTTGTTTCATCATTCGGTATTAGAAAACGATTTCCCAAGTTTCATCCAAATCTGTGATCTGGAGGCCTGAGTTCCCTTGTAAGAGATAGAAAACGATTTGTAAAACTAATGGAATTTTTTATATTATTATTTTATCTTATTTTTTATATTATCTTCCAAAATTTAATACCATACGTACATTTAAAATAGTACACACGTATAATAACTTATTTAAATTGCAACTTCCTTTATTAGTATTAAATATCATAAATTTATTTTTTCTAATAAATGTTGAAAAACGTCGCGTCTTCTCGTTAAATAAAATTAAACTTACAATACGTATTATGTAAAATGATCCTCTTAATATTTTATAAATTTGCAAATTAAATGAAAAAATAATAAGATTTTAAAAATTTAATCGAAGTTCGTCGACTCTCCTTTTCTCTGCTCTGCTGAAAAAAAAAATAAAAATGACAGTAACCGAATGGAAATAATAATAAAACAAATGAAATCCCTTTCTCTCCTATGGCGGCATATTCAAGACTACGAGCGTAAAGGACGAAGGTGTCCTCCGACTCTCAGAGTCACTAATATGCATTAGTTCGAATATCGTCGTAGGGTCCAGAATGGGACTCTGAAAAATGGAGTTTTTCACAGCCTCTCTCGCTGCTCTCGCCCTCCTTTTTCCCGCACACGATGCTCTCAGTCCCACAGCCACCAGCAAGACTTTCAAAGGGCTCAGAGTCGCGGAGCGAAAGTTGATACGCCGAGCTCCGGCAAATTAAATATACCCAGAAATGAATTGTCGCGCTCCGTGAAAACGTGCTTACACTGCCGGGGCGTACTTTTTTTCCAGCCTCGTTAAGAGGCTCCCCGGCAATTGCCATTTTCTCCAAGGAATACAATACAAGGGTCCGGAGCGCGGAGGAGCGAGGGTCTTCATTTCGCCGCTCGCGAGCGGGTGGAGCGGCGAGGGGCTTGTCTTTTATTTCGGCCGGCAGTGTCACATTTTTCGCTTGTCGGCAGTTCGCGCGCCGCTACTCGCAATTACGCGCGGATTCTTCCGCTGATGCCGAGAGAAAAATTGCTAATGTCGGCCTGTGACTCCGTCTCATGGCTAACGTCATATAGCCTCGATCTGTGTCAAATTCAAGACCCGGTCTTGGAAATCACATTCTTTATTTATAACTTTAAAATATACTTTAAGAAAGAGAATAGCTATGCGAGCTACATTTCTTCTTAATTTTTTTCTTAGTAGTTGTTCTACTTATTTCATTTGTGTATTAAAGAAAATTATAAAAACAGTGAATATCACTGTTATTAAAAAATATTGTCTATCTATTTATTTATTTAAGAAAATTCATGGTCAAAACTGTTTTGCAAATACCATTCATTTACATAATGTATATATGTGTAACACAATAGGCGTAAATGAACGTAATAAACGAAATTAAATTAAAGTGTTTAATATATTGTTAAACCATTGTTGTTATTACAACTAATACTAAAACCAAGTGTAAATGATTTGATTGCGCTTTCAAATGACAATAGACCATTAGCAGCTAATTTGGAGGATAGCATTTCAAGAGAATTTAATCCTATTTGTTGTAGAGTAAAAATCAAAATTGGAACTATAGGAATTTCGTCCTGCATTAAAGGCCTCATTAAATTAAACGCAGAAAAAAATTGAGAAGGAGAACGAACCTTAAAAATATTTCACTGTCGATACCCTACTTATAAATAACTTCACTTATTATCTATTTACAAATAAATACAAACTGATTGACAAGCGCAAATCGACAAAACCTTTCCCTATTGATTCTTTCTTTATTTATTACTCAAATTATTTATAAAATCGACCGCAGGACCCCCAACCGATATTTCGTAATAAATATCGCACCTCGTTGGTAGCATTATTCTCACGCTTTTTCTCCTCGCACGCCGAAATCACCTATAATCATCTCCTAGAAAATAAAAGGCTGGCTCACGTGATAAGCCACGTTTGCCGTGGAACGAGTGCTCCTCCGTCTCTCGAATGGCACTCGAGTAGGTTGAGAGCGTGAAAAAAAAGTCGAGCGGAGGGTCTGTAATACAATACTGCCGAGTCGGAAACGACAATTATCGTTCAGCCCGGCGGACCCGGCGCCACCTCCGGCAGCCGGCGATTTGCGACGGCTCGCCGTCCAATAGTGCCGTGGCCTCCGGCGCCTCGGCTTTCCACCTTCGCTCGCACTTTTCGGCGCCGCCGCAAGAATGGCCCGCCTCGGGCGCGACGCGCAATTGTCGAAGGGAGAGCACCGCTGGAACTGGCTGTCTAGGAGAGTCTGTATTGTCCCCTCTCTCCGTAGAATTCGGGTTTTATTTCCGGGAAATCACGTCGAGTGCTGACAAACCGAGTATGCCAACTTAATGACGTCGCTTGAGTGGCATATATGTGCGATTCTACGGACTTAGACAAACAACTGGGGTATTAAAAATAAAAATAAAAAATTTTGAAAGCACACCTACGGGACAAGTTTTTCCCGGTTCCTTAGGTGTCCCTCAACACGGAAAAAATCGTGAACATGAATTATCGATTGCCAAACTTTTTTGCGGGACATATTACGAGAAATTTGTATGGAATTT
>JAWWEN010000020.1:4997497-5021293 GCA_035582955.1 Sycophila texana
AGTTTAACGTTGTAAATATATCTATAAACTGTGCACGAACTAATATGTGCACGATTCTTATGTGCATGAACCATACCCAGCCTAAAGGAATAGTCACTTGAAGCAAACGATTTTTTATTTTTCACTTATTTCATAGAATAGAAATGTTTTTTTTCTGAATATCATATTAAATATGTGTTAAAGACTTCTATGGTTTTCTTACAGTAAGCGAATATCTTAATTTTTTTTGTAGACCCCACTTACATAATTTTTACAAAAAAATGGACGTATGCTCTTTTCAGCCAGTGGAACAAAAACATGTAAATAAAAGAACAGCTCTTTAAAGAAATAAGGCTTACGAATTTGGAATACTTCTTAACATAATAATCACGTCCTACGAGAAAAAGTACGTAAACTCGAGCGAAATTCTCTCATAAGCGCAGCAAGCTCATGTCTAGAAGTTATAAGCACCCGAGAAAACGTATTATTGTGAACTTTGGATCGTGCTCAACCTGCAAAAGGAACTCATTATAATTTTGCTGAAGTATGCGTGTTGCAAGCGACAAATTAGTCGACCAAGGGCAGTCAGCCTGCTAAGGGAATCCGCGGCTATTTGCGTAGCGTGAACATTCCTTGAGCGAAGAGAAGTTAGCACGCGAAGGCATGAGAAATTCGCGAATGCCACAATTCAATGAGGAGGATAAACTCCATGATGGAAGAGCTTGCTTTGATGATCCTTGCAGCCAAAAGTTTCCGAGGAAATGTACAGTATTTTTTTTTACTTTGTAAGTACTCATCCGATACATTAATGCTAATAAATTGCAGAAATTAATAATAAAATTAAAAGTCAAAATTACCACAGCAATAATATCCTCTTATAGGATAATACATTTAACTGTTGTAAGTTCTAATTGAATTTATATTTATTTGTCTCTCAATATCTATTAGGGCTTACGAAATGTAAATCGTTAATCTGCTTAATTTAATTCTGCAGTAGTGGGTTCAATTGTTATTAGTTATGCTCCTATATTATTTGCGATAGGATATATAGATATTTACGATAATTAAAATAAAAAGTCTGTAAAGATACTGTAAAGAAAATATAAAATTAAGAGAAAAATGAAATAAGTCGGTCGAATTTGCAGAGCAGCTCGACGGTCGGCGAGTAACGCGAATTCGTCCAAGGATGTGGATACACGGAAGTCCGCGCGGACTTATCTGCCAGGACCTCCCGCGAAAAACCTATCGTCGGCGTGCGCGGCAGCGCCAATACTGAAGTGAACTGCAGAATTTGAAAGAAACGCAATTAATCGTAGTTGAACAAAAGATTTGCTATAACAATTGAATAATTTAGTGCCAACGTCTGATGCAACTTAATCAGACGGTCAAAAAGCAAAGGCCGATGAGCATTCGAGAGAATAAAAATAGCTTTGTCAGTAGACATAGGAATGCTAACAATACTGGCTGCAATGGTTGCCCCTCGCGGAATGCAGGAAGTCAAAGCGAAAAAAACTTCCAATCGACGTAAAAATAGCGAAACCCCGAAGTACGCCGTGAGGAATTCAAATAAAGAATTTAGAACAAATTTCATTACATGATTCTAATACGGCTATTCTGAGGGATCAAAGAAATTCCTACAAGATTAGCATTGAATTAAAAAAAAAAAAACAAAACAATTATTTCTTTTTACAGCGAAGAACAAAAATATAACAATTAACTAAAATTAGGTTTAAAGCAAAATTTTCTTTCGTAACTATTTTAAAAGATAGTTTAAAATAAAATACGAAAAACGAAACGACGTAACGAAAAATAATGTTTAACATAATGAAATTGGAAAGAATAGAGTAAATAATTCTTTGTAATATTTACCTGGGTTTAGAATAAAGTAAATCTTATTACAGAGGTCTACATCCACTTCCGTAATTTCTCCCGTAGACTCTGTCGTTTCCATGGCCTTGAGTTTTGAGATAAGTAAATTCAGTACATTTAATGGATTTGGTGGTGGCGGCTCTGAAATTGTGTAGAATATTTTAAGATATAATGAAATTCTATTGATCGTGATATATATGCCGATGTAATATAATTAAAATTGTCATATTTTACGAAGAAAAATAATTATAGACTTTACTAAAGCACTAGAAAATTTTACTATAAATGTACGGTAAAATTTAATTGAAAAATTGACTGGCCCCTATACTAATTTTTAATGCAAAATTTTTCTCCGTATTTCGATATTTTTTAGGATAAATTATTTAGGATTAAAGGATTTTTGTTAAATGGACGTTGAATCGCTTACTGTTCGGCAAACTCCAATAATGAAGCAGATTGTTAATGTACATTTAGTCACAAACTTACGTTCATCCGGCTCAGGCATAGGCAGTGTGATAGTCATTTTGCGCGGTGGTCTTCTACTACTACGATAGATACGATAATAAGCCACACTTAGGGCTAATAAATCGACTTATAATTCTTGCCGTTCACAGCGACCTTTATCGGCACACCCTGCGCCACGAACCTCTCCCACAAGAGTGGCCAAGGAGCGTTTAGCGCAAGCACTTAAGTTGCACGACTGCAGCAGTGACGTAATAATGATGTAATTAGATTGACAGGGATGCTGGTGGGGAGATCGGTATCGGTGGTAGGGATAAATCGAGCGAACCTTAATTTGCAAAGTTGACCCTTGCTTCGTGGCCGTTGACCTCGGAAATGTTTTAGTTTAAATTGGTTCTCGTTGGATCGCTTTTATCACCGACTGAGGAAGTAAGGGATCAATTTTAGTAGTCACCTTAAGGATCGATATGTGGAAAACTGGGAACAGTGCCACAAGTCAATGTGGCAAGTTCTTTGCACTTTATATTCTTCGACATTTAGGATTATTGCATATTAATTTATATCGATATAACAGCAGATCTGCGAAAACAATGTGGTACCTATAAAATAGTAGATACAGTTATTGTTAGATAAATTTATTAATATTACTTTAACACTGATCTGTAGACATAAAAACGTAGACACGTTCCATATATTTTATTAACAAGTTTTCCGGAATTCAACGTGATTAAAAAAGTTATGACTTATTTTAAAACAACAGAAATTTTAAACTCACATATTTCACACCACATTTATCCATAATACATATATTTATATTATAACTAAAATTATAATGGTTTTTGTAAATTAATAGCGCATTAATAAATTACACGTCAAATTAATTTGTAAACCACGTATTTCTTATATTTTTAACATAGAAAAATTATTCAAAATAAAGGAACACTAAAAACTCATCCATACATTACAAAAGATACATATTATAAGAAACAATTGATAACAATAATTGTTAAAGTTTTTCACATAAAGACATATATACTTCATCGATTTGACAAATATAGTATTTAAAAAAATGATTTGTTAGCAGACGTAATAACCGAAGTCAAATCGTAAGTACCTTTAGGTGGCTCTGGAATAGGTTCTGGTTCAGGTTCTGGTTCTGGTTCTATTAAAAAATGATATTTATGTCATTGTTATAATAAAAATATTGTTCTCTCAATTTTACACAATTTTACTAAAAAAATGAATAAAAAGCTATTATAAGATTCTTTTCATCATTTCTTACCTGGTTCTGGTTCTGCTGGTGGTGGTTCTGGTGTTTCCGGAACAGACGATGTTGGCTCTGTCGACGTAGCTTCTGATGTAGTTTCGCTAGCTGGTTCCTCCTACGTAAATGCAATGATACACAAACCTCCGATTTTGTTTAATAATTTAATTGCATGCCTCTCTTAGTTTTTTATTATTATTTATTAAGTAACAGATATGCAACCTTTCATGCATTTCCAATTAACATGCTTTTATATGAAAATTATGTAGAAATCGTTTTTTTTTTTTTTTTTTTGACTAAGTAAAAATATAAAAATTTCGCATTTGTAGGTTTTATTATTTGATCTTTAAAATTTTATTTACTGTATTTATTATAAAATATATAAAGTTATTAATAACTGCTGTTATATTGCTTAATTTAATACTTTGAGAGAAAATATACTATACTGTAATTGACGTAATGTAGTTCTCAAATTCAGAAGCCTTATTAAAGTACAAGGTGATTCGTGGTTTCGCGAGAGAAATTCGATATTCACGATGCATTATTATACGCGTATCAAAGCAACGTTGTATAAGATATTTAAAATTTCAGACGATCGCTTCCGATTCCTACAAGTATTATACTGTCAAATTATGTTGGTTATTAATTCTGAACTAACTAAATAGAAATTGCAGATGATTATTTAGTACTTTTCAAAATCTATGCGGAAGGTTGTTTTACGCCTACAAATATATAATACTAAAATAAAACTATCCTAGACATGAAAACAACTCTTCTTGGGTGGACAACAGACTCTTTTGATCGTTAATACCTCTCACATTCTGGGGGAATGTAGCAACAAGACTAGATTTCATTAGTTTCAGGAACATACACGACTAAGGCTCCTTTAAGGACAACGCCCGCCGGTGAAGCTCCTTTCTCAATATTTACAAATTTCAAATCGAAGGCCTGTCTCGAACGCCCTTTAAAAAGTCTATACGTCCATACAATCGTACGAATGTCTATAACTCCGGAAAGTGGCGTAAAATTCAAGAAGTTAAGTCTAATCTGGATAAATAGAATCTTATCCAGGTCGACTGGGAATGTTTCGAACTAATTCAAGGAAACCACCCATAGAGGAATTCCTGTCAGTAACGAGGCCTCGTAGAGGCGCACTTTCTAGGGTTCCTGAATCCGAGCCGTGTGGCTAGAAATCGATGTTCACAGATCAGGTGGTAAACGGATATATGGTTAGGTGAGCTATTGCGTTCTTTTGAGGATGTGCGACGCTTATACGTCCGCGCCCAACGACGGATAGTGAATCTTTAAAACTTTGTTGCTATTGACTTTCGACTAATCTAGTACGAATTCAATATGCAAACACCATTTAAAATGACTATAGCTCATTATGCTGCAACTATGAGACTCGGTTACTCGAAAAATCAATAAAACTAACTGAATATTTTGTTATGCAATTTATATTGGACCTACAAACCGTTATTTTTACTTAATTATTTATCAGCTTGTAATATTGTACAACTTCAACTGTTTTCTCCAATTAATTGTTTAATTTTGTAAATTTCAAAAGCTCAAACTACTTATAATATACTTTCAATGTTAACAATTATTACCGCGACTCGAAGTCTTTGTACATATTTCGAATTGTTAAATTCATCATAATAAATTCATTATAACTTTGTTTTCAATTTTAATTGAAATGACGCTTACCTTTGCTGCATAAGCGAAATATTAAAATAGAAATTGAAAAAACGTTATTTAATTATCGAAATTATCATTGTCAAAAGATCATTCTATTTATTGGTTCCAAATTTTAATTAATATAAAAAAAGGAAAAAGGTATAGGGTTAAGTGCAAGAGGGTTTCGAAGGGTAAATAATAAATACACAGTATAGGAGTAAAAACATTTACACAAAGCATTGTTCGTGATCAATAATATTTTTTTTTTTTTAATTACAATAAAATTTCAATATTACTCAGGCAGGTATTTCAACTGAATAACACATTTTTTAGCACATTTTTTGGTAACATTTAAAAAAAAGAGATTCCTTTCATTAAGTAAGTGGGAGAGGACTCGCAAGTTAAAGGTTACAAAAATATTTAAAAAAATATATCGTCCTTAAATAGAAATGGAATTCATCCAAAGGAGAACAGTAATGTGTGAAGCAAAAACAGGGAAATTTTTGTTATAGAATAGTGTTTAATAAGTGTGTATATGTGTGTACATGCGTGTGTGGTGTATGTGTGTGTAATTGTTCATTCATTTTTTTTTTTACAAAAGGCGATAGTCTCTCTCCAAACTAAAAGGGAAGAAAAATAAATAACGTTTGCGTGCAGTTAAGAAGGAAGTGACTATCGCTCCGGCGTCGAGTTTCTTTTATTAGGTGGAACGGTGTGACGGAGGTACACTTATTTGGTGACAAGGTTCTCATGCCTCAACAGCCGCCTCCTCTTCCTTTACCTTCTTTTCTTCACCCTTTTTCGACCATTCGGGCTTCTTCTGCAAATATAGAACGAGTGAGCATTAGTGTCTTGCACTGGCGTCATTGAAAATTGTTGATCTAGTTTTTTTCGTCTTTGTTTCGTCGATATTGGATACGCTTACAAAAACATTGGGAAATGGATGTCGAGAGAATTTTTTTCCTGATAGAACCTTTTTGATCACGCAAATTTGAAATTAGTTACCATTCGATAACAACTTCAATTTTGCTTTCATTGATTGCCAAATCAAATTTTGAAATAATACATTTTTCGCGCTTTAGAAATTTTTTTTGTTAGTTTGAAGGATGTGCATAGAATTTAAAGCAGCGGAAAACGTTGGGAATAAAAAATGCTGCGTTTAAATTGAATTTGCAATTGTACTCGTTCAAAGTGCATTTCGCTTTTCGCTGAACCTGTACTGGTAAAATAAGCAACATTTTTTATAAGTTACAGAAATACTATTTGCAGCATGCAAAACACATGTAATATTTTTTGAAACTACGATAAAGGGTAAAACTTCCAAGTGAAGCTGCGTTGTGCAAAACATTAATATTTCATAAAAGCATTTTTTGGTGCCTAAGATTCTGTGACAACTAGGCGAATATATTTCTGAACTAATAATTTTCTGTTCTAGGTTTTTACCTTATCTTTCGACGCATTCTGCAAACATTAAGCAACATTAGTCAACGTAAAAACATAACAAGGACAATTTTATTTTGCAAAGTTGCTAAACATAACGGAGGGACACATTTATCGAATATAATTTTACACAGCTCTCCGTAAACATCATTTAGCAGACTCTGAATAACATTTATCATCATAATACGAATGCATTTATATAATTTATCTTTTTACGTAAATAAAAAATATTGTATATTTCATATTTTATATTCTTATATTAAAGTATAAATGATTTAATCTAAATTTTTTTTTTTAAATAAAGCAAAATAGTCAAAAACAAAAAAACAAAATTTAAATTAACTTTTATTTGCTAAAGTAATTTTTTCATAAATGCATTCGTAGAGTTAGTGAGAGACGAGACAGAAATTCGTAAACAGAGTCGGATAGCTTGGCAGCCGAACATCGAAGTAGCACTGCGTAGGAAAAAAAATCAGAGTAAAGTTGTGTTTGAACGCGTATTCGCTTTTTTCCTTAATCTAGCTGCGGCGCGGTACTGCAATTATTTTATGTATTTTTTGCGCTGAAGTAGAGCACACGAGAAAAAAAGAGTCAGTAGAGATGCGAGACTTGAAATGTACAAAAAGAAAGTATTCAAATGAAAATATTACACAGAGAAAGAAACAGAAAAACGAAAGAAAAATATATTAAAAAAGAAAATAAAAACAGAATAGAAAATAATGCATAAAGAAGAAGCGAGTGAGCTTAAGCGCTTCTGCGATTATGTTTTTATTACGGAGCGCGAAAGACAATTGCAAAAGGCAGTGCAAAGTGAATCTCACCTTTTTAGGTACGCCTTTTTTTCTTTCAGAGATTTATTTTTTTTTCAGTTTCGATAAATAGGTTGCGATAGATAAGATTTTTTTACTCGCTATTGATAAAATAAGATTTGTTTTACGTAGCACGGAAAAGATTATATTTAGAATAAGAAGATAGAACATATATATGTACACGAATTATAAAGTAATATTAATCGGAAAGAAAGAATATAGAAAGATAGATATAGAGAGCGGAGAAGTGTTAACAAAATAAAAATAAATAAACACTTGTTTTTATTTATTATTAAACACCGAGTGTAAAGCGAATGTACGTAATCACGTATATAGGTGCTTTGCTGAAAAATACCATTTTCAGGAAAAAATTTGTATTTGGCTGAAAAAAAAATACCATTGCATTTTCTCGATGCAATGAAAACCACCAGACAAGTAAGCTGGCCTACACAAAAAAATCATCAAAAAGGTGGAAAAAAGTATGGTAAAAACTTGGAGAAAAAAAGTTCCAAAAAAAGGTCGGCAGATTGGCAAATACACGAAGACTGTAAAAAATCGTTTATAAAAAAGTGTCCTCAGAAAAAAAGTGTCCGTCAAAAAAGCACCGTGAAAAAAAATGTTACGTAGGATCGATAAAAAAAGTTGTCAAATATGATAAATCCAGTTGCATTTCATTAAAGTTTATTGAAATTTTCTTATTTTAAAAAGCTTATTCGTCGACGCCTAACGTTTACGAAAGTTTTTATTCAATCGTCGTCGTAGCGCCACTTAAAAAGTGCATATGGCAAGAACCGTCTGATAATACGAACAACTTTTTTGCATTTATATTTTTCCTCTATTAAATTAATAATTCTTAATCATACCCGCGGCGGCATATTTAGATGTGGTCTGCGCGCTGTCGGTGGAACAAAGTAATAAAAAATGTGTGTGGTTTAACGTGACCTTTGCTGAATGCAAGTCCGAGTGCATTTTTATTATGCGACATGAAGTGAGTTTACGTGTAAGTTTATTACGATGACTTTACAATGTCACTCGAGTCGTTTATTCATTTTGTCTATTTTTTGTGTATTTTTAAACGTCATTAAATTATAGCATAGTAAACTGAGGCTGTTTCGTAATCTACTTCTTCGTCTGCCATTCTGCCTTCTCGGACTTCTTGGGCTGTGGAGAACAACACATTGCCTAATCAACTAAATACTATACTACTTTTTCGTTTTTTTTCATTACTATGCTTTGTTAAAGATTTTTGTGACTCTAAGTTGAATTACAATTTAAATTTTAAAATTTTAAAAATTTGTAATTTACAACAAAAATCTGTCAAAAGCGGATACATAAGTGAAATATTATTGACATGTAACATATTGGGATAAATACGTGTAAAAACGCTTTTAGGACTGTGCATTCGACATAAAATGGAATACATAACACAGAACGTCAATAATTCAAATGACTAGCGCTACGAAAAAAATACTTTTAAAGATAATACACAATTTCGTAAAACTGTTATACAAAATTTATGTTATTTTTAACATGGGTACAAAAAGATGTAAAAAAATTTCTTTGAATTTTAATTGAATTTTAATTGAATTTAATCTGTAATAAAATATTTATTTACCTGGATCATTGAAATTCGCGAGAGATAAAAAAACAAAGAAGTTTCGGAAGTCATCCAGAACAAGTGGATATTACTTAAATTTTCGAAATAACATTTTTCAGTCCATCTATCGTACGATAGAGGAACAAAAGTCGATAATAAAGAAGAGAATGAGAGCCGACGAGAGTAAGTCCCCGGTTCTCGCAACTTCTCTTTTACCGCGCGATATCAGTGGAAAGTAGAAGGAAACGATCGTCCTTACCTCCTTGTCCTCCTCCTCGAGGGTGAACTCCTTCTTCTTGACCTGCTTGAGCTGGTTCCTGAAGTTGAATTCTGCTGCCTTCTTCTGCAGCTTAGCGAACTTGTTCTCGTATTTCGAGACCTTCTTTAGTGTTGGCTTCATGCTGCACGCGCCGCGGTCCAGGGACAGAGAGAACAGAGAAGAAGAGCGAACATGAGCAATTACCTTAAGCGCCGCCTTTTTTTTCTTTGGCTCTTGCCAGGAATTATCCCTTAATTAAGACAAGTGCGCGGGGCGAACTTTCCTCCGACATTGTTCAAATATCAAAAAGGCAGAGGTTATTTTTTTACGGTTTATTTAAAAAACTATTGTTCGAGATCAAGAATAAACTTTACTTTCATTTACTACGAAGCATTAGGGTCGTTTTCTTTTGTAGTTAAAAAAAATGTTTTTTATTTAATTAACTGGCTTTAATTGGCTAGTCGAAAGTTGAGTTTAATTGTCCATGTATAAAAAAAAAAAATTGTACTTACAACTTTCCTCGGAGGTCGTTGACTTGACTGTTTAAGTCTGCGATCTGGATAAAAGCAGAAAAAATATTAGTCTTCCTGTATTGTTTTTCGCGATTTGCCAGCAAAGCTATCTATTTTTGTTGAAAGCTGAATGGAACATTTACTAATTTTTTTTACTACAATTTAATGAAACAATTAAAAAGTATAGTTGGAATTACACTGACTTTATAAAAACACTTAAAGTGTTGACATTTAGAGGAAAATTTCAAAAAATGAATTTAATTTAGCAGGATGTACTTGTATTTTACATCTAATATGCGGAAGCAAAAAATTGATTTTTTTTTTACTGTTAAGAAATTTTGATACAAAAGCCACTCAAAGTACACATATTAGCACAACAGAGTTGAAAAAGCACAACAAGCATCATTTATTGCTCATGAGGATTTAAATAAGCGCGATTGAAATATATTTTCGGGTGTTAGTAACAGTAGGATACTAAATGAGTTATGAAAATCTAGAACACGTAATTTTTCGGTTCAAATGAATAGGCGGGAAAAGAAAAAGGGTAAAGGATACATTGCATAGTATAAACAATGAAAAAATTGTCCTGAACACAACATAAACTATGTGAAATAAGTTCTACGTATAAAACGTTACTAACTCAGCTATTTTTCAACAAAATCTACATTGTTTCACTTGTAAAAGTAAATTACAACAAGTACTATCAGTATCAAAATGATATTTTATGAAACAGGATTTTATTTAAACTAAAAACACAATCCACTAAAAAATCAATGACAAATTTTTTTTGCGTTTTCTACATTGACACGTATATATAGAAACACAATAATTCGTTTTTTTTTATCTACATTATGAATTGACAACAAGAGATAAAAATGTATATAAGTACCCCAAAAGTAATGTTCTCATGCTCGGGAGTAAAGTAATTATATATATTAGAAAGGTGCAATTGGTGATTAATGATCGATCGCTTTAAAGGGTACATAGTACTTGTTTGAGTTGGTAATATTAGCACAGAATCGATAATTAACGAAAGTGAGGTGCTCGAGTGGATTTTGTACACTGTGGAAATTGACGACTTTAGGGATTGATGCGAAAGGTACAAGAAGATAATTAAATCGATTCCACGCTCGTCAAACATTAAATCGTGCTTTTTTTGCTTGTGAGCAGGGGAGGAAGAAGATATAAAGTGCAACGAGAGTCTACGACCTAGGGTAGATCGAAACGTCACTGGTAATGACGTCAAGGGGGAAATGGTGAGTAATGGTCCTGCGGATGGTCAGTCAAGAGTCAAACCAGCTGGTCGTGATCAGCTCTAAATTCCTCGGGGTATATCACTACAACAGACGCGCTTTCATTTTTTGACACCTTTTTACCGTTTGCGATTGTTTTTCACCTTGAATCGTTAATTTTTTATTCATTGTCGCTTCTTTTTCAATCAATAAATGATTGTCAAATCTATCAAACGATTGCTTTTTATTGATCAAAAAATGAAAACATCTCATCTTGATCCTTTTGATACAGCGAGTTTCTTTCTAGGTGACCGTTACTTATTTAGAACAGAAATTAAAAGAAAATCCAAATTTCCTGCCTCGCTTGAATCTAAAAAGGATGTCATTTGCTATTCAATGTCAAGGTATCAGGTCGGTTAATCAGCACGAAAACACATGTAAAATCGCCGGCGTGCGAATCGGTGCAAAATCGACTTTTATAAATTCTAGTTTTGTTTTTGTTTCGATTTTATTTCTTTTTAGGCATCAATTTGTCAATTACGATGTTTCCTCCTTACGCTTTCTGCTTGCATTTTTTATTTTATTACATATTTCTTTATTTTTTTAATTGAAAAATGGAACAACAATCTTTGGCTTTTTTCTAATGCTTGCTTGCTTTTGCTTGCGCGTGTTTTACTATCGTACAATTCGAAGTTTCTCTCGACTGTCCCCAGAAAAAATGAAAAATAATGACAAAATTAAAATAACAGGCAATGAAAGTTTTAAAAAAATATCACATAAACTTTCCAAGTATTTAAAATAATTGTGTTGAAACAGGTCAACTTTCGAATTTTACGGTAGCTTAGATATTAAATCCGCATGATATACAGTGTGAGCCAGGCACGCCTGGAAAATCCGGATAATAGAGAATTTCACAGCATGGCACTTCTTATCGCGTTTTTTCTCGTTAGGACTTTACTACGACGAACAGATGCGTCCATTTTTGTGAGAGTCTTAAGTGCATTTTTCGCGTGTAACAATTAACTAGAGTGGCGTTGACGATCGTCGACGTTACTTTACTTTCCTTACATTCGTTAATAATCAGTTCATTGACATGCTGCTATTGTCGTAATCAACATTGCAATCGAATCTACGCATCTTCCTCAATTCGTAATTCTCTAAATAATTTATGATGATCGCTGTATTTTACCGGTGATAAATGACGAATATATGAAGTGCCATACTTAAATTAATATACCTCTTGCGTAGTACCGCCACTTCGACTTGACGATAAGCACAACGAAATGGAGAGAATAACTATAGAATTTTGAACTAACTAAATTTTTATAACTTTCTCTATCCATGCATTTGGTTAAGAATTAAGAAAAAAAGGATGGCAATAAAATCTAAGTAATTCAATTCATATAGGTGATATTTTTATTTTAAAGTAATAAAATTATTAAATGCTTCATTACTGATCGCCTTAGCTTATTATTCTATTTACGCTGACGAAATATTTTAACAATTTTACAAGCATTATTTTTTTAAGCCATGCAGGTGTTAGCGTTTCGGAAGCACATCGCTTACTAAATATGCGGGAATATGTACACTTTTCTTTACGATTTTGCACCGCGATCCACACATTGCACTCACTATAGTATTCGATCTTTTTTATTTATTTATCTCATCTTTAACGTTTAATCGACAATTACCAGTAAATTTCACTTGGGCAAGAAATCGCGACCAAAAGTCTTATTCAATTTCACTGAAAATTAATTTGATCGTTTTGTAACGTAACTTTTCGCTCAATGCGTTGCAGAAAAAAGCAGACAAGGATTCAAATTTTTCTTTTTCATGTTTTCGTAATGTCGTTTGAAATTGAATGGCAAGTAAGTCTGAAAAATTGCTGTAGCCTCGCAAACTAAAACTCCGTACTCTGAAGTTAAACCTCCGTGTCTGCTCGTGTGAAAATAAGCGAAAAAACTGAATAACTTTTGTGTCCTCTATTGAAAGCTGGAGAATTTAAAACTATAATCTTGCCCAGCCCTGACTAAAAAAATAATGTTAAATGTTTTTTCTTCTATTCCTCAGCTCATCCTTGTTGCGTAATCAAGTTAGTAAAAAGCTGAATAAAAAATTGCCGTGCTGCTATTAATAAACAAAAAAGTAGAAGTAAGATATATAAATAAAAAATAATAAAAAATATATATATATAACTAGAAATAAAATATAAAAGAAAGAACTAGTAGATGTAAGAGAAAGAGTGAACTATGTTTAAAAGTGGATAAAAAAAAATTATAAATGCAAAAATAAAAAATATAGAGCGTAGAAGAGTTACAGCTTCAAAAACAAAAGTAACGGCACTTCATATTATTCGTGACGAAAAACTCGCTGAGAGTATTAAATTGCACGATTTTCGACGTCCATGTGATATAAAAATTTGTATCCGTGAAAAAATAGTTTCATCTTTATCAGGACTGATCAAGTTTATAGCGAGTTAATCAAAACACTGTACGTTGCGCAATACTGTCAAAACAACAATGTACACTGAATTTTTCATACTTTCACTCCAAAAGGATGTTTTTTCCTTATTTGATCGAATCACGCTAGTTAAGTACTTTACAAATATTTTCGTTTCTCCTGATATCAGAAAGAAAGGAAATGACGTTATTGTACATTGAAACCGTCAAGAGTACAACGGAAATCTGAAATGACTTTTATCCTAAAGAGAAAAATACATATAGCACTCTTGATCGGAATATTTCATATAAATGTGGTAGAAAAGAGGTGAAAGATTTAGGAGAGAGAATAAGTAGATCATAATCTCTTTCGAGGCGGATGAAATTTCTTTCATTGCAGATGATATTCTGTCTACGTACACGGAGAGAATATTTTTTTGTTCAATGATTCACAATAAATCAAGTACTATATTGCAAGTGAAATGTGGTAAGCTGGAGCAAGTCTTTGGAAGTAGACTTAAAAAAAACAAAAGCAGATTTTCATAAACGATTGTCCACCGAGGGATCGAAAATTATTGATGCGTGGTATATACATATGATACAGTTTGTCGCTTTTGTTATTGAAAAAAAAGTGAATGACTTGTCAATGTTGAATTTTGGGTCTTTTGTTACTAAGCTCGCACATTCTCTCCGCGTAGAAGTTTTAAGAGAGAAAAAGGAGAATTTTGGTTTTGTTGTCTTTCTCTTGCGACGACAGAGAGATAGAGCAAAAAATCTGGTTTTATTTGCTTGTAAAAAACAAAACCTTCTCTTGTTTAACGTTTAGTTTTGCTCTAAATTATTTATATGTATACGGTGCTTTGTTTTCTTTTGGATAATAATACCTCGTAGTCTCTTTTCCGAACTTCACGCTCCAAATCCCACTTCTGACCCTCACAAATGTAGACGCGCTCATGATACTGCGTGCAAATCCGCTTCAATTCGGCTACAAAGAATATGGAGAGAGACCAGACTAAAAATCTTGTTCTAATTTTCAAAATCATAGTTCATATACTATTCAAAATCAATTATTTCTTTCGCCGGTGACAAAAAGAGTACAATAAAGTGTTTAACAGTTTGATGGGCATTGGATATTAGTCAATCCAATTCCCGTCAAAATGTTTCATATTGTAGGAAATTTTTATGATGCTTAAACACCGAAGATGTAAAATAAATGACCTTCCATAGAAAACGAACAAAATAATAGCTTTGTATTAAAATCCTTCGGTAAAACTATGAGCTGCTCTGAAATTTCTCTCTTAAGGTTTACGGGCTGAAAAGGGTACGAGGGGGTTGGTTTGTTTCGTGCACTCGGAGCTTATGGTGACTGCGTAAACTTCTGTCGGTTTTTATCAAAAAGTTATAAAAAAGAAACGCACGTGCACCAGTGGGCTGCAGATAATTGAAAAAACAAAAAAAAAACTGGGATCGGGACAAAGGGTTACATCGATCACGTGTCGCTTGCTATTCACTACTGGCGGGGCTCGGTAAAAAGAAACTGGTGACCAAAAAAAGGAAGAATATTATATAACAAAAAAGTAACAGAAGTAGTTGGGAGATACAAATTATGTGAGAGTAAAATAAAAACGGGCAAATAGAGAGAATGTAAGAAACAGAAAAATGAAAACAAAAATAAAAAGGGGGAAAATCTTTTTGTTTTATCACAAAATCGACAGTGTCGTGGTTACACAATGGGTTCGTGTGTGTTGTGTGTGTGCAGTACAGATTAGCGAGATCTGCAATAAGCACTTTTCGCGCGGACGGACATGTTATTCTCTTCACTCCTTTATTTCCGTTCGTACATTGAACTCTCCGTTCCTCGTGAAAAGTAGCGCTGTACACTTTTTTCCTCTATTTACTTCGACTTTTTTGTTTTTCGCCTTAAAAGACAGTTCGAAGTCTATATGAACAAAAAAAAAACGTGCACTAGAAAGCGCAACTATTGCAAATCTAGCCCTTGTGTGTGTTCATATTTTATTTTTATTTGGGAAAAAAAGTCTGGAGGCACATGTGAGTCGGGGGATTATCGTATAACTCGGTTGAATGTATTTTTTTTTTCTTTCACTTGCAGACAGCTAGTTACCTCGAAATCTTTCAATCTACTTTTCCGCTCAAGGTCAAACTTATCGCCCTCGAGATCGTACAGTCTTTGCCAGTAGGTCTGACAAATCGTCTGCATCTCGGCTAAAAAAATAAAAAAATCACGAACAAAAATTTGACGGAAGTGATATTTCACCTTGTGACTTATTCTGCCCACACTCATTGTCATTTTGGGTTTTCTCTATATTGATCCGTTAGTCGTGTATCTTATCTATCACTACAAACTACTATCGTTGAAATCCTACAATTAATAAAAATAAAAACAGAAATCAATCGTCGATCAACGAGTATTGCTTTCTTTCACGAAGCAGAACGGAAAACCATCGATGAAACCTCAAAAAAAAAAAAAAATCTAACTCAATCTGAATCGTGTACAACAAAAAGCAATTATCGAAGGCACAAAAAGTAATCAAGAGGGGGGGTAAAAATCGACAAGTAAAAGCGATAATTTATGCCGCCTTCAATTGCGCCCGCGAAGCGTGAAAAACGCATTATTTTCATTCGCACGCGCACCAGCAATGATTTATAAAGGATCTTTTTCTCCCCTCCTATACTGGCCTCTTTTTTTTTTGTTTCAATAAGCGACCGGCCGGTAATAATGTTTCTGGCTTTTCTATCGTTAAATAATCAATGGCTTTCATTCCGGGGGCCGCGCGCAGCGGTCGACGCCTCGCGAGCGCACTCCGGCATTCCCCTCGATTAACGAGCCCGGCGGAACGTGTCACCGGAATTTTTCAAAGCGCTCAATTATACATACCCCGCGGCCAAATTACGCGCGGATATATTTATAATTGCGTTGCGAGGTTTATTATTTAAATGACGCTGTTTTCTATTCTGATTTTTTCGATTTTTTTTTAAACACTGAAGTAACGAGAAAATTATGTAAAATTATCTTTTTAAATTTTGCGATCAATTAAGTCTAATTGGATTGGATGAATTCTAAGATAAATGCAGGCTATTAAAGTTTAAATAAATGAAAATAACATTCGATATACAAGAACCCAAGTATAGCGAATTATTTTGACGTGAAATGCCCGCGGCATATCGTCCAGTTTCATCCCATCGATGAATTGATTTTTCGAATATTTTTCACTCATTTAATAGTCACGGCATTTTAGTCGTTCATTTAATGGTCAATTAAGCTAGCAAAAAATATTCGAAGAATTGTTTCATCGAAGGAAGAATATTAAGCGAATACCAGCAGGTATGGTATCGTTTTGAATTTATTTAGAGGAAAAATCACTCGAGGGCATGGGAATTTTCAACTCTTCAACGCTCAGCTACATTCCACGTGATTCTCGATTCCAATACTTTTAATTTGAAATTCGATTCAGTTCCAATTTCAAACGCTGCGACAACCCGACGAGTTAATAATGTATGGGCTTATTTGAATGATCAATTTAATTTACGAAATCATTCATGAACTATTTTAGTATGCTGCATTGAGATTATCAATTTAACCCGGAGTGCAATCTTTTAAATTATTCAAAGTACTCAACAGCCGAAACAAAATCAAATAAATTTTTAAAGACCATTACCATACTAAGAATGTGAATGATGATTGATGAGTTTTTAATTTTTTTATATCGAAAGAATATATACCAACTCACTGTCTAAACTTGATTAGTGACAAGCCACTGCAATATGGGAAATTTCAATAAATTTTTCGATTCATTATTTTAATTTTAAAGGCTACTTTCATCTTTAAAATATTTGAAAAGTCAAAAAAATACTCTTTTGTGAATCTAATTTCCCCGGAACTGCTTTTGATCTTTACCTTCGCTTTGGAAAACATTACGAAACTCTCGAAGCCGACGTCACAAAGATTATATTACAATGAGAGCGAGCGAAGCTGAATGCCGCGAAACGAGCATTAAAATCGTCGCTTTAAAAGGGCAGCGGCGATGCATTATGAAACTGCTCGTAAATTCAGAAAAGCCGCGACGACGGGCTCGAAAAATTTCGCGAGGATCTGCGCCGCGGAAGACGAGGCTTTGTAGCAGCCCGCGCGGACTTCGTCAAAAAAGAGTTCGGGGTTGAACGGCCCTGAATTTTTCCAGTGCTGCTAGACTCGCTTCAAACCGATAAAATTGCAAGTGTCCTCGTAAATCTGGCCGGCGCGCGGCCGGTGTATCACGCGAAGGTGTGCGAATCACGGGAGACGCGAGAATTCCTGCCACAACTAAAGCTGACATTTGTATTTGCTTTCTTATTTGGAATGTAAAAGTTTATTTATGAAACGGGTGTAGGAGTTTAGACCTTGCTATTCCTTACTGCTAACAACCACACAGTTTTATTTTTTCAATCTTTTGTTTTCCTTAAAAAATGTTGCGTTGATTGATACAATATTTAATCGAAGGGACAAATAAATAATTGGCAGCGAGTGGTATCAAAGAACTGGATGGATTAAATATGTGCGGGATAAATTTAGCTTTTGCGCGAGAAAAAGCGGAAAGAGAGAGTGTGTGTGAGAGAGAGAGAGGGCACAATTGTGCGCGAACCAATTTTCGGGCTTGTCGAGCGGAATTCATACTTGTGAGTTATGGTCTGCGAAGTGCCGCGAGGCTGAGAAAAGGAGAAAGAAAAAAAGAGACAGAGACAAAGAAAAAAAGAGATAGATAAAGAGATAGAGTGAAAGTGTAAGAGGCGCTTGAGGACTGTAAATAAATGATTGAGCCATGTGTATACTACGGCTAATACAGCGACACTACGAAATACTGCAAATACTCTGGGGCGGCGCTTTTTAATACTTGCGATACTGCGATACTACGCTGAGAGTAAGAGATATTAGACAAAATGAGAAAATTAAAATTTTATTGATTCTCTTTTTTTATTTTAAAATTATTTTATTTTTTTTAAATTGATACTTTTTTCTTCAGTTTGAATCGGATTGCAAAGGTGCGAATCAATGAAAATTCCAATTTTCAAGTTTCAATGAAATAAAATATATAGATACAGATCGTGAGAGAGTAGGAAAGTAAAATAAAATAGTTTTGTTTTAAACAATTAAAATAAACGTAAATCGATGTGTAAACTAATACGGCTAGGCATTAATTGCACTACCTATCACGATTATATAGATAATTCATTTTATTTCTGAGAGCTATGTACGAAACTCCCAAAAAAAAATGAGAAAATGACCTCAAAATCCTTCTTAGCCACTTCGAACTCAAGGTCGTACTTCTGCTCCTCGAGGGCGCTGATCCTCTTATGATACTGGTTTACAATCGACTTCACGGTCGCTGCCAAAATGCGAAATATTGTGCGTCGGTTAATCATTTTTTTCACTTTTACGGATACTCAAAAGCTCGCCATTCATTATTTTACATAAAATAATCTTTATCTAACTTTTAATTGGATTGGCTATAATTGTATTTGGAAAATTACCGATATTTTAAATATTGTATCCCATGTAGTTGTAAAAAATTTTCAATATATATCTCTAAAAATAATATATAAAATCACATAAATAATTATTGACTAATTCAGATTAAAAAAGAAAAGTCAAAAATTAATCATTATTTAAAAAAAAAAAACTTATCTAAAAAAAGATCTTTTAATATCGGATTTACCATTTGATCAATAACTCTTCCAAAAAAGAAACAAAAAAAAAAGAATTAATCGATCCGTGGAAAAAAAGAAGGGAAGCTCTCCATAAATTAGAACTGCATCAAAAGATAGTCCTTTTATCTGCAACTCGCGCATAAATCACGCGGCCTTAATTAATGGCTTTAAAATCGAAACTGTGTACGATCGACCACGCGGCCAAAGTTCAGTCTCATTAAAAGAAGCGGCGTCGTCAAAAAAACCTCGAAAAAATGCATCGACCACTGTTGTTTACGGAATAGTGCGAAATTCCACTGAACGTGTTCTCGCGTATAAGTCTGCTCTAAAAGGGAAAGCGGTTTGTGGAATTGGATTTTTTATACTTTTGGTGTGAGTATTGATTAAAAAAAGAGTTACAAGTCTACAGTAGTGATAAAAAAACAAGAGAGTAGAGTAGAAGGCAAAATGCAGCAGACTAGACTCAGACAGAGACGTGATGACAGTACATGATTGTGTTTCTCTCGTATGAACAACATAAAAACGTTGCATCCTTTTTTTGACGAAAATAGGTAAGAAAATAATTAAAGACAGAAGTTTAGAGTTATGTAGCGTAGACATCGATGCTTGTTTGTTTTTAAATTATGGAAAAATGAAGCTTTATATGGATGGACGCTTCACAGAGAATGTGACACGTTTAGAAAATAGTGCAGGAACTTGAAAAGTGATCTTTCTTTAACGTTAAAGCTATACTAGTGTAAATTCATCAATGGATAATGCACAGTACCTCATTCAAGGGAATACGTAATTTTTCTACGATTGAAGCTTGTGCATTATCGATTAGCAAACTTTCACTAATTTAACTTAACAGAGTTACCCTCTAAATTTGAATTAATGAAAACACCGTAATACTGATTAATAAAACAATCACTAGCTGATTAGAGAAATATTTTATTAATTTCTGACGGTTCTTCACATTTTAGAAGTGATTTAATAATTTAGTAAATTTAGTAAATATAATTAATTTAATTTGAGAGAGTTTAAGATGCAATTTTCAAGTCGCATCAGAATGATAAGTGACATAAAGAAAAGTGCGATAGGCCGTTTTAAGAATTAACGAAGAGAGCTGTAAAGACGTTATACAGAAAGAATTGACTAATCAGAAGCAGAACACGTAGTGGATTAAAAAAAAAAAATAATATCACAGAGACTAGTTTTTGCGTATAAAAAAGATTTAAGTTGCACAAGATAAGATAAAAAAGGACAATCGAACGTGTTAAGAACTTCAATGCGAAAGCTCTTTGTGTTTAAGATGCGTAGTACGCAACATTTACGTAAAAAAATACGAAAAAAAATATTATTTTCAAGAAAAGTTAAAAAGAAAGTTGAAAACGATTATTAATAAAATTAATTTACTCTCTCGTAAACCCAAAATGCGCCACGCGACGCTCAGTCGAATGGAAAAAAAAGAAAAAAAAGTAGTGTTTCAGAAGAATAAGAGTGAGATAGAGATAGATACAGAGAAAAAAAATTATGAACGTACAAAAAAAAGAGCGTTAAAAAAAAAGTACCTCGAAATCTTTCTTCTTCACGACATATTCAATGTCGAATTTCTTATCCTCCAATTTGGCGATCCTATCATGGTACTCGCGCACCACCCGCTTGACCGTCTCTGCGCGTATCATCGAAAAGTTGTGTTTTTGTACATATTAAAATTTTTTTTTATTTTTCAGTGAGAGATCAGCTCAGAGGCTTTGGACAAGCAGAAAAGGTTACCGTAGAGCAAATCAAGATAAATCGTGTGATGTGGTACTCAAAGAAATTGCTTGGATGTGTTTGTGTATTGTTTAGGTATATTGTCTTTGTGAAAAATGTATTGATTTAAATATAGCAGGTTTATGTTTCATACGTTGAATATTTGAAAAAATAAATACCGAGTGACGTGAATGATGAAAATAAAAAGTGTTTGCACAAACGAGAATTTGAAAACAACTTAATCTCGAAAAATAAATAAAATGTGCAAAAATATATTATAACTTGTGTATTACGAGTTTTTACTTAACGTTTTAAATAAACGTCACGTTAGAAAACTTAGAAATTCCGTAAAAACTACATCCTTCGCTTCTCTATTCATTAAAAGTTGATCAATATGTTTGCCAATATCAATATTATACGAACTGCTTACTCAATATAAAACAAAATAACAATCTCAGGTTTTCCAACATTAACAACGTTTTAATTAATGAACCTGTTTTCAAAACAGTAACAACGATGGTAAAATTGAATAGATCCATTTTCCGTGTTAAATTTCTTGCATCGTTTTATAATTGATACTCAAGATTGGAATTTTGTTCCGCGAATTTTCAGAATTCAGAGCGTAACCTGCTAGTAACTCTCGCGGTAAAATGAAAAATATTAAATTTAAAAAGAGACAAAAGTATGAGGGTATCGATAGACTGGTAAAGTACCTTCATTAGCGTCGTCAATGTTTTTGGGTTTCCCGCAACGCTCCTCGATGATGCGCCTCCTCTCAGCGGCTTTCCTCTCCTGCTCCTTTTTCAATTCTTCGGCAGCTTTCTTACGCAACAAGAGCTGCGTGATGATAGAAAATAAAGACACTTTAGATTGTTTTGCACATTTTTTTTATTCTCAGAAAATAACGCAGATATAGGAAAATCTCATGCTATTTTATCAGTAATTTAATTAACAAAATATTCTTTTTTTTTTATTCAACTTAAAAAATAATGAATATTTAGCGACAAATTAATAGACTCACCCTGAGCTTCTTCTTACGGTCAGGGGTCATGAAACCCTTCTTTGCCTTCTTGGCCTTGCTGGCCTCCTCCAGGCGAGCGCGGACCTCCGCCCTCTTCCTGTCGGTCTCTGCCTGTTTCCTCTTCTTTTCCTAAATTCCGCAATGTGCAAATTTTCTTTTAAACACGTCGTTTGTGCATGCCCAAGAAAGTGTATACGCGAACCGTCTTGCGGTGCATTCAATTATTACGTGTACGTATCATGATTGTTATTATTATTATTTTTTTAAAGTACGGCGCGAAAAAGAGCGTAGAAAAAGCGATTTCAGAGAGTTTCCCGAATTTGACGGTGGAAAAATGTGTGAAAATGTTAGGATAGACAGTGTGAGAGTGAGCCGTTATATTTTGTTTAAAGCGAAACTTGTCAGTGATCATGTTAAAAGATTGAAGTTAAGTTATCCAACAGCGTTGTCGACTCCGTTTACGTACATCCTCAATGCGCTTCCTCTGCAAATAGAAAAAGAAAACGAATTAGTAAATTATGTCACTATCTGGTTTCTAGCTGTGAAGTTCGAAAGTTCTTAGATAATCTATTGTTTTTTTTTTTTTTTTTTTTTTAAATAATATTCGAGAACGTGGTATTATATTCTCTTTCGAATTTCAGAGCTTAACTATTTCGATAATGTATTCTATATTCGGAAACATATGTGACATGGATGTTTCGCAAAATAAAAAGCAATATAACATTTTAAATAAATAAAATAGCGTTATTTATTCTGTTTATCTGGATTTTTTAAAGGCATATTTTAATTTTTCATGCTGCGTATAATTACATCGGTGGAAAATAAAAGATCCTATCTGGTATATTTCGTTGAAATTCAGTTTTTAAATTCATAAAATAATTTCAGATTTATTTGGTCATGGCCATTTATTTTCCACCGTAAAAATTTCATGGCTTTTATAACCAAAAGCTTAACGTCAAACCGATTCATTACTTCAATTTAACTTTCAGCATCATTTTTAAAATATTCGTGTACTTATTTGTAAAATACTTTTTAAAAAATGAAGAATAAAAAATGTAAGTACCAAGAATAAAAATCAACTGTTGAAAAAGTGCGTCATCCGCTTAAACTGAAGTAACGAAATATTTTTGCAACCCTGCAAGTGTGAAGCACACCGGCGTTGCGCGAGCTTGTGTAAAATTAAGAAAAAAGCAAGCGTGTAATGGATTTAGTCCTTTTTTTTAAGCCGAGTTGCAGCTTTGCTGATTAGCGAGCGGGCATGCGGCTTTATTTCCACGTACATATAGTCCTGTACATGTGAGTTTAGTGTCTACTTTACCGCTGCGTGCTCCTGGGGTAGGCGGGTGTTGAGTAATTTTTTGTGTTTTCTAGCGACCCCCGTAAACCGCGAAGTACTTTTAATGACTACCCCCATTCCCCTGGCTCTGTTAATCCCTACTCGCCAGCAAAATGACTGCATTATCTTTTTCTTTTTTAAGTACTCGTTTTATTTCATTTATTCATTTTTATGATTTGCTACTTTATTAGAGTTTTAATAATGAGAATATTTTTGAGGAAAAATTTAATAAAGCAAATTTTTATTTCATCATTGTGCAATAATAATAAACAATATTCGAAACTCTTTTTAATATTAAAAAAAGTGACAAGTATAAACATTTTAAAATTAAACTTAGGAAAAGATTATTTCCAGGGGGTCGCATGTTTTGATTGTAATTGTATAATGATTAAGGGGGCTCCAGCGCCATAGTGGTGCTCAACTTGGTCAATATCGGAATGTGTTGCAAAAATTGTAATTTAAAA
>JAWWEN010000020.1:5036255-5054090 GCA_035582955.1 Sycophila texana
TTTGGAAGAGTTTACTTTTCTCTAGTGCTTTAAAAATGGCCAATTAAAATCGGTATTTTTTGAAATGTGCTTTTCTTTGTTGGGAACGACGAAATACTCATAGATTTTTTAAAAAACACGTTCTCATAACAATTACAGTGTTCCACTTGGGAAAGGCTGAAAAAATAGTTGTAAAGAGCGCAAGTACATCGCACGCCGAAGAAAATCGTGCAAAGCGTAGGGTAGCTCAAACTCGCGGATAGACCTGGAGGGGAAACAAGAGCGCGACTGCTACTGCTAATTGGGTCGTTCTAATGCCGAATCCCGCTATTTACCGAACGAGGTAATTGCCTTCGCGCATACGCCGAGCATGTACAGCCTTAGCCCACGCGCGGCGCCGGCAAAGCCGACCGACTGACGTTTTTAAGGATTCACCTCTTTTGCAATATCATTAAATACGCGGCCGGTCGTGCCGTCTCGGCGACGCGGCATTAGGGGTGCTGTTGTGCCGTTATGTAAGCCGCGCGGACCTCCGCGCTTGTCCTTGCACAAGCTAACCGAGGATCCTGGACGCTGTTCGGCTGGCCGATTACACGGCTGATTTCCGACGAACTGCTTGTGTTCGAGGCTAAAATAAGATTTGCAATGATCGAATATATACAGACTGATTTTTCTTTTTTAATTTTAAAATTATTTAATTTTGAGAATGTTATCAGAAAAATCCTTTTCCTACGAAATTTTGGAATATTTTGGAGATTTAATTTATCACGGTTATTTTTAAATTAATTATGATTGTCATCTATCAATTAAATTTTTATTCCGTTACCTGAAATTAGATAATCTTAAAACTGCACCATGACACGACGATTGACGTAAACAGTAGTTTTCTGTTCACATCCATACTTAATCAATGCAATAGCGTTTACAAAAAAAATCTCTTAAACTTTCCTCCTCGCCTACGAATAAACCTTCCATCGCAAATGAAAATCAATCAAGCCAATTAAATAATCCACGATAAGCATAAAAATAAAATCGCCAAACTGGCGCGCTCCTTGCTCTACTAAACAAACTAGTGCAAAACTTTTGCGCTCAATCCCCATTAGCGCAAAACACTCAAGGCGCTTAAAAAAGAAATCGATGTCCCCGCTTTCAACAATCAAATCCTCCCCGAAAAAAAGTAACCTCGCAAAAAAAAAAGTAACTCCTCGCTCACAGAAAAATAAAACAGAATGTCAAAAAAAAAAAGAACAAAACCCGAAGCTTCCAAAAGAAAATTCATCCCCGCACACACGTGTCACCACGAAGGGCGGTCTGCGGGACGGGAGGGGAGGGGGGAGCGCTATTGGATTGCACCGCGCCGCCCCGGTACGGGCTCGGCCGATTGGTCGACGGATTAGCGCCGACCACGTGGGGCCTCCGGGTATATAAAGCGGCGAACGGCCATCGAGGCGCCGGCAGTGGTGCTACAGACACAGTGGACGAAATAAGTGCACTTCCTTCGCCTGCGACTATTACTACCACTACTACCACTACTGCTACTACTACATCCACCACCTTTACATGCACACAGAGACGCGCATATCGATACGGGCAGCTTAGGACGCGCGAGACCCTTGCTCCGGTCCGTTGTACCTCGAGTGCGTCGTGAGAACGTGTACCTCTTATTTCGGTGGTACTTCGAGATAAAGTTGTGGGAGAGCCTCTCGGACGAAGGAGTGCAGGGTTTCCGGGGTTATTGATGCATAACCGCGCGGGATGTGACAATGTCAAGTGCAGCTTTATATCTGATTTTGCTATTTTCGCTGAGAGCTTGGATAATTTTGTTTACGTACTGTATTGGTGCGCTGGTACGTGTTACTAGCTATCGGACCTCACTTTGTTACGCAATAATCTATAAAGGTATCTCTGTTAGATCAATGAAAAACAAGTGAAATTTTTAGATTCATGTTTAAAAAAAAAATAAAATTTGTTCATTCTTTGTTTGGTCTACGAAATTTGACATACCATTATCACCACTAATCAAAATAAAAAAAAATAATAATAAACTGCACTAACTAAATACTTATTCGACGCGATCAGAAATCTTCCACATATCGAATAAACGATAGAATTAGTGTATATTTACTTATTCGATGTGAATTTCACTTATTCATATTTAGAGATCAAAGAAACGTAATAATCAACACAATTAATAAAATTAAACTTCCTACTCCGCGATTGAAAAAATAAAAACAAATCTCGATCTCATCCAACGATCCATATACCATCAATTCTCCTGGTGCACGAATCCCCCATCGAAGCACGCCATTACCCCACCACCAGCGGCAAAAAAGGGCACAAAAAAAGAAGAAAGTTCTTAAAAAACGGGAGAGGAAAAATTAGGACTGGTGTCATCGGAGGATGCCTAACCCTGGCGTGTCCGAACGTCGTGGGCAGGCGCATGCAGGTGGGCCGTGCTGCGATATCGATCGCTCGTCCGCGCGTCTCGTCTCTCTCTCCGCTCGCGATGCGCGCGGGAAATCCACTTGCACGCGGCCGTCGGATGGCGGGCCCAGCAGGTGCACAAACGACGGGTTGACTCTTTCTTGGTAAGCTTCCAGGTTAAGGCGAGAAGCGGAAGCTTCGATCGCCCCGAGAGCCTCGCAGTACGGAAAGAGGTTGCTTGACATCGAGGACTGCTGGAGGATGGTTGCTTTGAACTTGGTATGAATTCTTATCTTAAGTTGATTTTCTTTGCGTCTGTTTTATTGTTGTGGACAGTATCTTAGTATTCTTTAGTTTGTACGAAAGTTTGGATGGGATACTGTATATTTATTGTTTTAATTTAACGCTTGTTTCACATTCTTACGTTTACGCAAGTAAATGATTTTTTTCTTTTACATTTTTTTATTTAGTTTTCAATAATGATTTGCTATATGACTTAAAATTGTAGACATTTTCTACGGATAAGGTGCAAGTATTCATTTTTTTTAAATCAATGTATCATTTAATTATTTTCGTTAGTAGGCAATTATAGCAACATTTTTCTTACTAGCTTACATTGTCACAAAAAATCAGATTAGTTGACTGATATATACATAATCTACCTATATTGTATAATTTATTAAACAAAGTTCCGAGGTCTTTCGCAGTATACAAGAAATTAATCCGAGCAATCGGTTCACCCAAAAAAAACGGCTCAGCGATTTCAACGCTATGTCATTTTAGAGTGAATATTTATACTTAAAAAGCACAATAACAAAATTTATGACGAAATTTATCATCACTTTTCAAGAATATATAAAAGGCAAACAAAGGTCACGCGACTAATTGATAGATTTAACTGTTTACTTATATTGAAATACCATACTTAAATTAAGTTATTGAAAAGCTTTTATTAATTTAATTACAAGAAATAATTTTATAAGATCTATCATAGACATTTACATCGATTTCCACCGTGTTCCATCGCTTAACCAAAGAGTTGAGGCAAAGGCCTTCCGAAGCTAAATTCTATTTCCAGTCACTACTGTGAACTCCTGTGCAAAATCTCAGGGTAAATCCGGATGAAAAAGTATAATCGTCGAAAGAAGCTACCGCGAGCTGAAAATTTATTTAGCATACGACGAACCGAAGGCCTTTGCATTGCGGGCGTGGAGACACCGCGAGATCGAAGACGATGAATTTTGCATTCGCGGCTCGACTGATGCCACTATCGTATAGTTGGTCTAGGATGGGGGAGCTATAACTGCCCCGACGTACACCTTCGTCCCCTCCCCCCCTCCACGATTCCGTGCGAATGTTTCACCCCCACGCTCCACTTGCATACTCCTTGCACGTGCTCCACATCGCCAACAATATCTGCTTTCGACAGGATTTTTTTAGTACTTTGTCCCTCTTCTTATAGTTGGACGGATGATGAAAGATTTTTACAATGGATGCTGAAGGAGTGAGTTCCATTATTGGATAATACAATTGTAAAATACCAATTAATTTGATGTTTACTAAAAAATTTTGAATTTCGAGATGCATAAAGATTTTTTCGTGTCGATGATTCCTGAGTGTAACTGTTCATTTAGTGTAACTGTTCAGGCATCCAGATTTCGGGTAATCCAGTGGAAATGGACTGCAACCGTTTCCTTAAAAGCTGGCATAAAAATACTTTAACGCGATTGAAACCCGAAAAATTTCACAGTAAAGATCTTTGTTTTTTAAAGCTGCATTAAAAGTTTAAAATAATCATATAATTGAAATTTAAAAGAATTAATGAAGATAATGTCAAATTGACTTTACTAAGCTTATCAACATGCCCCTATTTGATAGCAATTGGGCTTAATAAATGTAGCTAAATAATTTAACATAAAGTTATTTATACTGCAAAAAACAATATTTTTAAGTAAATCAAAGAATTAAGAAGTTTACCTAAACATATATTTTTTTTTTATCCATAGCAAAACGACAATGAATATTTGGTCCACCTCCAAAAATAGCATACGTTACACATAGTCATTATCATACGGACAGCACCGCTCCACGCAGAATTAGGTGCATATCCCTTGCAGGTATCAGACACGCGCTGTTTTTATTCTCCCCTTTTTTTTTAATAACGCAGTGCACTCTGCCAGCGGTACTATATTACATCGACTTTTGCGCGGCTCGTCTTTACACACCTCGGCGGTCATCGCACGGGGCGAGGCCTCCTTTCGGCTTGATCGTAGGCGCAATAAAGTCTCAAGGCAAGCCTGAATTATTTAGCCGTCGCTGATGGGACTGGCCGAATCGAACGCGCGAGCTTATTAATTTCCGCAGCGCGTGGAAGAGTCTTGTGCCACTATTTTTTTTCACGCGAACCTCGAGGTCGAATCGTTTTCCGATCTACTTGCTTACGATCTCTGCAGAACATTGGATCGCTTGGATCTGACAGGAGATGACCTTATCCTTTTATTTTGTAAGTTGCTTAGGGTTTCTTGAACTAATGTTTTATATAATGCTCCAAGGGCATAAGGTAGGCTGTGTACGCCCTGCGCGACAATCGCAATATATAATTTTTTAACACTCACCGCCGAAAAATTCGTAAGTTATTTTCGCCGACATTGGTAAAAAATGCTACATTTTTTGTCTATCCTCACTTCATTCGATCGCGATTTCGGTGCCCCGCATTGTTTGTGCGCCCGAATCCAAGCCGAAGGCGAGTAGGACCATAAATTATTATAGTCAGCTTTATTTTAATGTTTCAGTAGCTTATATTAAAAATAGTACATTACTAACGCGGACGGAAGTGGATTATTTTATTCGAGGACGAAAAGTCGCATGAGTGAGGTAAAAATTCTCTTACGTCCACGTTTCAGTAAGGTATTTTTCCGCCCGAGGCCGCAAAATGACATTTAAGGTGGCATTTTGAGGTTAGAGGGCGGAAAAAAAAATTGCCAACTAATTATTTATAAAAATGTGCTAAAAGTTGCACATAAAGAGAGCAAACTCTTCAATTTTTACTGATAAGATCATAGTCAGCTTCAATTATATGTCTAAACAGCAATATACGTAGTAAAATTTTAGTACAATTGAAAAGATTTGAATAATAAAAAAAAATAAATAAATATTAAGAAATAAAAGACGACTAATGAACAGCAACTTACCTTTGCAGACCGACATGCCACATTGACTACAAGGACACAACCACTGAACTTCCTGCGGAATCAATCATCGAAAGACCAACGAACTCGAGTTTTCTGCAGGTAAGCGCCCGAGGCAAGATAAAGAAAAAAAATAAGGGAGCCGATCAGCAAGAACCATCGGTAATGGACCCCAGTGCAGCTGCTGGCCACTGCACAAGATTAGACATAAGACTCTTGTGCGTGTGACAGCGGCTATGATGGGGCTTCCATGATACAGCTTAGAGCGAGGCTCCGCTGGAGGAAACGGGACACCGCGCGGAGACCCGGAAAGGAAATAAACGCCGGCAAACCCCGGACGGCCAGAGAGAGAGAGAGGCTCTTCGACGGCGCGATGCGCGAAGACCTACCGCAACACGCGCCCTGGTATCGCTTACGGAAACCGGAGATCGGTACTGCTTCGTCGCCTTTTTTTTTTTGCTCGCTCGACTACGCCTCCGTACTTACGCCCCCTTACCGCTCGCGTATCGCGTTCGTTCGCTCTTTTTTCTTTTTGTGTGCTGACTTCTTTCGCTTATTCAATTTCCACGAGTTCTATGTTTTCTCTATGCGCTGTTCGAAGTATTATTTTATAGTATCGACGAAAAGTAAGTAGATGATACTGGGCAACTGAAGTCGGTGTGTCTTTGGTAAAACTTACCTGTAACGAAATGTCTGTAACAATATAGCTGTTATAGTTCTTTTTAAAAAAAAAAAACTTATTTTTATTTCTTCTTACTTTAGACATTAAAAAAAATGTAAAAATCCAATACTGTTGAATTTGTTGAAGCGGGCAAAGCAAATAAATTAACCGCAGTATTTTAATAGAAAAGAATTTAATATTGTGCGAGAAGTATGTGTACACTGACGGTGATTATCTACATTGCTTGACATATAGCAGGTACACGACTGACGAAATCAAGCGGTTCTTTGAACGTTACCGACAACAGGTGTATAAAGTATATAATACATACAGCCTCATACATGCATATTTTAATTGTTATGTATGTAAGTCATACTTGTATCAGCTATTATAGCCACTCTTCTGCAAGTCCTCGAAAGACTGTTTTACGGTAAGCATCATTATATCGCTTCGGGATACCTGAAATAAAAAAAAGAAGCATTTTTGTTTGGTGTATTAAGTAGCTTTTTGTTTTTCAATTCAAGGGATTACAGTATTAAAAAAAATATATATTTTTTTTTAACAGTAACATTTTCAATTGATTCACACTATAAAGTAATTGATTATTTAATTATCGGCGCTAAAAACAAATCATAACACCAATCACTTTAATGCTAAAAAGTAAAGAGAGAATCCCTTTCATGCACTGATTTTCGAAAAATTATATCATTCATTTTATGGGAACACGATCAAGAATAACTTACTTTAAAAAAAGAAAAACTTAAAAATTATGCAAACATGGAATTGAGAAGGATAAAAGACAAAAAAAGTATTTTTTTAAATTTTACAAATGCATTTTTATTATACACCTTTTTGAGTTAGTTATCAATACAAACAAATTTCACACATGCGTACACAGTACGTGCATCTTAGGAAATAAATAACAGTTTAAAATGATATACACTGAATAATCAACCAATCCTCTAACCTTTGGGTAACACTAATACTTAACTAAATCTTCATTCAACTAGAACAATTTGTTTGCCAAGATATGTAACAGTCAAATACATAAATAGAAAAGTATCATACAAAGTGAAAATTGTATGTAATAAGAAGATTACACAGCATCTCACATCTTATTGAAATCACATAAAATCAGGTTTGGGTATTCAATAAACTTAAAGCTCTAATGATTATAAAAAATGTATACTGACAATGTTTTTCAGTTTTAAATATAATGCAAAGTCAATACTTGTATCAAGTGATTTTTCCTTACAAATTTTTTTAGTTTTAATAGAAAAAGGTATTTTGTATACTCAATATAAAAAATAATTTTTCGAATGAATTCCCAAGCCCAAGTATAACATTCATTCACACATCAATGCGCTTAAAAACTTTGGTAAAAATTCAAAAGCCCCTGCTTAAAACGGAGCTTACAACGATTAAATCACGCACCGGTCAGTAAGTCAGCTTCGTTTACGGCGAAACACTGTACATGCTTGCAATTCTTACCGTCTCTATCACACATTATACTTTCATCCCCTCGTTGTTTATAACTATTTAATAATTTCTCGGGTAAATTTGTAATGCCGATACACCACGTAGTTGTATCATCAACGTCTGTTCCTACAACAAAAATACAATTGCGCTTTCCATTGACGGTATACATTGTTTGATGTTGAACCACCTTTAGAACTCACTTTGTATGCCAAAAAATAAATGGTGCATTACGAGAAGAAGTGTGAGCTGTACGAAATCATGTGTATGTGATTATTACTTAAAAATAAATTAATACAGAGATAAAACAATTTAAAAATTTAAAATCCACATGTTTAACTCGAGTACAACATATATAGAAACATAAATATTCAAATTGCACAACATAAACTTAAGTATGTAAGTTGTATTCAAAATAATTGGAATAAATGAGGATATAGTACTCTTTTTCTTTCATTTACCATATGAAAGATAATCGTAAAACTTTCAGTGCCTCTTGAAAACCCAAATTAGCCAAAGACAAAAATGCTGAAAAGGTCGTGCGATGTGAAAGGCAGGCGTCAGAAAATATCTCTATATTCACCTGGTCGAGTAGCACTGAATTTCTCCTGACAAGCTATCGTCTGTAGCATCGTCATCGCTCGACCGTCCATTGCATGCGGCTCAACGCGCAACGTCTGCTTCAGGTGGTGTATCGCCCCAGAGTAGTTTCCTTTTATATGTAACAAAGTTCCATACAGGAAATTTGTCATTGGCTATAAAAAGAAACGAAGCAGGTGGTTAGAAAAAATACTATTTGTTTTATTTAGTTTAAGCCATCATTCAAACAAATATTTTTAACATGAGTAAACTATAAAGCCAAGATACTAAACGTTTATTAACGTTTAAAACTATTTAAAACTTTTTTAAGAATTTCAATATTGAAAATATTACATTTTCAATAATTAATTAATGAGATATCTTACTTCAACAGGATTAATTTTAAAAGCTTCTTCCGTGACTGATAATGCTGTGTCGATCAAACTAAACTTATGATTGATAGAAGCAATACTGATAAGGGGAACATCTTTGAATTTGTCAGGTACAGTATCGAGTGCAAGCTGAAGACAGTCTAGAGCATTGCGGGGCTTCCCGACAACCCGCCAATGCAGTGAAGCAAGCATGGATAATACCCACGGTGCCGCTACCTTCTACAAATAAAAAATATCATTATATTTAATGAGATTTAAAGTTTGAATACAATATGTAAAAAAAAATTACTATCAAAAGAAAATTAAAAATTAGAAATACTATACGAACAGAATTTGTAGCCGTTAAGATTCGTTGTCCGATTTCTGAGATTTCAGCATTTTCAACCAATGCTTTTAGAAGGGGAGCTAAACTTGAATCTGGCAGATTGTAGCCTGTTGTAGCTTTGACTAAAACAGGTGGTATATATTTTCTATTAAATGCTTCTGGTGCTTGACAGACAGGTGGGTACCATGGCAATGGATGTTCCTTGTCAGGTTCAATACCAATTAGTTCACTTACAAATAAATATGTCCTGCAAATAATATAATAGTTTAGATTTAAGAATTTACGCGATTGTTAAATGAACTCAAATATTTTTTATAAATTTTACTTACACATAGCCCTTATTTTCGGGTGGTAAATATACAGGTACATATTGTTTAACATCGATAACAAATGGTATTAAACTCTCGCAGTAAGATTCTGTAGGCCAATCTGACTTTTCAAATTGTTCATTTGATTCTTTTATTTCGAGATTGTGATACTTCGGTCTACCAGTGGGATCCATGAAAACAGATGAAAAAAATTTGGAGTAATCTGGAGGTTGAGCCAAATACTCTAAGTTTTCTACGAAATAAAAATCTAGATGTTATTTAAGCAGATAAAATATTTTTAAACACTATAGTTAAGTAATTTCTTAATACCACTTGAAATCTTTGACTTAATCATTCGTTCACGAATCTCTTTAGCTTGATTTTCGACATTTTTTAGCACTTGTAAGCTAACACCAAAATCTATTTGTAATTTTTGAGCTAGCATTTGTCTCTCTGACATAATATCACAAGAAAGAATGGACTCATCACCACCTCTCTGCATACAAGATTGTCCACGATTTGTTAGAATAGCGTTTAAACTTTCATCGTTAGCTCCATCCTGTGATATAAGAAAAGGCATTTGTTTGATATCTTCCCACAACATTTTTTCTTGAAAATTCAATAATTCGGTATGTTCACTATGATAGGTACGTAGTTCCGATAAAACATCAAGTAATTGCCTAAATAAAAAAAAGTGTTATTATTAAATATTCAATCAACTCTAAAAGAATATATATTTTAGATTGATTACTGGTGTAGAGCACTTAGTGAACTTTCTAGTTTTAAACTGCACAGAATATTGTGCTTTGCACTTCTTGACATGTCAAGAGTGGGATCTAATTTTAAAGAATTATCGTAGTATTCAATTGATTTGCTGTATTCTCCTAAATATGCATAAATATTTGCAAGTGCAAAATGATGTAAACTTTCTGTAGGTGCATATTCTATTGCTGTATGTAGAACTATTGCTGCTTCAGAGGAATGATTGGTAACAAGAAATATGCCTCCAGTAGTTAGAAGAGGTGTATCCCGATAATGTCTGCAAGAATAAATAATTTATAGAAAACTAAAAAGTTTTATCTCATTAATTAAAAATAGGTTAGAGATTTCACTTGTTTAATCTACCTTGGTGCCTTGACTATAGCTCGCCTTGCACATTCAAGAGCATTATAAGAATCTCCTTTAATTCTCCAGTATATACTAGCTAAATTCAAGTGAAACCAAGAAGTACTATTTTTCTCTAATCCAGATGCTATGCTATGACCAAAAGTACTTAAATCCATATTTTGAGGAATATATTTCATAAGACCTTTTTCTTGATGTTGAATTAATTTTTTTCTATTTTGCATTGCCTGTCATAATAATACAATTATTGTTAGTATGAAAAAATACAGATAAAATTAAAAATCCAAAAACTCACACTGAAATGTTCAAATGTATGCATACTAAAATCTAATGGAAATGTTGTTTTACAGTCTGGTATTTTCTTCTCTTCATCTTCTTTAGGTAAATCATTCATTGCAAATTCTTTTTGTCTGTAAATTACAATTACAATCATTTTAACAAGTATTTGAATGTTTTAAATTTTATTAAAACAAATAATCTTACAGCATCACTTCTCTAAAACCTGTTTCTAGTATTATACTTTGATGAAAATCTAATCCAATTTGATATTGCTCTCTTAATAAACAATCCACATCAGTCATATGTAGGGCATTTTCCACATCTGATGCAGAATGTAGGCCAACAAATTGATTGTCTATTATTGCTTTTCTATTTCTCATACTTTCGAACAATTGATTTACAGAGTCATGACGGTTTCCTTGTTCAAGAAACGAGATCAAATCATAAGGCCTCCTCATTTGAAAGATTGATTCAGGCTGAAAGAAGAAAAGCAATCGTTGAATAATTCTTAACAATAAAATAAAAAATCCCTTTACCGTTGACTAGAAACACAAAATTGTAAAAGAAAAAGAGATCGTTTATTTGTTAAATGATTAATAACAGTCATAGCTGTGTAAGTGTAAGTGTTAAATGCATTGACGAAGGACAGTGAAAAAATAGGTGCTCGCGATAGCTGCTTATTAAAAAAACACACATGCAAACACCTGGACATAACCATGAAATTATCGGAAAATAAAATTGTAGTTCGTGCGCGAACAATACTCAAAAGCAGTATATTCAAAGTAAAAAAAAGCGATAAAATTCGCACCATAGATTGAATTCTGCCGTTCTCTGTGACGACCCAGTGAGTCGACGCCGATATCCCGAGGATTATCTCGAAAAGGGCCAGGAAGACGCTGCACAACCTGAGCCTCATTGTCACTACGACAAAGACAGATGCGTAGATTGTCTGAACCCTGGACTTTTTATTTGTACCTGAGTAGGTAGCAGGTGCTTGACCCTATTCTTAATCTATTTTTTTTTTAGCAATAAAAAAAAGGTCAAGACGGCGAGACGTTACGCACGGATCCGTATTCGACCTTCGACAGAACCAACAGTTTGTTTTTCCTTTTAAAAACTTTAAAAAGCTACAAATTAAAAGCCTCGTCTTCAGGCACACTGCAACTCTTGCGCGTATGTAAATTGTATCTTGGATTTATCCTCTCTTGATAAATTTATCACAAAATTACTTCTTATAACCATCGTGAGTATATAATATAACCGAGGGTTTCCAAGGTCCTCAACTATCGGGAATAAGGGTGCAGAAATAAATAAATGTATAGGCCGTGTTGTTGTTAAAAAAGAAACTTTGCTAAGCAGTGTGCAACATGCAGAACGTGCAGGTTCCACCTTGCACGTCTGCACCCGAAGAAAGATATGATAAGACTGCGGCACAGTGCACACGAGCGACCGGGAGCTACACCATGAACTGACAGTATATAGTTGCGATACCCAATTTTGTATTTTGATGAATACCTGAAAAAAATGTATTTCAATTACGCCTAACAATGACGTTTATTTTAAAATTAATTTTTATAATAAATTAAAAAATAAATAATAACCTTCTTTTATCCAAAGTAAATAATTTTTAAATACCTCACACTGCGCTTATAAATTGTGCGCCATATGCGTTCTCTCAGAAACGCTGTTTTTAAGTCGTTACACGAGCATAAGTATAACATTTAATTTGGTACGATAAATAAATATTTAAACAAATGTTTTCATCATTGTTGAAGCATAAGTCGATAATGCGCATGCGCGAAGTTGTCTGACGGTCTGCAGCGATTCTACAATATCTATTAATCTCGTCGCCGTGGCACGCGCAGCTTTGCGCAGTAAAGAAAAAATCATTAGTTTACCTTAAAAAGACTTTAATTCTCAGACTACATGTTGTCTAAAACTAATAACCAAAAATCTTTTTCTTATTATATTATTATTAGCTGTTATCAGCTTGTTTCTAAACCAAAACTGCTCCAAAACCAAAATTCGAATTTCAATATTTCATACACAGCGAAGAGGTCGCAAGCGTCGCTTCCCGTGCAGGCGCGCAGCCCGCAGGCTGCAAAAGTAGTGCAAACCGCCATTCCATTGGTGTGCGTCGATACTGGCGTGTGTGTGTTCGTATCAAAGCAGCAGCGGCGCCGCGGGGACTGTTCGTTCCCTCGTCGCTTCTAAAAAAATAGCCTGCTCCAGAGGACATAGCTCCAGCGGGTGACTTAAATCGACATACCGGAGGCTCGTCGGCTCCCAAAACGACGAAAATGGGCGAGGACTTCAATGGAGGTGAGTAATCAACCTGGACCCGGCGGTGCACGTTCAGGCTACGTCGCCGCGTTTTTTCGCCACCGAATCCCAACAATGGCCGCGTCGTGCCTGTGTGTTTGCGATATTGGGCCTTGGAGCACGTAATTCGAGGCTTGCCGAGCGTTCATCGATTATCTTCACTTTTGAGACAATGTTTTTCTGTTCGCAGTTGGGGAATCTCATTTCTGTTTAACCTTAAAAAAAGAAGCATTTTGTTGATGCTAAATAAAATCCAGTTTGTACTCGTTGTACACATTTTTCATTAGGCTTACAATTTCCTCCAATTTAGCAATAATGATAACTGATTTCAATATGTACTTTAGTTATCATTGTCATTGTGTTATTAATTTCCAAAAGATCAAGTAATTCTTAAATAAGTTTAACATTATTTAATAATTATCTAATTTACATATTTATAAGATAAATTAATTTACACCAATATTATATTTTATAGATCGAGAGCGACAAGATCGAGACAGAGACCGGGAAAAGGATAGGGACAGAGATCGTGAAAGGGAAAATAGGGCTGATAGGGGGGGAGAAAGGGCAGAAAGGGGGGACAGAGACAGAGAGCGTGAAAGGGAAAGAGGAGGAGAGAGAAGGCACAGATCTCGTAGCAGAGAGAGGAGGAAACGTTCAAGATCAAGAAGTAGAGATCGTAGATCTCGAGATCGCAGGAGAAGTGCTTCACCCAAGAAAGGCAAAAACTCAAGACGGAGGAAAGCTTCCCTTTACTGGGATGTTCCACCTCCAGGATTCGAACACATTACTCCTTTGCAGGTTTGTTTATTAAATATTATTACAAATATCTTAGTAATAGAAATAAATTTATATTATTTACTTACATTTGATTATTATTTTAGTATAAGGCTATGCAAGCTGCTGGTCAAATACCTGCAAATATTGTAGCTGACACACCTCAAGCTGCAGTACCTGTTGTAGGAAGCACAATCACCCGTCAGGCTAGAAGGTTATATGTAGGAAACATTCCTTTTGGTGTCACTGAAGAAGAAATGATGGAGTTTTTCAATCAACAAATGCATCTTTCTGGGTTAGCTCAAGCTGCTGGTAATCCAGTTTTAGCGTGTCAAATTAATCTAGATAAAAATTTTGCTTTCTTAGAGGTAAATTTTTTCAATTATATTAAAACTGAATTAAATAATTTAGTTTTTAACATAGAATAAATTCATAACAATAACAATTTTATTTTAGTTTCGGTCTATTGATGAAACAACACAAGCTATGGCATTTGATGGTATTAATTTCAAAGGACAGAGTTTGAAAATCAGAAGACCTCACGATTATCAGCCTATGCCTGGAATGACTGACAACCCGAGTATGAACGTTCCAGGTACGATTCCGGGTATGTGTAATGCGCATACTATGAAAAGCGGTTGCGTAATTTTTTATTTATTTATTATTTAAGAATATAATATATATTAAATTGTAAAATAATGTTATTTAATTTTCTAATAAGACAATTTTTCTTTTTCAGATTCGCCTCACAAGATCTTCATTGGTGGTTTACCAAACTACTTGAATGAAGAGCAGGTATGTTTGAAATGCGGTTTTCACACACCACACCTATTGCACATTTTTGAACGCAATTGTCATTCATTGATGCGAGTTTTGTTTGCTTTACTTGTTTTTCATGACTTTTTGCAAAACCGCGTCAAAAATGAGAAAGGCGTTCTTTTGTGGTGGAAAGTACACGAGTGCGGTAGTTTATTGACTTGCCACAAATTTTTCAACGGGCCTGTCAAATTTCCAAACTCAATATAAATGACGAAATACCCTAAGTATTTAGCTATTTAGCTCGCTGACTTCCAGTCACAAAGGTGATAAAGCCCAAAGCTCATCGAGGTACGTATGAGTTTTCAGCAGGTTTCAGCGTCGATTAGGGTTTTATCGAGCATTAGGATTTTTTAGTCGTTCCAAAAATAATTGAATCCGTTTCTCGCGTTCTTTTCAATAAAAAAATCTACCAGGAATAGGTTAGATGGACGGTAGGAACGAAATTCATGGTGTTCTTTTGATAATTTTATGTACGTTTTTTACTTGGTTTTTTGCTTGAAAAATTCGGTTTAAATTTATTTTCATTTCTTGTCAATGAAATATTTTTCTAAAACTCGAAAATATAATTTAATCAATTATTATAAACTTTATTGAAATATTTACATTTTTTAAATTCAAATATTTAGAAAGAAATAATGAATAAAGTAAGTCTAAAACTTGAATAACGTTATTTTTAAGCAGTTTTTATAGATACTCTGTAGATCTACAAATAGTTTATTCTTTAGATTTTGACTATTGTAGAATAAAATTAATTCATAGACACCATGAAAAGAGTTTAGAGTTGTTACAGCTTCGATACAAGACGCGGTGCAACGGCTGCGAAGAAATACCTATTCTTTTTTTTACAGCCTTTTTTAGGCACATCGGGGATTCGACCATTCGACGATGTACGAAAGTACGAAATTATTTTCAGATAGATTTAGGGGAGACCTGGGTGAATTGGACTATTTACATTTATTGAATATTTAAACTAATACAACTTCAAAATTTTTTTAACGTAAATTAATAATCGAGTAGCATACGTATTTGCTTTAACGATGCAAGACGTTTTAATGTTTTATTTAAAAAAAAAAGGTCCAATTTACCCTGAATTCAATCATCAATCGTCCAAAATTCAAAAATCTCTTAGTGAACAGTGGTATACCCCGTGATAATGTCAAGTATCATTAAACTAAATACGTATGTAGGCCTTCGTAATCATTAATAACAAAGATTCACACTCATTAACAGAAACGCGTCTCAAACGTTGTTAGGCAGAGCCCCGGTCTCCCCTACAGGACATTTTTAGGAAAATAAGAGGAAAGGATACAAGTCTGAGGCACGTAAGAATCAGGGAGGGGTTGTTGTTGCGGGTTTGTGTTTTACAGGCAAAAAGTATGATTCATTCCTGGACAGCGGCGCGAGTTTCCCCGTACACTCCGCCGCTAAACGACTTGATCTTAAATTTAAAAAAAAAAAAGGTGGAAGCAAGTTTAGCGGGTCGAGAAATGAAACTCCGCCCTGTTTTGGGACTGATATCGTACCTGCTGCTGGAGGGAGAAAGACAGAATCCGAAAGAAGAGACACGACGATGTCCTCTGCCTTTTTTTATTTAGGTGATACTGCCGAGAACGACCTGTCGGTCACCTTTCACATTTTTTTTTATAGCTTCAAAGATAAAAAGAGAGATTTTCTAGGAACACCGAGAGATACATTGTGTGTGTTTTTCCCATTTTTTTGCAGCAATTTTCTTTCCAGGCTTACTTTTCAGGCTTCGTCTTCGAGACTGCCTTGCTCATTATTCATGCTTTACAGGGTCGCGCGATAAAAAAAAAAGAGACAATATTCCGTTTTTTCAGTACTTAGATTTTACAGTGGGAAAATGAAAAGCGTCTCGGAGAGAGATAAAGTAAAAAAAAAAGATCTTCAAGATTCAAATAGAGCGAAAGTTTTCGCGGCAAAAGTCTGCTCAGTTCTGTTCGACAGTATAAAAAAAAGAAAAGAAAAGAAAAAATCAAAAGCAAAAGGAAGAAAATAAAAATGATGTATCAGTGTGCCCTTTCTCCCCATTTCTTAGCTTAGGGTCGCGCCGATCAAAAGCATTTGCTTACTACTACTTCTACCACTACTACCACTACTACTACTGAACATGACAAAAAACCACACTGCCTGGGGAGAGGCTTGCGCAGTCCCTCAAGGCAAGTACCTAAACTCAATTCTCTCACCTTTCCTCGCTTTGGGAAGAAAAGATTGTAAAAAGTGCGTGCGGTGCAAACAAAAAATACATGTGCCTGTATCAAACTCTTGTTTTGTAAAAAAAAAAAAAAAAAAAAAAAAATAAAGAAAAACCCACTTGATTAGTGGTGAGACTCTCGAGTGTCGCGATTTTTGTTCGTCGTGGTACATGTGCGTATGTGTATGGTAAATGTATCGGAGTATGGTAAGGGCACGTTGCTGAAAAAAGAAAAAATTTTTTCTTAAGCAACCTGTCGATGCTTGCCGCGCCGTAAAAACAGTTTTTCAGGCTCTAGGAGTGAATAATGGTTTTGTAAGTATCTGTGCCCTTTCACGAAGTTTTTGATATGGGGAGGGGGTAATAAGTGTGCGAAATGTGCTTTTCGCGGCAGAACCGGCGAGTATCAACGCAGACGCGGAAGAGCACTTAATGTTTGAAAAGTAGAGGGCACGATGAAGTGCGATGATTATTTAGGTCGACGATCAGATAGGAAAATTGATTCATACATAACGAAAAAATCTATGTTTCAAAGGCTTTAGACTTTATCTCACATGAATATTGGTCAAAATGTGTTTACTTTAATTCTGTACATATTTCTTTCTATGGTCCAAAGCAGTGAAACATAGCTGCACCGAGACAAGAATTTTACGAACATGTTAATAAATGCTTCAAGATATTTATTTATTTATTTATTTTTTCGTTAAAGGCACGAGGTGGACCTTTTATTTGTGAATCATACAGACTGAAGAGATTGACTTCTTGCAATTTGTAATATGCACATGTTAAAAAGGCACGAATACTCAACTTTTTCATCGTGCCTGGTTCACAAAAGGTGTATGCATCACGAGCGTACAATGACTCAGCCCTGGTTTGTTCAAGCAACAATCTTGACTTACAAGGAAAGGTACCCAACCCGAACTCACCGATTTTGATGATTTTTATATATGTTGTAGAACATAAAAAAAT
>JAWWEN010000020.1:5071582-5086499 GCA_035582955.1 Sycophila texana
TTGTGTTCGTCTTGATCATTTTTCTCCACCAAAACTCCTCTACTACGAACGTTCGAGTCTTCAATTTTTACAATAATAAGGAATACAAATAATAACAATAGGAAATAAGTAGGAGGGAGAAAGGAAAGAAGTCCTTCTGACCTTGATCAAATCAGCTTCATTGAAGGGCAGCTCCTCGTCGCAGGCATCGGGATTGGGCGACATGGTCGTCGGGTCGTAATCGAAGAGCGCGACGAACCACCGAGTTCTTTTGTTGGCTTGTTGTACACCGGGCGAGCGATGAGGACCGGCTTGCGCCTGACTCATGGGACCGCCTCTGTACATATTAGGTCCTCGTCTGTGTTGATTACCTTTGAACGAAAAGGACACTCTTTAGAATCGTTCGTCTTTATCTTAGAGCGATATCTTATTCTTTTATTTGTCAAAGGTCTTTTATATCATGAAATACTAATTAAACGATGTATTATATATTTTCATAGTTACATGTGTCAAATTTTATTAGAATATGTGTATTATCGTAATCAAGTTCTGAAAATTTCATCTTAAAAAAATGTATTTCAATTTATAGAGCATAAAAAATGTTAAATCGGAAGGAAAAAATTAATCTAAGGATTTAATAATGAATTTCTGGCTATGTTCGACTTCATCTACTACATTTATCTAACCGATGAAAATTTTTTATTGATCCTTCTTTTAAAATTTATCTTTTTATGCTCTAATTATTGCACATTTATAAAACATGTGCAACAAATAGTAGTAATGAATATCTTATAAAAATTAATATTATTTACTACATATTTTAAACCATTTTTTAAAAAGATTGTAAAGATTAAATTTTTGAATGTTCTTGTAAAATTTGTTTCTATTGTAAATGAAAGACACATTGTTTTGGCATAACAACATAAAGAGTCATCGAGTACATGTGAGTTTAAATTACAATGTATACAATTACATCTTTGTACATTCCATTTTACAAAATAAAGTACATAGTATTTGATAAATTTACAACGACGATATAAAGTATATAAAGTAGAAAAGAGTAGGAGTTAAAAACGTGAGAGAAATAGACACACTGAAGTAGTAGACAACATGTCGTGTAAAAGCGAATATAAAAAGTATAAAAATCATTTTGATACTCTTGCAATTTTATTTATTTATTTATTTATTTATTTATTTATTTTTTTGTTAAAGAAAAATTACCGTGTTTCGTATTGACAAGTTTTGACAGCCAGCAGGTGGTAATCATGCAATATTTTCGATACAGTATACGGAATATCTAGGGTAGCCGTGGATTACAGAAATACATAAATGCACATTTTATGAACTTTTTGAAAAGGGATACTTGAAGTGAAACATACATAAACATTTTTGCGTTTTTTCGATGGAGTGTCAAATTTTGTGAATGTCGTTTTATTGGTTTTGTATATTATATTAAATACTACTTCATTCAGTGCGGAGCGTAATCTTGTCAGTGGGAGTAATTTTTCTTTTTTAATTTGATTTTATACAAGTTTTATACTGTATATAAAACTAAATAAACGCTTTAAGAACACTTGTTCAAGAATAGTGACATAAAGGCTATAAGTTTTGGAATATATATTCACGGAAGAATGTATAATAAGAGTGCAAATAGCGTATGAGAATGCATTTAATTATTGTAATAACAAAATACATGATGTTTATTGTATTAAAAGGAAGCAACGATCGTAAAACATTTTCTACATTGAATTTCAAATTTAATCTGCTGCATTCGTTGTAATATATTTAGTAAAATTTCATGATTGTAAGTAAAGTGCTCCCCTTTAACTATGTATACAACAATAAAAAGTAACGATATTTATTTGAAAGCTCATTAGAGATTGAAGACAGTATACACAAACAATTCGCAGTAGGAAAAGTGCAGAATAGGAAAGGCACACACAGTACAAAGTATTCTTGCAATATAGGAAATGAAGAGTACATTTGACATTGTACAGAGTAGAAGACACGGGCACTACTCTTATATAAAACTTGATTTAAAAAAAAATCCAATTTTTTTGTAAATTAAATAAACGTATTAGTCGATGAAAAAAATAAAAAATTTTCATGAAAGATAATTAAAAGACAAGAAAGCCGAAAATTTATAGCGTTTAGTTCCAAGTACTTCCCCGCCATCCCAAAAAAAGTTCCATGAGCACAATGGGGATATAGAGACAATGAGGCATACAGGAGCAAAGAAATGAATATACCGCGATGTAGAATAAGTGCTCGTCACACATAAAGTATCACTCGTGATGAGAGACGTAATAAAAGGAGCTTCGACAGAATCATCGTCAGTACATATAAACGGGCGTGCGCGAAGGTCACACACACACGCACATAGAGTCTGACGACGTGGGAAGTCAGTGCAGCGAGCGCTTGAGCTCGATGTCGTCTGGGGGTACCTGGTGGCGTGGATTGCTCGTAGTACTGCTCTTGGGGTCGGGGACCGCTAGCCTGCGAACGTGCCTGCCGATGAGCCCCCTGCTGCTGAACCTGTCTCATCTGCTCCGGGGCTCCGTAGCGCTGCTGTTGCTGTTGCTGCTGTTGCTGTTGCTGCTGCTGCGGGTGCTGCTGAGGATGCTGCTGCTGCTGCATCTGTTGGTGTTGCTGCGGATGCTGCTGATGTTGCTGCTGATGCTGCTGGTTAGGGTTGCCGTGGTGAGACATGCGTCCCGGCCGACGAGGCTGAGACTGAGACTGCTCCACCTCATCTTCGCTGTAGTTCGCCTCGCTCGCCGAATCTTTCGTGATGTCCGGTACGCCTGTGCCCAGGCCCAACCAGACATTCATCACCAGTTTTTTTTTTTTTTATCTTTCTTTATAGCCGGCTCTTATGGCTCGAACGCGTATTTTCTTGGGGTATAGAGCTTTAGTGGCTGTTAAATTCAGCGTAGAAAATCGATGTTTCTGACATTGGGCTGACCAATTCGTGAAGAAATTTTATTTACTTGCTGAGTAAATTAGGTCCTTTATTATCGTGTGTAAAAGAATGCTGCGCTAATATTTTATCTTACAGTAGTGATGGCTACAATTTCCTCTAGGTTTCTTATAAAATATCGAGTTTCCTATTTTTGAAGGAAGAAAACTTTTTTAGTTGTTTAAGTAAATGCAAAGCTCCTGCGATAAGCCTTCAAAACTACAGCTTACTAGCAAACTATTTAAAAGTTATGAAACAAGTGAAATCACTTTTTTGGAATAAACGCAGTCTACCTTTCATTACGGAATTCTCCAGAAAGCTAACCGAATAAATCATCCAAAAAATGTCCACGTTAGCTGAAGCGAGTGGGCTCACCTGAACCCAGAAACAGTAAAATAAATAAAAAAAAAAACGAAGCAATCAGCTCACCCATCTGCGAGATGCTCTGCCCGGGATAGATTTCCTTGTCGGAGAGGTTCTCGTCGGTCTCGATGATGACTTGACCGTGTGGGCCAACGGGTCCGTCCCGCCTCATGTGTCCTGGCATCTGTTGGTTCTGGTATCTGGGTCCGGCTCGGACCATTCGTTGCTGGTTCGGGTCCGGCATTGGACCCTGCGGTCCCATCACCATTCCCGACTGATCCTGCATCTGCTGGTGCATCTGGTGCTGCGGATCCGCTGGCAGGTGCTGCACCTGTGGGTGTTGCTGATGCTGCTGGTGTTGCTGGTGTTGCTGGTGTTGCTGGTGTTGCTGGTGTTGCTGCATTTGAAGCTGACCACCTGCAATAAGAATCGCGACGAAGGTTTAGAGGACATGATCGCTGGACTCGTGAATATAAAAAATGTTTTTGCACTGTAAGCGGTGTTCTTATGGATTAGCTTGGTCTAGTTGACTAGAAGCGCTAAAACTAATTTCTCTTTCTTTTATTATTTTACGCAAGCGGCAAATAGGCTTTCGTAAGGAGTACTTGCTTTAAACGGTGTGGATTATACGTATCTTGTGTAGTCTCGTAGTCTAGATAAGTCTTTTCGCAATGTCACACATGTTTTTTCTTTTACTTTTTTTTGCTCCTGCTGTCGTTATAGGTAAGCGATTGGTGCTAAGTCAGTCGGAAATGGTCGAGTTTCTTGTAGCTGATGACGGTGCTATCAGTTTATTTTCATGTATAAAGTATATATGTTTCAAACACTTCACTGTTTATTGTTAACATTTATATCCAACCAGAATATTTTTCGAAAATTACTTAAACTTTGTGGTATAAAGAACTTTTCAGAATAAAAAATTTAAAAAATTAAATAATTATAATTATTAAAGAAATTAAAAAAAGGAAAAAAAGTAATATATTATTGTTTTGTTCATCATTAAAATATCTTTTGTTTTAAAAAACAACGGAGAGGAGAAAACGCCGTTATTTTAAAGGCATCTGATATTTTGAAATAAGCGTAGAATGACCTATTGTATCCCTCATGATTTTACGGGGATAACTTTTCTCTCAGGGGAGTACGAGGTTTTGCGAAATTTCCAGCTCCATCTTGGAGCTTACAGAACCGATGCTATATACTGTTTCATTTCAGCGTGCGATTACACACACGGATAATATAAGCTGTCTTCAAATGCGTATTTCTTCGTCAAATTTGTTTTACTCTTTCGCAGGGAATAATATTATTTGCAACAATTCTAAACACATTATTTCACACCATTTTAAATATATATAAGCACCTTATAAGGCTAACTTATAACGCATCTTGAAAGAAAATAAAATAAAATGAATTCAATATATTTTAAAATTTTTTAAATAAATTATTTTTATACCATTTTAAATAAAATTCCCTTATAAAGCTTAACAATCTCACGAAGAAAATCAAACAAAAATACAAGATAAGAAATTTTCTAGCGCAATAAAAAAAAAACACTGCAATACTTCTCTCGCGAAAACACCTTGGCAAGCTAGATCTCACCGTTGAAGAGAGCAAGCCATCTGGTCCGGGGGAGGAAGAGGGCGGGAGCATAGATAAAGCGCGCCTGCTTACGGGAAGCGGAGGTCGGAAATGAAAAGGGGTTGTCTCGCGCTCGCCGCCGCGTGACCGTGTCCGCCAAGAGTCACTCGCGCTCTCGAGTGGCCGATACAAGATCCCGCCTTTCTTCCTCCGGCCAAGTTACCGACGCTCTTTTTGCCTCAGTTTTGCTAATCCCTGCTCTCGCAATCACTCGTGCCATTTGATTATAAAAGTTTTGCGGTATTGTCTATTTTTTTTTTTCTTTTTCAAGTCCGTCGGCGTTAGTTGTACATCTTTCTGTTGTTATTGTAGCTGCATAAATGAGTGAAGGTGGCTGGAGGTATAGTGTATCTCGGCTTTTTTTTAGCTCGTGTCTTTCATTTATGATTTATGCAATCGATGCTTTTAAACTTCTATAAGTATCAGTCGTAACTACAGAGTATAACTGTCGTCTGACTATGTTCGACGAATGTATTATATAGATCTACTTGTGATATAGTACAGTCTATTATTAAGTGACGCTATTCTAATAAAATTTTTATTTTTTTTTCCACTTTTAAAATTTAAACTTTTCTAAATGTTAGATAGGAAACTACGTAAATTGTCTAAATAACGTTGAAAGATTGTCTAATGTAACGACTTATCGTATTTTTTATATTTAAGAAAAAAAAACTTTCAATTTACGAGCGAAAAGTAGCTGATTACAAGTAGCTGGTCAGTTAATAATAGAACAGTATATGCAAAAAAGCACATGTGACGAATTTCTCTGAAGAAAAAACCATTTTCGAAAGATTGGCAAATGCACTTTTTCCTCAGAGAAAAGATTCATCGAGTTCAGATCGAAGAAATATAAATAGGAAATAAGAAAAATAACCGACCTCTGAGGACGCTGCAGGGTATTGCGGTAGCGCAGCTGTCACCGGACTGGCTCTCTCTGCTCTTGGTCCTCACGGTGATGTGCTTCGGATTGAGGCCCATCAGCTTGTGTATGTCGACGAGCGCGTGATCGCCCGTGGGACTGTCGACGTCCGTGACTTTCTTGCCGTCGGCGTATACCGCGTAACCGGTGACTGCCGAACCGTTTAGGGCAACAGGCTGCCAGGTCACTAGCAAAGTGCCGTCCTGCGGTCCAGCCTCCACCTGAGTCACAGACACCCGCTCAAATGAGTGAGCCCCGCGCGCCTTACGCTGGGCCCCGGCTCCATGCGACATTTGGAACTTATGCTACCTCTCATCCTATCTTTCGCTCCATCTCTCTCGCCCTTTCTCTCTCACTTTTAGCATTTGCATTTATTTACTCGTTACTTTACTCGATCAGTACGATCTGTGCCTTTTTTTTAAGGGAATGTCACTTTTACATTTGAAAAATATTTATCTGCCGTTACGACCAACATTCCCTTAATGTATATCTTATATAGATTTTGTTTTTAATTTTACTATAACTCTTCAGTGATGAAACAAAGTTAATGCAAACAAATTTACACGTTTTATAAACTTTTTCCATTCATTTTTTCATCAATTTTACACTCAGTAAGAAAATGATGTGCTCGAGTGAAAAAATGTGTCGGGCAAAAGTTAAAAAGGTGCAAAATTTAATTGTACTTGCTGCACTTATATGAAGCCAAACAGAAGCGAATAATCTAGATAATCTATAATAAGGGCTAAACCGGAATTATCTAAAATTATATAGATACCTACATACAATTCAAATTTTCTTTTTCATTCACTATATTAAATAGAGGTAGAATATAACAGTATTGACTGGTAGGTAATTTCATTATCCAATACTTAATTTTAGATATTTCATATTTCTTTTTAATTTCAAGCTAAAATTTGCATTATAAATGTAATAGAGATCTGTCTTTTTAACGTTTAACGCGAATAAACTACAACTGGAACAAGTTTTTCTGCTTGAAGATAAGAAGTACCATTATTTTGCTTTCATCAGATCTCTATTTGTGAAATTGTATATGTAAAATTGTATATGTATAAGAGGTAATAAAGGTAAAAGTTGAGAAATTTGCATGCAATATATCTTTACCCAATCCTTCGAGAAGAAAATTAATTCGGAGTTACTAAAATCAAATGTAGTTTTCGCTGGTTCTTAATGATTTTTTTTTGTTTTCGTAATCCTTTTTGAACCATTCTTTACATACGCACTTGATATCTGAAATCTTTGCGTATTACAAAGCCAATAAAGTGTTTTTATAAATTCACATTATTTTTTTTAAATTTAGAACCAGAGTTAAAAAAGCTTTACTTTGAAATCAGAAAATAGAAAAGTCTATATAAGAGTAATGAGTTATATATTTACATTTATTAATAAAGTATTTTGTTAAATATGTAGAAATATTATCTGCGTCATATGTATGTACAGTGATTCTTTGAGATTTTAATGAAATTGATATACTGAAAATGCACCATTAATATTTCACCACTAATATAAAAGCCGAACAATCGGTGAAGTTGAATCCTTTTTATTACTATAACAATTGACTGATGTAGGTAAGAATTTATAAATAATTTAAGAGAAATGAGATCAAGGATTCTTTCTACTGTCTTCTCTTAACGTACCGAAGAAAGTACTAAAGAGTACAGTAAGAAAAATAAACGTAAGCAAAAAATAGTGCGCATCGTGTCACTGAGCCTGACATGTAAAAAAGTATAGCGGAGCACGCTGCTTTATGCGTGTAACATCGTTTCTATATTTTCTTTCTAATTTTCCTCCACCCTTTGTCACTCTCGTTCATCGCGCTAAACTTCGTTATTGTTATTCCTTTTTATCGCATTTCCAAGAATTAAATTTAAAGCCTGCAATGCTTTTCTCGTTGCTCAAATTAATTAAACAATCCTTCATTCCAAAGTAAGGAGAATCTTTCTTTTTAAAGGAAAACGCTAAGGGCATCTTCGATTTTCTTCGTAGTGAAAAATGCGTTTTAACAATTATTAATGAAAGACTCGAGGTGAATTGGTACGAGAGTTAGAAAGGGTCGGTTGGAAAGTCCGCGAGGTTGTGTGTTCCGCGCAAAAAGGCAGATAAGCGTAGGAAACTAGGCGCAAACCTGGATATCGACCGGAGGATCGGGCAGTCCCTTGGGCAACGTCTTGAAGTGGACGTGGCAGGCCTGGCTGTTGGCCGACTGGGCGTTCTGGTCCTCGAAGTGCGTCGCTCTCAGATTTTTGGCCTTGACGGTGACCCTGTAGATGGTGGAGGGCGCCAGGCCTGTGATCGTGTGCCGGTAGACGCCCGGCTTGACCGTCCGCACCTCCACGTTGTTAACGCAGACAACGTGCTGGTGGTTGCTGTTGCTCGGCAGCCAGGATATGACAGCGCTGGTCGCCGTCACGTTCGAGGCCTTCACCGCCGTCGGGCCGATCGCCACGTCCTTGCCGATCACCATCGTGCACGCCGCGTCGCGGGACGTGCGCCGCGAGTGCGTCACCGAGCGCACGCTGATTCGATGCGGCTGCGTTGCAATACCACACGTTAACGCCCTTTTTCCTTTTTATTACCTTCTCCTTCGTGTCTTTCAATACTTCCATTTTTTATGACAATTAATCCGACTAGAAATTAATTTTAATAATCCTCTCTTTATTGCAATCATATACGATTATAAAAAATTTATTTTTAGCCGGCAATTTCCTTTTACGAGTCGCAATGTTTATTATGTACTAAAAGGCATGAATAGTGAATGATTACGCTCTTTTAGATTCAAAAAATCTAGTGCACGCTATGATGACGCAAAGAGATTCTCGAGTGATCTCAATGGTAAAAAAAATAACATAACTATCTTTGCGCCTGACTAGCGTAATACACTATTTTTTGGGTAAGTAAAATGAAGCGCTTAGGAGGGCCGTGCAAAACCTGTTGTCGGTATTTAGAAAGCTCGAAGAGAAAACTGAATAAAATAAAAGAATGAGCGTCTTGCAGTATTCGTCTGTTTCTACTTAGATCTATAAGCATATTTATTTTTATTTGAAATGATTCGCTTGGGATAGAAAGTGGTAGTATTTATTCAAAGCCAAATAGTAGTATACATTTTATAGGCTCTCCTTGCTACATAAATGATGGTAGTATGCTCATTCTCATGGCTATAAGCAATAATGGTTAGCTTTACGAAATGATGGAAAATGGGCAAATCATCTTGATACTCAAATTGTTCAGAATTCGATATACCGTTCCTCGAAATTTAATTAAGAGATTTTCAAGTTCATCTATCAGACCTTATCTTCCAGCCAAAAAAAAATCTCATGCTCAAGCAACTATAAGGAAAGGCTTAAATTGAAAGAAGAAGGTGAAGATTGAAAATGTCGTGACTAACCCTCGTGGAATCGACTCCCTCGACGAGTGCGCGTGTTCTCTCGGTCGCCTTGACGGTGACCTTGAGAACGCCATCGACGTAAACGTGGTAAGACTCGATCTGATGCGGATTGTCCGGCGCTGTCCATCCGATGAGCACGCTCTTGTTCAGCTGGCGCTCAAGCGTCAGATGCTGTGGCGCCGGAACTAGGTCCGAAAACAGGTAGACTTCTTCAGAAGGAAAAAGAACAGGACAAGCCTAGCTGTAGCTAGTTATTGCTCTAGTTGCCTAGATCTCTATAAGCCGGCCCAAGTAAACAGAGTTCGAGAGAAAAACACACACACAGAGACACACGACGACGACCGACCGACCGACATCGTTATGCACAACGACCGAGGACGTGCCAGGGCTACACCTATACTTACGCGCACTCTGCTTGCGACGAAATATTTCCTTTTCCTGCCCTTCCTTTGCGCCCTTGACTTATAAACATTTTTTCCTAAGGATTCGTCTCCCGAATGATAATGCCAAACGCTTAATAAACGCTTTCTTTTCGAACGGAATTTCGCGGGGAGTGCTTTTCTTTCTTGCATGCGGCCAAATGAGAGTGCAATTTCCTATTTCATCTTTCATTTCACAGAGTTTACAGCGCCAGTCGGATATACTTCCTTCATTTCCATTTTACGAACAATTCACACATGAATATTGCACAGTGGCTAAAAAAAAATTTAACGTGCAAGATTCAAGCTGATACTGTGATCTGCAGATGCCGATGTTGGTTGTTGGGATTTTAAAAAATTGTGATATTCAAACGTGCACATTTAAACTTTCATTAGTGTTAGAGTGGACTAGACATGGAAACAGCATTCAGACACGTTAGCAAAATCTTTATACAGGATATCTATAAAAAAAACTTCGTTGCCGAGATCTAATTTTGAAGTCTAAATATACGTTTAGGAGAAAATTGAGAAAAACTTGAATAAAAATTTAAAGATATTCTGTATGTAAACATTTGGTCGCCTACCTAAATGTTTCTAGCCAGAAAGTGGACTCGTAATAAATGCCTCAATCGTTATTTGGGATATTTACGTACTAAATCACAGCGAGATTTACAAAATTAGCCCAAATAGCGAAGACAGCACAACTACTCTAGCGTAAACACTGATACATAAAGAAAGTTTGTAGAATACTGATTAAAGCAATAATTGTTAGAGTTAAAATGAGCAATAAAAATGGTGAGGAGAAAAAGTATACCTGGCGGTTCCTGTTCATCTTCGTCCGCGATATTGTCAAGTTCCGCGTACGCGGATAGTTCAGCCTGACGGTTTCTGTTCCCCTCCTCCAATGCTGCCAGCTCCAAGTCGATGTCCTGCAAGTAACACTGACATCCAAAATTCATCAGTCCTCTTCCTTCCACTCCGACCATCGACAGAGTTACTCTATTCTCATGCATAAATACCCCAAGCATGCTGGATATTTCTTTTAGTTTCAGACTCAATAAAAAGTGTGTGTTGGCTTTCACTAGTTGCATTTGAAGAGAAGAACTTGTACAGAGATACGTTAGTCAGAGTTAATGAACTTGTTGTTATGAAGACATCACCACAATGACACACAGGGCGGTATACAATAAGTGCGTTAACTTTCAAATCCGACTTGACAGCCGTTTTACCGGCTTTAAATTATCTTATAAATACTCACACTCGCATTTTCCTGTGACATGGCACTCGCAGCGTTTCTAGAAACGCTTTTTTTGGAACCGCTGATTACGGATGATGTGCGTATCATCTAGAAATGGGGAATAAAACAAGCAGGAACAGATTAGCAATGAAGGCAAAAGTTTATCTACATCAATTTAACGGAAAATCATTCACGTAGATAACTTTTCTTCATCTCTTTTCCTGGAAATTAAGGTCTGCCTTAGTTAAATTTTTCATAAATTAGGATTATACCAATTCGAAAAAATATATAGATAAACCATATTGTAACGGTGACACTGTTTTCTTTCTACTTGTAGAATAATTTTTAAACATTTTACAAGACGAGACGTTTGCCCGCGCTGTCACCTGAATTTCGCGCTCGATTGGACCTAACACAATGAACCAATGAATTTCGTGCTGAAAAAATGGCACCACTTTTTAATGAAGAAATTAAATAAACATGGTTGAGTGACTGTTCAACTGCTTATAGTAGCTTCTTGTAAAAGAATAACGCTGAGGAGATACGCAATTATTGCATACCACTCTTCTGGTCTGAATCTAACCGAAGAATATGAGCAGCTCGACGTATGTTAAAATATTTTTCTCCGAATGCAATGAAGCAAATGATCATGATAATTGCCTAAAGAATCGCTTAGATACCTGTGGGATGTTCGTCGAGACAGCGTCGTCCACGTCCCGTAATCCCATGACCGCCTGATGGAACTCCAGCAGGTCATCACCTACGAGCTTCTGCACAAAATTCGCCGGCACGAGGCCCCTTCTGCCGTCTAGAGTCTCCGCGTCGAGGAAGCCGTCCTCGTCGGGCTGCCCCCAGACCAGCAGATAGTCACCACCCTGCACGGGCAATTCGGCTTCGGGGTTCTCGTTGGGCGAGTGCTGAAACGGCTCGTACGTAAATCGCGCTATGTAGACGTAGCAGCGACCCTTGCCCGGAATGTCCAGCATGTCGACCTGGCCCTCGGGAACGATGCCGCTTTCGCCCGTGAGTCGATCCAGGGGATTCGTGAGGATACTCGTTGGTATTTTGGGCATCTGGCGTGGACCCAAAAAGTGATGACCACCTGTCGTTGCATTAGTCGGCGTCGGCGACGTTGTGCGCAGACTTTGCTGGATTTGCTGGATCAGGGCCTGTTGCTTCAGCTGAGACGCTTGCGACTGCACCGAGAGCTGCTGCATCGCCGTCAAAGGATCATTCATCGCTTGCAGCAAGCTACCGGAGCCTGCAACAACCAAAAGTAGTCCCGTTCGTTTGTAAAAATTCATCTTTCTATCTTTCTAGTGTACCGACAGGTATCTTAGAAAAATTCTCTTAGATTTAAAGGATAGCAGCCTCACCGGAGGTAACGCCCGACGTGCCGAAATTGGTCCCCATGTTTGTGTAGGATGGACCGGCTGTGGAGAAGGTGCTGGTGCTCGTCGAAAAAGGAAGCACGGGTTGGGAAACACTGGTGAGACCGGTGAGCGTCGAATGATACGATGACGTGGAGTAAGGCGGCAGGCTGGTCGACAAAGACTGGGGAAGGTTCGCTTGCGGTAACGAAAAGTTGTGATGGCCTAGTTGAGTGCTGTAGCTTGCTGGCTGCGTCGAGCTGTACGTGCTGCTGGGAAGGGACGTCATTGCATTTAAACTTGAAAACGTCGTACTCTAAAAAAAATACAAACATTAAATTGCATGACGTGCAGCTGCTTAAGAGTCCCTGAAAAAGTTATATTGAGCCAATAGGACGGACTTGTTGATGTGCGTCCAGCATGCCTGATCCAATAACGCACTACTCCGAAATTCACAAGAGGCTTCCAACTTCGGCATTCTATTTAAACTTGAAAAGAGATAAAAAAATTTCGAAGTCGCTCGTCATTTGATATTAGCGTTAGCCGAGAAGATCGAAAAAAGAGAAAAGAGGATAATAAATGTCTCACCTGTGGCTGCGTTCCGTTGAGCTGAAAGTTCTGAGAGCTCAGTCCGGGTTGCGTGTAGTGGGGCACTCCACTCTGGCTGACGTTTGCCAGGTAGGAGGAGGACGCCGGATGCTGTTGGCCGTGCTGCTGGGCTGTCGGCTGCTGATGCTGGGGCTGCGGGCCGATCGGATGCTGGTAAGTCTGCGTGTGCGGGTAGCTCTCCTGGTACTGGCTGGCCGAGAAGTGGCTGTGCGTCTGCGGCTGCTGCTTCTGGACGACCGCGCTGTGCGTCCCCAAGTCAACGTGCTGCTGCTGCTGATACTGCTGGAGTTTCTGCTGGAACGCGGGTTGGGACTGACTGGTCGACAGGGATGAGGGCGCAGGCGGGATCGGCTCGCTGTAATGGTACGGGGGCCCGTTCGGCGTCAGCGGCGGACAGCCCGGCATCATCGGCGTCAACGGCATTGGCGAACTCGCGTACTGCGGTATTCATTCTCACATTTAATCAAATCTCTTGTTTATTAGGATAACCAAAGTCTGGGATATTCCTACGGCTTTCAGATTGAAAACTATTTTATTTATAACTATATCTGAGCTAATTATTGAACACGTATAAATATTTAACATTTATTAGGAAATTAATAGAAAAAGAATATTAAAAATTTATAAAAAAAAAAAACAAGTGCACAAGCTAAAGAATGTTAAACTCGAAAGATGCGTGAAGGCAACGGGCAAGAAATTCGCGTAAAATGTAATAAAAGTAAGGGGTGAGGGGGGGGGGGATAAATGCGAAGAGTAATGCACGTACGTGAGAGTGTTGCGCTGGTATCCCGAGGCTAAGGGCATGCGGATGCGGGGGATGCTGATGCTGGCTGAGATTTGGAAGATTTTCCGCGCTCGATCGCAATATATTCTGCGACATCGATGGCTGCTGCGTCGTCACACTGCGCGCGTGATCAAGGTCGTGAAGCATTCTACCGGCACTGAAATAATGCAGAAAAGATTACAGAGCAGCTGTAATCCCCGAGCCCCGGCGGACTTTCTCCATATAAAAGCTCGCTTATTACGGTATCGACCCACTTCTCAAAGCTTCTTTCCTCCTTCTAACGCGCATGCCGTCTATACAGCGTCTACCCGGGAATTTCTAATGAGAAACTTCTACGCTAATGAGTCTTTGCGAACTGGCGTTTAACGCCTGCTGGAAAACGATACCGAGGAGAGCCTCGCCGCCTGGACGAGCATTCGTTTTGCATAAACATTTGGCTGGCGCTAAATTGCGGCTATTAGTGCTTTTTTCTTTTGATAATATTTCACGCGAGCTTGCCGTTCAGTTTAACCGGACGTGGCTTTTAATCCGTTTAGCAATAAATTCATTTTCTTTACTGCGTGCTAAGCAAACTTTTATTTCGTAAATAAACGAGAGCGCCCGCTAAACTTTGCGTATATCACGTAATTTTTCTATAACCCTAAATTCAATGAGATTAAATAAAGCAGCAAGCTTTTATAATCCACTTAAAAAGCTCAAACTTGCGTAATATTTGCCAAACTTTTTTCCAGACAAAAGTGATACTAGCTAAGATAATTATTATTATTTTTTTTTAATTATAATGAACATCGTAAATAAATTTCAAGTCCCGTTAAAATTTTGTTAACAACATTTTTATTACTACGGTTTTTATTATGTCGATTTTGGTTTTAGCAAAGAGATTCAACGTTGGTCTACTTAATAGGTTGATGCAACTAAATGAATCTATATAGCAACAAACAAGCAAGCTATTCTATATCCAACCATTCTCGTCGTAACGACATTTTCATTAAAGTTAGATTTTTGTACGGAACAAATTTATTTTACATAAAATCTTTCAAAAGTCAAACTATCGCGGGAAACGTATTTTTAACAATATTATTCTTCATGTTTAAATATTAACAATTATTATGTATAGCTATATGAATACTAACTAAGCACTAATAACTAATGCTATATAATAAATTATCTAAAATGCATATGAGTAGGTAAGCTATACGGGTTCTGGGGCACCCCCACCCCTCCTCCGCCCCCCCCCCTT
>JAWWEN010000020.1:5086599-5131733 GCA_035582955.1 Sycophila texana
TGAATATCGGGTTCAAACAGATAAACTCCCGCCATAACTGATAATTTTTAAGATCACGAAACTGCCTTCGAAAAACAGGGCCCCGTAGAGCGCCATCATGTGGCCGATTACGCATGTTACCGACGGCGGATTGCAGCTCTATAGTCGCGAAACGCAAGTAGTCTATAGCAGAACGCGGACTGCATCTCTATAGTCGCGGTCCCGGAACGCGTCTCGCGACTAGAGCTGCAGTGGGAAACGGTCAGCAGCCAGCATCCAGACGCTAGCTATTCGCGCGCGTTTGAAAAAAAATTGTTGGGTTAGGACCCGTCGTGCAGTTGCACGATAAAAAGTTAGGTTAAGACCCGTCGTGCAATTGCACGCGTGCCCCCCAGAAATGCCCGAGGGGAGGGGGAAGTGCCCCAGAACAAACCAAGGGGAGGGGGAAGGGGAAGGGGGGGGGGCGGAGGAGGGGTGGGGGTGCCCCAGAACCCGTATAGCTTACCTACTCATATGCATAATTGATGAATTTTCATAAAAAATGAGAATGCAGAAAAGAAATTTATCGAATTCAGCTGAAAATACTCAGGATTTCGCTAAAATTGATACTGATTTTATTTATTTTTTAACATATGCTAAAAATAACAATTATCATTTCGTTTTATAAAAAACTCGTCTATGTCTTAAATTTGATACCACTATTAATTATTGGCACTTAGCTTTCTCCATTATTGACGACTTCATCAATAGTTCGTTTGTTTAAAAATATAAAGTATATTTTAACATGCCCTAAAGGTTAAATTAAGACTCGAAAAACCTTATATGAAAAATAGGCTATTATCAGACGTTTCGTTGGTAAATTTTTCATTACTGTTTTAGAGCTCGCTAGATTTTCTAGACGGTCTATATTCACACCTTTTTCCATGCGATTTTTACCCTCCTCCTCACAAAAGATATCCCATCCTCGAGCCATGAATTTTAATGTTTTCACATTCCCATTCGAGGTGCTCGAATTTATTTTCCCAAACGATTTCCTCGCCCCGCTGAAAATACATTAATCGTAAACATCACGAGTACACGAGTACAACATCTACGCGCATAATGCATGTGAAGACATTGAGCGAGACGCAAGAAAAGGTCCATGTCTCTCGGATAACCGTGATACCTCGTTGCAAAGAAAAAAACGAGCGTGATTATGATGACGATGAAAGCATGAGAGATTGACAGAAACTACACCTGGCGTTGACAAAAGAAACGTCTGATAAAAAAAAAAGAGAGAAAGACAGAAGTAGTATCCAGTACGTTACAGGTACAAAGCGAGCAATTGGGGTAAATCGGGGTCAGCGCTTGATCCCATGGTTAAAGCTCCTCCTTGCGTCCCCTTTAGGTCGTGTTTCGGGCGCACAGATAGAGAGACACGCGCCGCAGGTCGATATAAGGTAAGAGCGTCGCCTCCTTCCCTTCTTTTGCTTTAATAGGTTATAAGTAAATGTTTTTTTTTGTCGTACGTGCGATACCTGTCCTGCTCGAGCTTGGCCATGATGCGATCGATCTCGGAGCCTGCAGGGGGCCAGGTAGCGGTGGCCATACCGGCGCCCACGGCGCTGGCCGCGGTATGGCCCAAGGCGCTCGGGGCCCGGCTCCGGGCCCGCTTGAGGCTCGTCAGCTCGAGGCTGAGCTCCTCGTGCCTGACCATCTGCAGCTCCGTCTTCTTCTCGAGCTCGCGGATCTTGGACTGCAGGGCCTCGACCGACTCGGGGCCCTGGTAGCAGCCAGCCATCTTCTCGCGTAAGTGGTGCTGGGCCTCCGCGTGCTGACGCTCGAGGTCCGCCCGGCGAGCCTCCGCCTCGCGCATTTGCTGCAACAGAAACCTTTTGAGCGGGCAAAATCTCTGGGTACACTCTGCTCGGCTCCGACCTTCTTTTCGCATTCTGTGCCTAGGCCGACGCTCACGCTTTTCCATTCGCTTTCTTTTGGGGATAGATGCCTACTGAGATGAGATCGAGTGAAGTAATGGTTAGATGAGCCGTTTTAGAACCTTATGCTTTTATCCAGAAATTTTATTTTTATCACTCCTTAAGTTTATGCAAGCTAGAATGTGATACGCATTTGTGATGGATCTATTTTGTTAGCGAAAAAATGCTTTTACGGCTCGATAAATCCTAAGGCTCTAATTACGTCGTTTTATCATATTTTTTAAAAAAATTTTTATCTTCATTATTTTCTCTTCAAGTTTTTCTAGTTTATTATCCTTTAACGTGGAAAATGTTTTTTTTTCTGCCCTAAATATTATTATTAGAACCTCAATTTTTTTGCTGTTTTTTTTTTTAAAGCTTAAACCTAACGAGCTGCTGTAGAGTTTTTATAACGAGTAGTTCAGATAAATCCTAGCGAGTATTTTCCAGTATGGATTTGTCTAAATAATAATAAAATTGTGTTGAAATCTCATAATTAGATCATATTTAATGTTCAGAACGCGTTGACAGAAATTTCTTAAAAAGCACTCTATCCTATAAATACTAAAAATTGCCTATTTTATCCTGTCAACGTTCTGCTTTATCTTTTAGATGTTAGTGGTGTAAGATCTTAAGGTGAGATTTGACAGTGCGATTTGCCAGAATTTTTTAACACTGAAATCCAAGTGTTGAGTTATCTCTGAATCAGCAGTATCGAAAAAGGAGCGATAAAAGATTCACCGGCCTAAAAAGAATTAAGCTCAGTTTAGCGGTCGTATGATCCCCCTCCTCGTCTCGGGTCATCCATCGCACGCGAGCCGGCATTAAGCAAATCGAATTTTTGACAGGGCAAGCGGACCGCCGAGAAGAAATAAGAACGGCGCGCAGAGCTCCGTCGCTTTTATTAGATACGTGACGAGTAGTAGAGCGCGGCCGCAGCCTCGGCGCACTCGTCTGGAGCGATAGTAGGGGAGGCCACGGCGCACGTGTGGCTTTGTGACGTCGCGAGAGATACGGAGAGAGCCGCAGGAAAAACTTTCGCGCCCTCCTCCGCATGGACCTCGCCGCCCGTATTATTGATTTCTGCTCCTTCTCTCCAGCAGCCGCCTCCCCTTTCCCTTCTCCTGCGGCTCCCTTTTTTTCGTGGCAATCGAGCAATTTATCGCGGAGGGATTCCGGCTGCGGCCGCTGATGGATTCCCGCATCCGCGCGCGAATACACCCGTCGGGATGAATTTTTTCGGGCGCACGCCTCATATAAGTGGACAAGGTGCGCACCGGTCGGACGCAATTTTTCAGATGGAGCAACCCTGTTGAGACACAATTTCGGTCTAAATTAACTTTTTTCTTTCCACGATGGATTTTTTATTGCTTCAAGACGCTTACCTATGATTTTTGGGCTTGTTTTTTATCCAATAATTAATATAATGTAAATATACGTAATTCATGTTTTACGTACAAGTTGTATCACTTATTTATGTTTAGAAAGCATATAAAGTTGGAGGAATCGCAATTGCAGTTTGCTTTTATAGTCATTTATCCTGGCAATTAGTATATAAAGTTTTGCCGGGAGAAGCTTGGCTTTTCATTTTAATAAATATAAGATTGTCGACTATCTTTTTTTAGAGCACTTATGCAGTAAAAATGAATTGTTTTTAATAAACTCTGCTTCTAAAAATGTTGTATTTGCTCTATCGATAATTTATTATTCATACTATTCGCATTATAAATGTACATAATAAAAGATTTATAATGGTATAAAATTAAAAAAAAATAATAAGTAAAATAAAACATTCGAAAGATCCACTATCATAAACTCAGTTGACCCCAAAATTTTTGAGGAAGCTAAGAACCAATATGTACAATAACATCGTTCAACAAGAAAAATAAATAACTCTAATATATCCAATATCAGAACAACAAGGAAAATGCTTAAGGGACAAATGAATATAAAAAAGAAAGAAAATTCCTTCGTGAGCTATCGATCGTAGTGTCCTCGTAAACTAGGTGTACTCAGAAGCACTAACTTGACTAACAGAAAAAAAGGAGTATAAAAAAATTGTCTAGCGAATGGAAAAACGGGTGGTCGAAAGATAGAGATAAACAGTAAAAAAAAGTGGCAGCGGGAGCAAGCAAAAGAGACACAAGATGGTGGCTGATTAGTCGAAAAAGATAATGTAAAATAAAGAAAGATATAGAGTGTGAAGTAAAAAAATTCGTCTGAACTTACCTCGAGGATGTTCTCGAGCACGGGATCCTGCATGCTGCCGGCGTTCCTCGCGGAGGTGATGGTTCCGGCAGCAGTTCCAGTGCCCAGCAGCTGGGATGCCTGCGATGCCGTGGAAGCGCCACCTCCGACGCCACAGCACTGCAACGAGAAAAGCGCAGACGGCGGTTGGACACTGTGATAGCTCAAGCCGGAAGCCCCCCTCGACAAATCGATCCGGCCCTATCGCCGCGGCCTATCTGCTGTTTAATTAGAGGCGGCGTCTGTAAAGCCAACGAGACACGTGCAAGTTTGCCGACGGACGCACGCCCGACACCAACCTCTTTTTTCTTTTCTATTTTATTTTCCACGCGCTTTCGCGCCGTGCCCGGTGCCTCTTTGTTTTCCGATATTTTCACTAAGCGCCGACCGATAACCGATCTTTTTCAAGCGGAATTTTTTTATTATTATCTCTTATAGGATAGTCATTCATATGTTTTATTTCTTCTGCTTCTTTGCTTTGCAGCTTTTCAGCGCGGTTAAATTGCGTGCGGCTTTTTCTAATTGAAACTGCCTTGATCATTTTCTTCTTAATTGTCTATTAGACGAGCATCAATTATAAAACTTATATTTGTAAGCTATCTAATAAAATGAACGATTCAACCACTTTACAAGAATGCTTTCTCAGACACTATCTTAATACGAGTATGACCATTACAATGATCGGTATGGCCAGCCAAGCCAGAGGAAAAAAACTTTCTCTTGCTTCACTCTTACATTCTCAGAGAAAAAAAATATATTACTCAACGCAACGCCCCTTTGGGGTAGGGCTTTGGCAAGCTATTGAAACTGGCGGAGGGGGAGGCAGATTAGGAAGTCAGAGAAAGAGTGAGAGAAGAGAGGGAAGAGGAAAACGGAACGAGGACCTCGATTTTGATCTCCTCCGGCGGCACTGACGTAACCCTCTGAGACCCTTTTCAGTCACTTGGCCACGCTTGCACGCGTCGACACACATACGGCAGAGCCCGCAGGAGCCGCAGCGCACCTTCTGTCGTCCCTCGGGCTTCCGCATTCCCTCTGTCTACGACAGCCATCACCTCCCTCCCCCGTCGATTTCAATGGAGCTTTTCGGGATCAATCCGTGCCGCTCGACTCGAGATCATAATAGGCGACTATACGCCTTTCTTTTTTTTTTTTCTTCTCACCGCGGGCGTAATTTTTCCTCCGGCGAGTTTTTCTCTGAAGAGAGAGAGAGAGAGAGTTTCTCTCCGCCCTTTCTTTGCTCACGGCTGATGGCGATCGATTGTTTCAGCGCGCAAGCCTCCCTCCCTCCTTCCTACAAGAAAAAACCAACGTGCCGCACCGGGGGGACAAAAGCGCTCGGCGAGAAAAAAAAAAGATGGAATGACAGTCGAGTGGCGAGTCGGCGACAATGAGAAAATTAATTATATGGAAATGCAGCCTAATTCCACCTAAGGTTCATTAGCGGCGGAACTTTCGGTTGCGCCGAGAGATGAATAATTTCACGGGGTAACACTCGCTCGTCGATAGTTTTTAATCACGAGGCAGCTTTCTTGCGCCTTTAATTCGCGGCTTCGCTGAAGTTCGACCATTGTGTCGAAAGTTTTTGGGGAAATTTCAAATTATGGGCTTTAGGCGGTGGCAAGTAGACATTGATTTATATTTTTAGAATTTAGCACTGAATTTTGTTATTTACTTCGAAGAGTGTAAAAAACATAGTAGTACTTATAGTTAATCATAAATAAGTTATGATAGCACAGTTATTGTGTTGTCTCTTTCAAGTTCGTTGTTCCCCGCATTTTATAGTACTTCCAGTTTAACAGCGCGTCTCCAGACTTTTTAATCTAGCTAAATACAGCTGGAGATCTTTTTAGCACACCACGCCACTTGAATAGAGATTGCTCTGCGCCTGATCGATACTGTCAGTAGAAAGTAGTAATAATGTCGTACTTTAGAGTACCTATTCGCTTTGCCCCTTTTTCAAGATTACACTGTTTACTATTTCTCTTCAATTACTGCATTTTTAATATTAATAACGTTTTTTCCGTGAGTAATAAAAAAGATTTATTTTCAATTGGTAATAGGTAGACAATATTGCCAATATTGACTTCACGTAATGTTGTTTGTGAAAATAAATTAAAGAACAAAAAAAACACTAAGTATTTAATTCTTTTGTAATTTTCTGTCTTGCACTGGATATGATACGAAAATTCAAATTAGAATGAAGGAAAAACGCCTACTGCGTCGAGACGAATAAAATTTTTATCGCAGAATGCCCAGAATGCCCTGCAGTACAGTAAAATCGACAAAAGAATGAGAAAACTATAAAAAGCTTTAGTAGAGCTTAAAACGTTCCTTATAATCACCTTTCCGAACAAGAACATTTTTTACCGCTATTTTCTATAGAAAATAAACTTTCCGATTCATAAATGTTGCTCGACCTATAGGTAACTTCCGTTTTTCAAAAAAGAAAAATACATGAAGATTGCCTTCTCTACGTTAAATATGTAAATTTTATTAGTATAAATATTTTAATGCGTTAAATTGATGAAAGTAATGCCGTCCTTCGCAATCAATCGTACTATCAGAGAAGTGATTGTATCGTCCTGAAAACTCTTTTTTTATTAAATACTAACTCTTTTTATTTTAATAGCTTTTTTTAAAGAAAAAATATATTTATAATCGGGTGCATGTTTCCCATATTTATAATCAAGGATCACGTTTTACATATATTTAATATTCGTTAACTCAAAAACTTGTTTAAAAAATATTTTCCATATTTCTTAATATAAATTAAACTATTTTCACATCTTGAATTTTGTAAATGTACTGAAATTTTCTTAAAATAAATTTTTACACAAGTTAATATGTTCATTGAATGTAAAGAAGATTTCGATGTAACTGTGAAGGTAAAAAAATGTAAAATGACAACGAGAACGAAATAAAAGAAAAAAAGAAAGTAACTAAAATCTGTGTCAAGAACAAGAGAAAAATAGAATGAGCGTCATAAGAACAAGTGAGACGGCGAGGTTTAATTTTGCAAATCTCGTACACTTAACGGAAATAAATAAGTAAACGAAAGATCGTCGTAGAATATTCCCGATGCGAGTCGTAGAAATAAATAAAAACTCAGTAAAGATGAGGCGAGGAGAATCGTTTTACTAATACGTATAATAAGCAACGTAAATGTAAATATTGAGGCTTGGTTGAGAAAAAAATGGGAAAATTTCAAAGTCGCGCTCGCTCAGTCGACGCACATATCGTCGGTCTGGAGCAAGAAGGTGCCATCTCGGAGCCCGACTTGGGAAAGGTGAGATCTCGGAGTCCGCATTGGGAAAGGTGCCATCTCGGATAAAAATATTTCCATAGAAACATATAGCAAGGCAACTCTTAATATTAACGGAACATAGAATTTTGAATCCAACGAATATGAAAGGCCCGACATCCGGAATATTCTGTTCCCTTAAAAAGAAAAATCCATAAAATTTCCACGCTATGCATCCGCACGTAAGAATCGAACCGTTGCCTTTTCATGCTCGCGTAAAAATCCGACGCGATTTATGCCTGGGCGCACGTATCCCTTGACTTTTACATCCCGTCTACACGAGCCTTCTACGACAGCCGTAAAGCGGCCGGTGCGGAGGACCGAATTTGTTTATGTACGCTGGGGAATCCCCGCGCTCCCTCCTCTCGCGGCCCTTTCTTTTTACGCCTCCGACCCTGAATGGAAAAGTTACCGGCGTCGGCGGTGGAGGAGGGGAAGCAAAATTGCACGACGAGCCGGGCTTTAAACTACCCCCCCCCCTCCCGCCTTTAACGCGCGGACGCCCGCCTCCGCACTCTTTTATTCGCCGGAAGGAGAGACTCGAGCTTGAAGCGGCGAATGACTTTTTACGGCTCCTCGGCTTGAGGGAATGCTTCCTTCGAGCAGAGAGCGGTGTAAAGTGCAGTGCGTCCTCGTGAGATTGGATTTTTTTTTAATGAAGCTTTAATGTTTCAGTGATTTGTACGTCGATTATGTTAAATGACAACACTGAGAGCTACAGCTACTTACTAATAATTCATCGTGTAAATCATTCAAAATTAGAAAATTTGGATTTTTAGTAAAATTAAAAGATAATCATCTGCAATTGTAAACAGAAAGGAAATCTGTAGTAATATAAGTTTTTAAAACACTATTTTGCTGTGATTTTTTGTTATCGGGCTGTAAAATTTTGTAAGTCTCTGGAAGTGCCTCACAAGGCAAAAATCCATTTCCAACACCAGGGTCATAAATAAATAATTTAGGTAACAAAAGATAGGCGTTTAGAGAAATATTCATCGCATTCATTCAATTTTTTAACCGACCATAGACGAAAGTAGATCTGAAAACTTGGAGCAGCTTTAAGAACATAATATATTTTGTTCGATAGCGGCGAAGAACAGCAAGATTCATTGTTCTAGATGCGTCCTCGCGGCTGATTCCCGAAGGAGATACCTGCGATATATGGGGTTTTTGCTCTGATAAGAAGAGGTCAAAGTAAAATGTAAAAAAAAAAACTTTTTTTAGCCCTCGAAATTTCCTCCAATAGCGCTAGAAAATGGTGTAAAAATAAATCAATCTCTGTGAAAAAGTGTAGTTGCAAAAAAATATATACTATCGATCTTTGTCCTTTATACCCGTATTTTTAAGCCCGTTTATGGAAATCCATGTGGATATTTTCAACCGGAATTAATTCCATTCAATAAAATCACATCTTTTTCTCCCCGATAGGTACAAATTCACCTGAGTCTATCCCCTTTTTCTGGTCCCTCGACGATTGTTTGCTCGTCTATTTCGAAGACGTGAAGTCGAGATTTAGCCGGGAGCATGCAAAATGAACGACGAAGAGGACGAAAGTGGGGGAGGGAGAATAAAAAGAAAGGATCGAGTGCGAGACGGAAATACGCGACACGGAGAAGACGAGAAGCAAGGAAAGCGGAACGCTGCGAAGTAATGGAGCGAGAGGTGGTGCGAGCAAGGCAAGGTCAGGGCTAAATCAAGTTAAGCACTAAAGCGATCAGTCGCCGCGATTTGACAGCTGTCAAATTCCACTGGAAGAGAGAAAGAAAGAAGAGCATACCCGACCTGTGGATAATTAACTATTAACTTTGCTTTTTATGCAAACCTTTACATAAATTTGCTTTTATTCATAATTCTTTTATTATTTTGTACCGACAATACACTGACCAGGAGAGTGTCACACCTTCGGATCACCGATTTGGATGAACCTTTGGATACTGTTTTCTAGTAGCAAATAACGAAATAAACCACTATTAATTTAATCCCATAGGACTTTATTTAGCAGATATATAGCTCGTTTTGTTATATACGATTTTTTATTAGCAATGCTAATCTTTCTAATTATATCTGCTAAATAAAGGCCTATGGGATTAAACTAATGGTGCTTTCTTTCATTATTCGATACTAGAAAACAATATCCAAAGTTTCATCGAAATCGGTGATCCGCAGGTGTGACACTCTCCTGGTGAGAGAATTTACTCGTAAAAATTATATGAAAAAACATAATCGACGGATAGTGTGCAAGCACTAGCAATTTTTTTACCTAAAACTGCAGTTGAAGAAGCTTTCTGATTTTTAAAAACTCTGTACTTCTTAGGGAAAACTTCATCGTAATTTTTACAGAGCTTTTACTGTAACAAACAAGCGTAAACAGCTTCACCAAAAGCCTAAATAATATTCAGGTAAATATTACAGTGATTTTTCCGTAAATATTATAGGAAAAAATCATTAGAATTTTATTAGAAAATTCTCATAATAATCAGAATTTGGTGTGATGACAAGAGAATTACCAAAATATCTCCTCAACGACTCCCTGCACACTGTGACACTAAAATCCACCTGCAGATCTCTAAAAAAGTTTCTTTACCAGATCGCTTGATCCTGGATGATTCTTATTTGATTTGACGCCGGCAACAAAGCCACAGCCCCCCGATCTTATTCCGCGCAACAACGAGCCCCAGCGCCCTTCCCTTTTGATTCTTTCGCCGGGTCAAAATTGCATCCCAAGGAAGTGCGAGGAGAGCAAAGGCTTTTTCGGAAATAGAGGTAGGCGCGCGCGCCTCTTCTCCCCCGAGAGACCTCCCAGAATAGCTTTCCGAGAAGAGGGGGAAGCGTGCTGTGTGCTCATGACCGGGCGGCACGCGATCCCTATCAATTTTTTCGCCCCCCTCCCCCTCCTCTTCCTACAACTCACCCCTCCTATTCCCGAGGAGAGCGCGTACACGTGTACACACGCGATCGCGTCGACCCGATAAATTTCAATTCCCGAATGGCTTCGCCGAAAGTGCGCGACGCTCGATGCCGGTAATACGCGCGGTCTGTGACTCCTGAACGTTTAAGGCTTAAGATCCGCCTCTGTGTACTGTTTATGGCTTTCGCGACTACCTCGGGAATGTTAGACTGGCCGGCTGCTATTATCGATAATTGCTGGAGGATTACACGCTGCTTTTTATGATTATGCTCAAATTATTTTAAATACCGGCAAGTCGCGGCTTTTTCTTTCGCCTAAAATATCTTGCGAAGTCGTGGTGTTTGCTTACTGTGATGTTTAGAAGGTAATAAGGCTTTCAAGAGGTGGCGAAGGAGAACAGCTCTAGACTGCCGCATTTAGAATGCAGAATAGGCGCAGATCATTTAGAGTATTACTCCATTTATTATATGAGACTTTTGAATTAAACGAGATTTATCATGGAAATAGAAAAAGATAACTAAAAAAGACGCTCATTTTTAACAAACATTTTTTCAAGTTTTTTTTTAACTTTATTACTATTTTAACGTTTTGAATGACTTTGAATGACTTTGAATGGGAATAAGAAACTTAAAAAGAATCTTTAAAAAACAAATTTGGTATTTTACTCGCTTGTAAACGTTGAATAGATAACAAATCTTCTAAGAATATATAAAGACGTTTGAAGCTTAGTAGGAGCTTGAAAAGCAGCTAAACCTGATCATACTATACATTTTCAGAGAATAATAAAAATTGTAACGGTATATACATACAAACAAACAAAAATAAATAAGTAAGTCTACCTACATTTTATCCTTTCCGATAAATTAACAATTATCTGTTTTCGTTTGATAATTATAACTAAACTTACTATTTAAAATAAAGAAGTTATTTTCAACTTGATCAACTTGATTCAAAAGATTTAATTAAATTACTTGATAAAAAAGTAAAAAATATTTGATTATTATTTTCGATAAAGAGCTTACGTTAATTCTTCCGCCATGGGATTACTAAACTAAATGATACTAAACTATTCGATATTAATTTTCTTCGCTATTCCTATCTCATTCAAATATGAGTAAAGGTGTAAAAAGTAATTACAGTTTGTTCACGCCAGCACAGTCCAAAAAAACTTAGCAATCACAATGCAGAAAAATCTTATTAAAACGCAGCGAGTACAATATAGAAAAAAAAGAGTCGAGTCTCTGCCTAAGCACAAGAGCATAAAAGTTCATGAAGTAAAAAAATAAAGATAAGGGCTCGTGGATTTAATTTTTCTGCTTTAAAAGCTTTTTTCACGTGCGAGAGATTGCGGCGCGCATTCAACGAATCGGAACGGGTCGGCCGAGAGCAAGAGGCAGATAGAGAGAGGGAGGGAGAGAGCGAGAAAGGCGGCGAGGAGCCGCGGAGTTCCTATCTTTGAAACTGAATTCGGCCTCGCGAAAAGCGACATACAACGAGTGTTGATCTTTGCGTTACGCTTGCCAAATTATTTCAATTACTCGCAAGGCACGCTATTCGTTATTCCGCCGCCGTCTGACTCTGCGAAAGATTAATTGAAAATTTAGATGCTTCGTGGGAACGACGTGACAATTACTCCCTTCGTATTTTTTTTTTCTTCTCGGAAAGTGCGGCTTTTTCAAAGCGTTTCAAGTTTTTCGGACTGCGATCGAACAAAGAAGACAATGTGTTGTGATTGTTGTTCGATAAGTGAATGAAATGTTCCAAATTTGTTGTTGGGTCGCAACAATTATTTTATAATTTATTTATTGAATTAAACAAATAAATTAATATTTGAATAGACAAATGATGAACAAAAATTTATATAGTTTAGAGAGTTTATAGGAAAGTCACCGCTGAGTAAGTAGTAATAGTCGAGTCGTAAGCAGTAACATCCGAGTATGGTAAGATACTCATTTTGGCTAAAATTGAATTGGTCATATTGATCTTTCTTTTTAAATGAACGGATTTTCTTCACTTTGGATGATGATGTAAGTTTTATTCCTCTATTCAAGGAAACCTCCATTGTCAGGATTCTCTATTGTTAATAAAGTAAGTCTAGTAGCGCACATGTATGCGAATGAGAATATTTTATTAAACATTTTTTAGTATGATATTTGGTGATTGCCGTTGTTCTATATAAAATAGAATACATTTATTATTTGTCGCGAATAAATAAAAATAAAATTGTAACTCTCCCCGATAAAATTGACATTTGACGAAAAATTAAGTTACCGGTTGAAAAAATAAAGAAACTACTGCTCCACGAGTCGTACAATCGGAAGGATGTTCATTTTTCAAGTAAACTGCATTATTAAATTATTCAAAATTCTCAACTTTCTTCCAAGGAAACTTTTCTAGATTACTTGCCGCTATCCCGTGATTCGCGGTTGACCACTAAAACCGCAACCTTAATCTAAAGATGAAAAAAAAACAGAAGAAAAAAATCAAGTAAAATAATCGTATACACCAGACTTTTGTGCAAACTAGTGTCCTTAGTACAAAAATCTCGCCGCGCAACATCGCCCGCGACACCAGACCCCCGCAGCCGCGTCCCCGACCACTGCAAGCAACTTCAACCGACTCACCAAATTTCGAGATTCGATCTCTCAAAGAAAGAGCCTTCGCCTTCCTCGGACAAAAAATGAATAAAAAAAGGCAAAGAAATCCCCAACCGCTCCGTTCCTCGGGGGCGCGCGTAAAAATTCAGCGGGGCTCGTAGGTGGTAGGAGGGGATCGATCGGCGCGCGGCGGCCCGTCACCATAAAGGCCAGCGCCTGCGGCGTGTCCGCGAATCCGGCGCTCGATCACCTGTGCGCGCCATGGCAAAATGGCGCGGGGGCTTTCCTCGTCGCGCGCTTCACCCCCAAAACGGAAAAATAAAAAAGCGAAAAAGCTACGCGGAAAAAGCGAGGCAGGACGGAAGGAGGCCACGAGGCTCCGTCACGCGAGAAGCAGGGCCTGCAGGGGGTCCCTCGGCCGGCGCGCGTATACGGCACTGCTTATTGATCCTCGCCGCTTGCGGGGGAGCGAGAGAGATAGAGAGAGAGAGAGAGAGAGAGAGAGAGAGAGAGAGAGACGAGGAGCCGCGGCATACGCGCGGGCCCGAGTGTACGCGAACTACTCGCACGCGGGGGGAGGGGGGGCCGTCGCACCGGCCGCTGGCAAATCACCGCCTCATCACTCGCTGGCGCCGCCGCTTTTTCGACGGACGCAAACGGCCCAGAGAAGGCGAGGGGACGGGGAGGGAGAGCGGACCACTTGTCGTGCCGGACGCAAGCCGAGCTCGTACTACTGGCAATACAAGGAGTCGCCATCGCGAAGAGGCAAATGCACTCGCGGGGAGGGAGGGTTAAAAAATGAAAGGGAGGCGAGAGGGAGAGAGAGAGAGAGAGAGAGGCCACGAGAGTCTGGCGTCGGGAAATCGATGAAGCATGAGGTGCGAGAGAGGTGTATCGGATCGAAAGACGAGAGAGCGAGTGAGAGAGGCAGAGAGAGGGTTGCAGCGGGTGTGCCAGAGAGAGAGAGAGAGAGAGAGAGAGAGAGAGAGAGGGAGAGGGAGACTAAGGTGCGGACTTACGATGACCGAGTCGAAGGGATTGTGGCAGGCCAGGGTGGCTGGTGTGTGCGGTGCGGGCAGCAGCTAGTCGCAGGCTCTCGGTCTTGCTCGCGCCTCGCTCGGTTCGCCGCTGCAGCTCCAGGGGGGCGGTCCTCGCTTGCGTCACATCGTCGCCTGCTCCCCTGGTCCCAGGGCACTAGCACACTGGCACACTGGCACACTGGCACTGGGGCTCGCTCTCCTCTCTCCTGGCGGCTGCTGCTGCTGCTACTCTCTCTGCGGCTGCTGCTCGGCGAGCGAGCGTCGTCGCAGGCAGGGCTGCTGCTGCTGCTGCTTCGGGGCTGAGGCGCTCGCTGCCTCTCCGTCGCTCGCCCCCCCGCTAGAGGGCGCTCCGGGAGGCGAGGGCAGGCCGGGGGCGCCCCGGAGAGCGAGTGCGCGCCCGAGCGACGCAGAGAGAGAGTGCGCCGGTGTCTAGATATGGGTCACTCCGCGATCGATCAGGCGCCCCCCGCCCCCACCCTCACCGGCGCGCCCCCTCTCGCTCCTAATCTCGCGCGGGTTTTATCTCTCCGTCCTGCTCGCCCGCCTCCGTCCCTTAATCTTGGTCGCGCGGCGGCGGGAGCGAGACGGGGCTACAGAGGCGTCCGGGAGGGTACGCGAGCGAGAGAGACCAATCAATATGCGCGCGGCCGAATCTCCGATATCTCGCGCCTACTCCCTCGCTCTCTCCAACACTGGATCTCGCTCTCGCGGCGAGCGCGCCACCTCCCACGGCATTCCGCGAGGGAGCATTCTTTCGGCCACTGGCGAGCCTCCTGCAAAATTTAAACGCTTTTTGCAAGCCTCGTCTTTCGACGCGCACGCAGAGCGAGAGAGAAATTGACCGAGCAAGGCCCTCCCGTGCAGCCTTTTTTCCCGTGCTCGCAAGAGAGACGCACGACGCGCACGGGATGCGCCTCCTTACGCCTCGGCTGCTTGAGATGCTGCTTTCAGCTTCTGTGTCGGCACTTTTTTTCCTTATTCTTCTAACGGTTTTTTTTATTTTTATTATTTTTTTTAACTTATTTCTTTTCATCACCTTTTTTTCTCGACGAAAATTGAATTTAATCAATTATTTGAAGTGATTATCGTTTGATTCCCTTATTTAGGTTGAAATCGTAGGAAAAATTAAAAAAAAGTTTGTAACTCTAAATACGACTGCTCTAAATCTCAATATAACTTAAAAATATTCTCATCGCTTCGTGGCTATAGAGTTTCCTAAATAGGAATATATATACGCTGCACTATGCATTTTAATACTTTTTGATGTAAAGCCGAAACGCATGTTAGTTTCTCAATATGCCCGCCAAACGATGTTACGTATATTAATCTTTAAAAAATAGTCATTTTAAAAATGGAAGTAATTATATCTTTTCAGTATCTCTGACAATTATTTTTATAAGAAGCTAAATTTCCTATTTTTAATACGAAACTCATATATATAAAAGGATGCTGTTTAAATGTCAATGAAACATGTTCCAAATGTAGGTGCATTATACCCGACTTGCGTGTTACAATATTACAGTTAAAAAACCGCTTTCTACAAAAAAAATGGTATTTCAGAAATTTATTGATTAACTATTTACATTACTCTCTCGGCTGCAATATTGCAAAATCTCAATCTAAACTTTAATAACGCGAAAAAGGAATCTCCTTAAAAATGGGAGGATTTTTAATAAATTATTTAAGTATTATTTATAATTATGCAATAATTTTAATCCGACCGAAGAAATAAGTAGCTCTTCCAGGTAAGTCATTAAAAATGTATTCGGAGCATGAATCTCGCGTCAAGATATTTAAAAATTGATCGAACACAGATAGCACTGTAAAATTAATTTATTCGTTGGAAATATGAAAAACGCTTAGCACAAACTGCACGTTCACTATAGCTGACGATGCATACAAATGCACTGTACGAGAATCGTACACCAAACGATTTATGCAATGAAGGATCGGAAGACTATAAAAATAATAACGATATTGTAAAAGAGGAAAATAAATGTCAAACATTTATTTAAATTTAAATATAATGTCACTGCAAAATATAAATATTCTTTTTACTTTTTACCTATCCAAACTACCTACTAATTCTTATTATCTAATCAACATCGAAATTTTAGTAAATCTGCACATTAGCTGTCATATCAATAAAATGAAAACCAAAAGGCATATCTCTTCGTTTATTAAAAATATAGTAACAATCTAATTGAATAAATAAAATATTACTTATAAATTTCAGTAATTCTAAGTGAACTAAAATACATAAAATAAATTAATCGAATGAAATAATTTATTAGGCAATAAAAATGTAATTTCCTTCACGTGAATTAATACATGAACCCAGTCCTAAGAAGCTGAAAAAGCAACTCAAGACAAACTTAAGCAAACACTTAAAAAGTACCCCTAAGAAAGTGCAGTAAAAAATCAAGTGAATTAAAGACGAAATCCAGTCTTCCCCGAAAATGTCATGCGACTCATGCGTTGCCTACGTCAATGATCACCTCCGCCGGCTCGCAGTCACTTGCTATACAATAAAAATAACTGAAAATTCCCTGGGAGTCAATGCAGCAGTGCACTCGAGCCCGTAGTAAGCGGAAAGTCGAGAGTCGATCTCTCCCTCTCCCTCGAAGAGAGAGAAAGAGAGAGAGAGAGTAGGCCGCGCTGCGGAATAGGAGAGGAGGGGAGGGGGGTAAAGTAAAGAGGGAGCCGCTGGTCGGTGGCGATGAGCGGGGTGACGTCACGCACGCCTCGGCGGCTCGCGCGCACACAGTGTACGCGCTTATCAATGAACGTACTCGACGCCTACGGCGGGAGAGGCGTGCGCGCGCGCAGCACCTGCCTAAGGATAGGGGAAGGGGTGCCTCCGGGAATCGTCCATCGCTCGGCCGTCGCGCCCCCGCTAATGTGCCAAGCGACACTCGCTAATATCGACTTCGCCCTTGCCCTCGCAAACGATTCGCGTGGGAGGAAGTTCCACCGATTCAAGGAATTTTCAAGCCCGAGGCGGACCAGATGCAGATGCCGAAAAAGGAGCTGGACGACTTTTTGGACCTGCGGAACTTCCTTATCATAGCTTTCATTCTTTTCTCAGGAGCAGCAAATTAATTCTCACTGTCGAAACTTCGGATGAGAAAAAAATTATTGTATTTTTATAGCTCAGGAAATTCCACGAAAGCGTTACCCAGAGCACAATAAATAAAATATTATTATCTGCTGTTTCATTACTCAAAGGATAAAAAAGATATTTCTAACGGCATTTCAAAAGTGATCAATTGCATGGAAAAGTTATTACTACGTTGACTAATTATAACTCAACATTAATTATTACATTCAATTTGGAGTAGCTAGTTCAAATCTCGAATGCAGCATCAATGAAATTTACACCAGTACACTTACCGACGATGACGCATCATATAGAGCCGAAAGATTACTTTCTCTTTTACACATTTCACTTCTAGTATTTCCTAGTTGCAACAGATCGGCAGCACGCGCAACCGCATACCTGTGCATTTGACGCTCGCAGTTTCTCGATTACGTAAGTAGCGCGGTTCGCCTAATTTAGTCTGTGACTGCGACAGCCGCTGAAAAATTTAGCGGTTCGTCTAACTTTAATCTTTTTCTTCTCCTGCTTTTTTTTCAAACGTCATTTTGCGAATAGCCGTTTATTATATAATACAACAAATTTTATTTACAAGATATATTTAAGTAACTATATACACATTGTCTTTCTCGAATTTATTGCTACGGTGTATATTTTACTTGTTAGTAGTAAGTAAACAGATCAGAACAGAACTCGCTGAAGAAAAATAAATACTGTGCGCATAAAAGAATGTAACAGATATTTAAAAATAATCGCTGTATAATTACGCTGAACTATGAATTTCTAAGATAATAGGAGGAAACGTATGGTCAGTGATTATACCATTATAGGAAATGACACAAAACACCGAATTTGTCCGTTCACTTAGATAAACATCCAACATCCTTAAATTACTTCTCTATATAAATAAGCTATCTTTTCACAAAATGTTATTTATAGGCAAATCTAATAAAGTATAAATTAAGTTTCAAGATTTTCCCGGAAGATATATATTTTAATCGTTTTTCTTAGAACTTTCTATTCTAATAAGAATTTTTGAAGTAGAACTCATGAATACATTAACTAAAAAAAAATTATTATTTTGAATAAAACTAATAATTTAAGAAGCCAGAAAACGATGTTCGATTTTCAGAAAATTCGATGAAATATAGCTATCCCAAGAGTCAGAAGTAAATAATCTTTTGACGATGCTCGCTAAAATAATTATACTTCGCATCACAAAGCAAGCTCAAAAATATCCTTTTGAAATCTTCTATCTTCACTAATTACGTTTTTACTATATAACGGTTACAAGGGACAAACTCGTGATAACAAAGTAAAAAAAGGTTTAAAATAATTGTATAATAAAGTTTTACTACATTTGCAGTAAAATTTTTCTAGTCATTATACTATTTTTAAAAAATTTTCCAGGTTATCCTCCTTTATACTTTTTAAAGAAAATATTTAATGGGTCTTTTTTTCGTGCAATTAACCAAACCCTCGAACAAAAACTCATTATTGTGGGATTTTATTTGCGGACTCAAGAAATAAGACAACGAACGAAAAGTTAAAGAATAAAAGTATATTTAATACAACAGCTAGGTAACGTGGATGACTTGACAGTTCAAGCGACGCCTCCGGACTGAGGTCGCAAGCCCTCGGCGGTCAGGCCCTCGGCCCTCTACAACCCCCTCCACTAGGATCTAAGTCCCTGCAAGCCTCGCTTGGGCTTTTCCCGCTTTCACTCTCTCTCTCTCTCTCTCTCTCTCTCTCTCTCTCTCTCTCTCTCTCTCTCTCACTCTCTCACTCCCACATTATTATCATCGATTACCGGCGAATCACGTTCTCGTAGCCGTGCTCAATCGCTGGCAATTCAAGAGCACACGCTGAATCACGTATAAAATTCGCTGATAAGTGTTTCGACTAAAAAAAGAGCGAAGTAGCAAGAAGCGTCGCAACGGTCGAAAAAAAAGGAAAGCACGCCAGAACTGAGAGCGACCAATCGACTCGGCTAAGCGCGAATGTCCAGCGACGTGGGAGTACTCCGACGTGGCTGCAGTATGACAACGCAGTTTAACGGGGCATACACGTCGCGATCTTTTGCGACAGCGTAGTGCAGGTATTCGCAAAGTCGGTGGCTTCCATTGTGTTTTTTCTTCATATGGAGATGGAACGATAAACAATCCCCTAATTTTTACGGATTGGCTGGACATATGCATAGATGTGATCTGAGATCGAGGAGAATATTGAACTGTAAGTTGCCCGAGTATTTAATTGCATTGCGGAGTCGATTGTTGGTACCAACAGCCCATTTCTTATTGTTAAAGCAACTTTGAGATAAATCCAATTTTAAAGCAATAAGGAGAATATTAGCTTCTTTTCACACTGCTTGATAGAAAGACATTTTACTAAAATAGTATTAATTCTTTATTATTGTATGTAATCGTAATATAGTCGGTATATACGTTGCTTTCTTAAAACAAATCTGTAAATTAATGATTTATTCAAATTTTTTACATCAAAATAAAGGAAAGAAAAATAATCTATTTACCGACTAAAATACAGAAATGATTAACATTTGAAAAAAAAATGAGTTCTCTCTCAGCAATCGTAGCGAAAAAAAAATCGCCGTAAAACTTGAGATTTGAGAAAGTAATTCGTCCTCGAAAAGCACATCGCCGGCAATTGAAGAGCGCGCGCGCCGGTTGGCATTTGAAATCCGCCGGTAACACACATGCCGCGATAGTGAACACTTACGTCTCAGCAGCGTCGGCAGCGAGAAAAAAAAATTAGCAAGACGCGACGCGACCCGGGAGTCGTAAAAAAGGGAGAGCGCGCCGCGGCGGGGCAACCGGCTAAGTTAGCGCAGGCCTTGCGCCGCGGCAGCAGTACGCCTGCACAGTCTAGACTAGACGGTGCGCACGCGCCGCGACCCCAGGTACACGTTGTATTTGGATCTCCAGTTGTGCGAACACGCTGCCGATTTTTCACCTCACTTTTTTTTTGTGTGACCTGTGATATGTGGTGCGATCGAGGAGGATTTAGGTTTGTCCATATCGCAATGGTTTAACGATACTGCGGAATCGTTTAAAGGTCTATTAAGTGCTGCAAAATTTACTGCGGTTACATGTACATCGCATTTCAAAATATTTACCAGCCAAATTTTCTGGGGATGCATTATTCGAAAAAACTCTACAGATTAACTTTGAACTTATATATTTTTGAAGGGGAAGGGATTTTGTCGGTGGATCTTTTAAAATGAGACACCTAGTACAGTCGTATTTATTCAATTTTTCGAGTTTTTTCACGTCTTATTACAAGGCTACAAAAAATATGTATGTTGCACTTTATTAGCTTAAGTATTTTTCGAAAAGCAATTGTGAGATTTGGGTTTCAATTTGATAAAGTATGCTTTGTTAGTTTATTCTTGTATAATTCATTTAACATAGCGGCAACAAGCATGACGAGCATTCATTGATGTTGAATATTGAGCAATATTTGCACGTAAATTTTCATTGGAAAAGGTTCATAGCTACTGACAAGAGATAAATGGAATATTTTACTCTCCGAGTATTGTGTTGTAATTGAATATTTACTTTTAATTGTTTATTAATTTTATATATATTTAGTTCACCTTATATATATTACATATATATTTAGTTCACCTTATAATAATTAATAATTAAAGTATTTACCATCTACTACTAACCGAGAATAAGATTTAAAGTAAAACATTCATTCATTCACTACTTCCTGCGTACTACTTTCATATACGTTATGATGTTTAAAAAAATATATATCTTCTGTTATGTCAAAGTCTCTCTCGAGGTCTCTGCATCAATTAATATAATGAATTGAGCGACTTGTTGTTAACATGTTAAGCTCGTTTAAAATTTTAAATAATGTATGAGTTTCACGTCGCAAAACTGACATTCACGTCACAAATAATTGCGCCAAAATTAAATGAAAAACTGTAGAGTCAAAAATGCTCAACGTTCACTGCTAAGATAACGAGACCTTCGATTTTTAAATTTACGTAAAATTCGAAATTTACATAGAGCAAGCATTAGAAGGCATACGAAAGTATCTTCTTGTACATACGCGACTCTCAAATGAATTATTAATATTTCACAATTGACATTCAAAGTTTAAGTGTCGTATTTACACTTTTTGACTGTGACATTTGAAATGACAGCAACTTCTCAATTCGAAATGCTTTTGTGGTTTTAGGTGATTTACGGTTTTATACGTTCATTCGCTTATGTTTCTCCTTTGTGTTTGTACATAACTACTGAGTGTACTCAAAATGTAGTTTTCTACAGTTATACTACATTTAATTATAGAGACAAATTTAATTTTAATTTATAAAGCAAAGCTCGAGTCGCAATGAGGAATACGTTACTCTTAATTTTTTAATCGAAACTCAAATTTCCGACAGCTTGCAAATTGAGCCTCCTCAGCGAAAGTAAGTAGCAGACGAGATAGAGACTGTCTAAACTGTCAGTGTAAAAAATGAAGTTGGGTCACGACATAGCGGAGTCCCGGTCCCGCTGGACCGAGCTGCGCGATGAGGAGCTGCTAAAGGAGCTCCAGGAGTGGGCGAAGACGAGGTCGCTTCAAAAGGTGCCCGATGAGCAGCTCGCCATATTTGCCCACAGCTGCTACTACGACAAAGCCGCCACCCTCCGATGCATGGAGGCCTACTATAAGCTGAGGGTCAATGCGCCTGAATTCTTTAAGAATCGCGATCCCCTCACGGACAGTATGAAGGCCGCCGTGGACACTGTGTAAGTACGCCTTAAGTAATATATTAAGTATCACAATCCGCAAAACTTAAAACTGTGGTACGGAAAGGAATAATAATAAAGATAAATAAAATGATTGTTAACCAGTCGAAACTAAATGTTTATTAAGGAACTAAATAATTTTATTAAGGGGAATGTAGAAAATACAATTTGCCAACGGTCTGCGACGACCTGCTCCGGCCTCCGCCGATCGAGCACTAATTGCTCCGCCAAAATCTCTCGCGCTCGTAGGGCTCCCGCCAGAGAGTGGGGGGGCGTCGAGGCCCTTGATTGACTCGCGATTGGGCCTCCCCCTCACAGCAACGTCCGCCGCTGGAAATATTCGCGGAAGGCTCGGACCGTTGCCGGCTTCATCGAAACTTACAATCCTGGAAACTTATAATATTATTTTTTTCCTAAAAATAGCCTACAAAACCAACAAATGCTTAGAAATAATTAGAAAAACTAATAATGCTTGAATATTCAAGATTACACACGAAATTGTAATTTGTAAGTTTTATTTAAAATATGCAGTCATTTGGTAGAAAGAAAAAAATTTAAAAGAGTAGTAGTAAGTTTGAGATTACTTCATCTTTTTCTTGACAATTTCGAGGATATATATCTCTCAAACTGTATGTTTATTATTTACTCTGTAGGTTCAATCTTCTTCCAACCTTTTTTACCAAATCACTCGCGTCAAATCCCCAATCCTGATCTCAATCCTTTAATGCAGTATCCACTTAAAACTCCAGCTTTTCCCAATCACCGGATCGAAAGGTAGACACAACAGATAATCCTGCGATCTTTGCGACTCTGAAAGATTTTATTAATTCAAAATAAAAAAAAGGTACACATAATCCCTTCCCTGTTGGAAGAAAAGAATCGGGTGGCTCCTCTTCCTCTCGGTGTAGATATCTGCGATTAAACTGTAAGGAGTCGCGGGGACGCGGTGCGCAATTTGTAAACCTGCCAATAGCACTTTCTACTTAATACCCGACAGACGCGCAGTTCAGAGAGGGAACAAAGATTTCGTACTCCAGTATCGAATCTATTTCTTCAAGATGACAATCACGTTATATTTTCGGATGGGAATCGAACATTTTTTATTTTATTTTAATTACTTGTTCGTTTATACAGATGAATAAAACTAAAATAACTTTAATGTATAAATTAAATGGTTGCATTAAAGTCGTAACTATGTTTCAAGAAGTTTCATTAGAAATTTGTAATCGCAAACGTTTATTCAACTAACCAATAACTAGTTATTTGCTTTTACACTTTTGTTCGCGAGTAATATATCAATTACAATAATTTCCCAGTTGTCTTACAATTAAAAAGTGTCCATGCTTATTAAAAGATTTTTTATTGGTTAAATATTATGTGATATCGATTTCTGCTTTATTTGAAAGTATTTATGATTATGCAACGGCAACGTGGCCGTTTAGGGAGGCCGCTTATGAGTTAAATTGACACTATTATAGGTCAACGTGCACACGTAGCGAAGTGAGAAATTTTGGCCCGATTGAACGAGCCATTTGCTGGCATCGGGGTCACAATACTTGAAATATTTGTTTCGACAAAAACGATTTCAATACAGTGACTGCTTCATAAATTTTCAAAAGTGTTCATAGCTGAACAAATTCCCTCAGATTCGCATTTCAAGCGAATAATGTTTTTATGAAGAATTAGTTTTACAAGAGTATTATTTTTTTTAAATTCACTATTTTTTCAACTTCAGCACCTTTTCCATATTTTACCACTTTTTTTTAGATTGAATTGCTTGAATATTTTAAGAAATTAAAGGAAAAGATATAAAAGAGATATATATCAGGTGGATAGCACTGGAATCTTTCTATTCGAAATTCCAAACACCGCGCGGTTCTATAACTGTTTTGCATGTTAAAAGAATGTAAAAAATGAGACATCGACAGGTACTTCGCGGAGCTGCCGAAAACGGACAAAGATGGCAATCGCATAATCATCCACGGTCTGCTGGACATGAATTCGAGTCGGTACATGTTCAACGACTCCGTGAAGCTGCTGATAATGACGATGGATGCGAGCCTGTACAACGCGGGCTGCGTGCCCGGCTACATATTTCTCTTCGACATGCGAGGTGTGAAGATAAGTCACCTGACCCGTCTCACCGTCAGCGGCATCCGACGTTTCTTCGAATACATACAAGAAGCGATGCCTGTAAGGCTCAAAGCGATCCACGTGGTCAACTGCGTCTGGTTCATAGACAAAGTGATGGCGCTCGTCAAGCCGTTCATGAAGAAGGAGCTCTTTGACATCGTCAGTACTGTACATTTTCTCATTCAATTGGACATTTATTATTCACTCAAAAGTATCTTCATTTTCATTTTATGACAAAAGTTTAAGCCTGCCCCTTTAATACTTGCGCTGTACGAGTTTTTCTTTAAGCGGTGTAACGAATACTCTTCTACCTAAAGGTATAAGAGCGATGTTTTTTCCACAATTCTTACCAAATCTTTTTAGGAATAGGCAATGACTCGAAAATTCGTAAAAAATTCATTTGCAAATTGACGAGACGAGAGTGTTTATATTTCCTGCCTTCGTGAGAAATCATTAATAATAAATGTGTGACGAAAACGTCAAAGTATTTTCTATGCGAAACAAAACATTTTTTTCTATTTTTATTATACAGATTTCATCACACTGTTCAGGAAAATATATGTATGTTAATAACTGGTATGTTATTTTATTGATTTCCTATAGTATCCAGTTCATTGATACTATATAGGCGGGAAAATGATCTAGAGTGCTCTAGAGTGTTATTATCGAATATAGGGAATAAATAAATATTTAAAAACTTGCTGCTGATTTAAGCAACGATACATACAAAAAATCGCTAAATTCCATATTTTACAAATCAATTCAAAATCTCGATAAATTTACAATAAGTACAACATTTTTTACTGAAATCAAGCATTATTAATTAAAATCAAGATTCGTTGCAGCGCAGAAAGTATCTGCTTCAAAAAGTTAGAATTAATATTAGTAACATTCAGCAGCCTAGAAAATTGTAAGTGTAACTTAAACAGTTTTTTATTCAAAGTCAAAGTTTAAGAAAATCCATCCTACTTTTCAAGAAAATTGCATCAAATCTGAAAAAATTCAATAAAGTTTTAATAAACCTCAATTAAAAAGCTCATAAAATGAATATTTACAGGCCAAGGCAATAGAAATAAAAAATTGAGAATAATGATGCGACATTTAATGAAGCGAAAAAAGGCAAACTTTTTTTTTAATTCCAATAAGGCGACTAAAAGGACGTACGGCGCGAAAAATCGGCAGTAAATAAGCGAATTTGTATGGTATAACACAATCATTGTGTGTTCGTCACACGAGCGCCGTTATTAAGCTCGCTTGACACACGAGTGACATTGATTCTCCAACATTTTCTGCGTGTTAACTTCCTCGTACACAGCGTGACCTCAGTTCTGATTCGGTCGATCCTCTCGGATTTTTCTATTTCTGGGATTGCCGTTGATAATTGCATACAATCGGTAAATAAAGGAAAAACCTTTTTCTCGAAATAAGTTTCTTATAACCCGTGATTTTCGCGTCAACGAATTGGTAAAGTGTTACTTACTTCTTCCGACGCGGACATATCGGTTTATTTCTTAAAAAAGCCAACTTTATATATTTATAGGCCTTTGCTGTATTTGTTCTCTATGTTGAATGATTATTGATTTCCGCGCCTAAAACCGCCTCTTGCTGCTATCTCCGGGCCGATTTTGACAAGAGGTCCTTCGGAAAATAAACCAAGGCTTTTCTTAGCGCAGTTCGAGATAATTAAAGGCTCCTATTCCTGGCCTGATTTTGCTTTTAAGAAACAAGAAACTTTTTTTAAATTTCACCGACGAATTTCGTTAAAAGCTTGTTTTTTTATTGTCATTGCGTATGATTACGAGTATCTCATTGCTCAAATAATTGTAAGGTTGTGGTTTTAGACACTAACACCAAAACTGCTATTCTTTTCCAGCTCCACTTGCATAGCGGCGACGTCTCAGAAGTTTATCAGTACATTCCAGCTGAGTGTGTCCCAAAGGATTTTGGTGGCGAGCTAGACGACATCGAAACCCTTCACGGTAGACAACATTTTTATTATCTCTTTTTAACTTTTTTCTTCGGATAATCTTTTGAATTGAATTAATATGCAATGATGTCTTGAAATTCTGCAGTTACACTACTTTTGAATATTTTTCGCGGATATACGATTTTTATTTTAAATTTTCAATAAATGTTAGAAGAAAAAAATTGGTACATTAGTTTATTACGATAAAAAGTAAATTTTTTAAAGCAAAAAAAATGTACTTTGCGCGATACACATAAATCCTATACATAGTTCTCCAAAAAGCAAACCAATGCAGAGAAAAAAGACCGATAATTCGAGATGATACATTTAAAAAAATCTACTTCCATCGTTCTACAGTTAGCAGTACTTAATGTTTCAAAATAATATAAATAAATAAATAAATGTGATACAAAGTTCTAGATCAACACTGGATGAGCAATACTTATGAGATTTTAAAAAATTGCAGCGGAGAACTGCCGAAAGTTGATCGGTCTACGGGACTACTTTCTGGAGGAGGAGCGACTTTACCGAGGATACCAGAGCCCCTCCAGGAAGTCGGGGACGTGTGCGGGCACCGAGGAAGTCTCGCATGAAAGAGACGAGGACGTAGGCACGGACGAGGGCAGCTGATTTATGCCGGCGCTCGTCTTCCAAGCGCGTATAATTAAGCGCCATTAAAGGGCTCATGAAGTTACGCCACATTTGCGACGTCACTTGGGTGCTTCATGCTTCGTCTTATTTTTTTTCTTTTGCTTATGTTTTTAAAAGTGATTTTTTAAGTAGGATTTACCTCATGTTAATTATGTTATACGTCTTCCTGTAGTTAGAGTTTGTGGTTAAAATATATATATGCCTATTGTTTGATTGGGTATGTATTACCCAATGGTTGACGAGCGATCGATTTATCTCGACTCTTACATTATAATAATTATTAGGGTAATAGTTAATTAGAGTTATTGGTTCAATGTGATTGACCAAAGAAAAAAGTTGTTGGATCAAAGTAACTTTTAATATACGCGTATAATATCAATTATTACACAAAATTTAGATAACAAAAATTATTGATTTGATTATTCGAAAAACTTAAGTTGTACATTAGATAAATTATCTATCACATAAAATATTAATTATTTCATATTTATATACTGCATTCTAGTTCACACTGCAATTATTTTATGTGATTCGAACTCAAAGCTAACTTTTGCTTAACGTGAACATCGCGGGGACGTACTTAGGGCAAATCTACCTTTGGTTTAACGGAAAAATAATAAAATAAGTAAATCAATAATAAACTTTTGTAGAGGAGATAGTACGTTAGGGTGAAGAAAGATATATCGGCAAGCTATAGAGAGATTCTAGATTTATACTAAAATATTAGCCTTGTATTTGTGTGTTAAACAACAAATGATGATCAACACTGATAATGTGAAAAACGATACCGATGCTAAATGTATTGTACAGTAAATTTTCATGAACTGCCACGATATATCGATTTTTGTTCCTATCTCGGGAAACAAGACGAGATACATAGAGGAAAATCAGATAAGGCTGCGCGCACTGGTCAAACGTGCACGCCGCGTACGTACCAATAGCTATTTTTAAAATTCACTTTTATACGAGTACTCCCTACATTATTTGGTAAAAAATGGGCTCTTTTTTATAACTCGAACTCCGTTTTTCCGATGCACCTTCGCTAAGATATGTAAAATGTTCCATGGAAAATACTTTGTTACCTGCGGTTTCTAATCCTATTTGTATATGTTTTTTAAGACAAACATGTATGCTACGTTTTGTAATTAAAAACAAGCACGTACATTCACGCAAAAGGTCACATTCTGTCTATTTTTTATTAAAAAGAAAAAATGTCAAGTTGCACAACAGCTTTCCCTCGAGTATACGAGTTTTCCTAATTCGCCAATCGAGAGAGTTTAAAAAAGAAAAGTGGGTTACACTGTACCTTCTATGAAAGCACACGAGGTTTGCGCAGAGACAGGTGGGTTACGTAAGAAAATAATAGCCGATATGAGTTTCAAATGCTGTCTTTAGAGTGCGAGGTCCACGGCGCGTATTACACGTATTATACACGCGATACGCGGTTGACCGGCGTTTATGTAACTCTAAAATCGAATAGACCTCCGCAACGAAGGCGCTAATACAATAAGTGTAAGTATAAATAAGCAAGCGACCCCTGTCTTCCGCCATCGCGCGCTTCTCCGCGGTTTATGAAAACTCACAAGTTTCGCTTTATGAAAAAAGTTTCGCGCTCTTTTTTCTCATTCGCCGCGCCGCATCAAGCCTTTCACTTTTGCGCACACATCGAACCTTGCTTACATATACTGATTTGAAAAATCACGGCTTCCTTTGCAATTATGATTGCACTTGAATAAATAAAAAAAGCCACTAGTGCGGTTTTTAATAATACTTTAATTTCCCTCTATTAAAGTAGCGTGGAATTATTATTTATGTGTCGAGCAAAAATGCCTGTGTATATTCTCGACATCTTGACAAAAACTTTTTACATGTACTTGAGTTACTAGTGGGGCAAAACTTACTTTTATTCCTTATGAAAAGTGCTTTGATTTCTATATATTGATGCAGTTATAAAAGAAAAAATAGTTTTTTCAACATTCGTTATTTTTAATGTTACTTGATCGAAAGATTATCTATAACAAACGAAACCTATTTTTGGAAGTGACCGGGTATGCCCCGATTTCCCCTCCTTATTAAAATTAAAAGCTATATAGAATTATAAATTATTTTGATGCTTAGTATTTATTTATAAGAGTATATATCCATTCGATTGGAAACTGGTACCGTTTGTCGCTAGAGACTTGTTCTTACACTGGTTCACAGTCGTTTAATAATATACCCCTTTGATTTACCGTGAATACTATGCTCTACTTTACGCATAGAGAAATTTCCTCGTATAGTAATAAAAAAAAATGTCTGTAAAGTATGTAAATTGATTAAAAGAAATTTTTTAATTTAGCAGCTTAGTTAGCAGTAGAATAAACTATTATTTAATCATTTAGGTTCATATTTGTATATTCAAGTTTCACAGCTTACTCCGGACTGAAATAATCAATTCAATGATTTGCAAGCGAACCTTTCATTAACTTATTTATTTATTAATAACGATAATAGCATTTAATAAAAGAAAAAAAAGAATCCTTCACGCCAAGGAAACTCGAAAAAAAAATAAGGAGCTGTACTTGGATAGCATCAAATATACGATCGTTACATAAAAATCGAAATCTCCACTCATGAATTCGGTCGATGTCTGAACGCAATCGAAGGGAGCCAGACTCATTCATTTTCCATCCGTCCTTCCGCCGCTCACGGATAAGTCGTCGATAGTCCAGCGCACAGTTTATGCACATGCACATATGAGCCGCTGGGCAGCTGCGCGAGCGGTGTAATTGGCCACTCGCCACGGCCGAACTTTTACTACTTATCTTCCCTCCCGCGAGTAGTGTACAGACTCGTGCGTGGATGCGCGCGCACTCACTGCGGGCGGGGGAGTACGGCTGTTCTCTCTCTCTCTCACTCTCTCTTTCTCCCTTCCGTGAGTTCGGTCATTTTCGTGGCTGCCTCTGATTCGAGCTCGAGTCGCCTGCGCAAACTCCGCTTGTTTTGTACTGTGCGGAAAGCGAGTGTCGTCCTCGTCGGTAACCAGACTCGAGTGTGTACACGGGAGCACCGGCTGGTTCAGGTATGTATTTCGATTTACGTCAAAAATTTAAGAGAGTACTTTCACTATTTTATTCTTCTCTGATAAACAGTTGAAGAGATGTTCCTTTTATTCCTTTGCATTCGTGGCCGAAGCGAGATTTTTCTTTCGGAGATAGAGGACACACTATCAGATGCGTTGAAAAGGGCTTCGTTTCTTGTATGCTAACTTACTCGTTAAAGGAATCTACAGTGTTTCTCTTATACCTCCAAAATTCAGGGTGTATCTCTTTAAATCAGTAAACCTGTGTCATTTGAAAAGAATCGATTTATGTTATAAATATTAAATCGATTTTTATGCTCTTTAAGACAATAACAGAAAATATAAAAATGTTTTTTAAACGTTGAGTAATCATTTATTTTATCAAAAATACTGCATTTTTTACCGGTTCTGTTTTATCAACAAAACATGAGGTTATCAGCGTTTCATTGCCCCATATTTAGTATAAATTACTGCACTACCGAGCGCGAAATATAATTTGTCTGAACAAAAACATTTTGATTCAATAACAATTATCAAAATAACGAAAACAATAATCGTAAGAGTAAGTGGAAAATAAAGAATATAAGGAAATTTATGGTAAGAATATTATATTATATAGTACGTGCCAGTGATGAAAGAAAAAACTCATGATAAATAAGAATTGAAAATGACACAAAAAGTAAGAAAGATATTTTTTTTAACAGCCAGTATTTTCGTAAAAATTGGCAATAGAACGAGCCGGCGAGAGAGGCAGCAGCCACGTGGGGATTCGAAAGTGAGAAGGAGCAGCTAACAAGGCGCAATTAGCGCAGCGCGCCTAATATAGGTGTCAATGCACCGGAGGTCCGTGGAGAGCGGCGACTGAAAAGCGAGAAAGAGAGAGAGAGAGCAGCGGCTACGCCGAGACCGATCCAGTCTTTATACTCCCGCGTTGCGAGGCTCTCGTTCCGGAAGGATGCTGCGCCAACTCTTCCTCACCGCACTCTGTGTCTTCGTTGCCTTCTGCAACGAGATGGAATTCTCGGCGGCCGACGACTGCAAGGGCTGTGTTCAACTCAATTCCCACACTTTCGATAAGGTAGATTTTTTTTTATTCCATGTACTCTAAAGATTTCTACTTTCCTTCGAAATCTGCTAAATTCAATGTGAACGAATTTAATCTATACAATTAGTGAAATTTCATTAGAAATTAGTGAATAGTTATTTATTACAACGAGAAAAGAATTTGCATTAACAATTAGTATAGTATTTAGTAAACAAGGACATAGTTTGCAGCTACTCTGAAAACATACGTCTATCAAAAACTTGGACAGTTAATTGCAATCGCACAGAAAAAAAGAAACTTACATAGTCATATTTGCAACCATAAGATAATTTATCGAATTATCCGACAGAAAAATCATAAAGCGATTTTATTACTAATGAGTGACTTTGTTCAGATTAGATCTTCATTCATTTTTATTTCTTTTAAATGACTAGTACGCTGCATTTTCCAGTACGTTATAGTATTTAATAATTATTTAACTTTTATTTAACTTTCATTTATATAAAAAATATAAGCTTGTTATACAAAGAAAAGAAGAAGCTGAATAAAAAAATCTCTTATCAGTAATTTTAAAGCTGGGACAAAGAACTTTACAACTATACTAATTATAATTCATAATTCTTATCTTTAGGAACGAGACAAATAAGTTTGTTACATAAAGTTATTATTTTCAAGGTATTTCTTTCTTTAGAAATTGAAATTGTCGCTTGGTTATTTTTTGTTAAGAAAAATGAAACTTGAAATTTTTAGGTAGTATCAAAATTCAAAGCAGCAGTGGTGAAATTCGACGTGGCTTTCCCGTACGGCGAGAAGCACGAGGAATTCGGCAAAGTGGGAATGTCGACGAAAGACTCGCCGGACATTCTGGTCGGCGAGGTTGGCGTCAAGGACTTTGGCCAGAAGGACAACGCCGAGCTGGCGCAACGCTTCGACGTAAAAAAAGAGGACTACCCCGTCGTGCTGCTCTTCATCCGAGGAAAAAGCGAGCCTCAAAAATTCATCGCCGAAAGAGACGAAGACTTTACCGCCGATAATATCAAGAGATTTATCAAACAAAAGTCCGGCGTGTACCTGGGTCTGCCCGGCTGCGTCGAGAAGCTGGACCGATTGGCCGATGAATTCAAGACGTCCAGCGAGAAAGACCGACAGGTACCCTCTTTTACTCTTTTAAGCGATGCCTCTCGAATTAGAGAGGGAAAGATTGTCATATTTTTTTATGTTTGTAGGAAATTTTAAAGAAAGCCAAGGTTTTCGAGGAAACGCTGCCTGAAGAGCAACGACCTGCTGCCAAAGTTTATGTGAAAACCATGGAGAGAATAATGGAGCGAGGCGACGTATTCGTGCAGACTGAGCAAACTAGGATTGAGGGCTTGTTGAAGGGAAAACTCTCGAACGACAAAAAGCGCACAATAGAAGAGAGAAGAAATATTTTGCAGTCGTTTTCTCACAGAGATGAATTATAAGCGATAATTGAAAAATCGCGAAGGGCACAAATTGTTTTTTCGATTCGAGTTTTTATGTTTAGTAATCGTTAGTTTTTGTGTGAAGAAACTATGAGGAACGAATTTTTTAGGAACACTGTCATTCCACTGAGAGAGTGTGATCTTGTCAGTTTTTTCTTCTACTTAGTATTTTTAATTGTTTAAGCGTTTGCTTCAATCAAAGATTGGTACATTCCGCCTAAATTTACCAAGTGACACCAGTTTTTAATGGTTTGTGATATATTATTCAATGTTCCTAATCGATAATTTATACAATTGAGAAAAAGTAAGAATACAGTGAGAGGTCAATGCAAAAGATTTTTGATTTATAAAGTATTATAGCATTTATTATATCATTTTACAATGTAATATGCTTATTATTTAATGATCACCATTCAGTGAAGATTCTACTTTAACCATACTGCATTTTCATCTTAAAAATCACAGATATCATGCTCAATATCAGTATAAATATCATTCTCATACATACAATCAGAGATTCAGTACCGAAATCTTGTTATATGTGACAATTTTCATGCAATAAAAAAACCGTAAATATTGTAATTTAATTAACCAATTTATTTTCTAAAAATTCTAATTTGTGTCATTAATTTAACTTTTTTTTGTGCGCATCGGCAGGAATGTATTCATTCCATATATTGGAATTTTACATATTTTCATGATATTAATTAGTTATTATTTAATCTAATAATACACTTACTCTTGTTCCTTAACTTTTAGTTTTTCAAAATTTGTAGTCACATCAATAGTTTCTTTTGTAGCTTCAGTTTTATCTTGTTTCTGTTCTTTGGAAAGCGTTTTGCTTGTTGTTGAATTTGGAGAATTAGAACCTTTATCCTCATTTTTAGACTTTGTTTCCTCTTCATCTTCAGAGCAGCTCACTTCACTTTCACTGTCATCTTCATCCGATGTAGGCTTCCCAGAATAAGCTTCACATTCTGATTCTACAATCTTCTTTGCTTTTTCGAATGTCTCTTTCCAAAGATTTGCATCTTTATAAACATAAAAATATACATTAATATTCTTTTTTAAAAATGCGTTAAATAATTTGTTTTTAAAGAATAGTATAAGAAATGGTTACTTTCAACATTTGCAAATCTGATTGCCAATAATTGAGCTTTTGGCTGCTCATCTGCAAAATCTGCTAGAGCACTCCATACCCATGCACGGTCACTGCCACAGTTTGGGTTTAGTTCCATCCATGGCCAAACAAAATGATTTGCACATATTTTCAATGTCTTATCTCGGCGCATGACAATCCTCACTGTGTTTTTAGTTTTGTGTCTAAGTAATTTAACCTCTCCTGTTCCCCGTTCTTTCCATTCTGCAGGGCTGTCTGTTGTGTCATAACGATACAGTTTTGCCCTCCTACAAAAACATTTTTTTACATTAATAACTATTCAATAATGAATAATAAAAAATTTTAAACGTACAGTTTTATCATTTCCATTTCTTCTTCTTCATTTGTTGATACTTCAACAATGGGAAGCTGGACCACTGGTTCGAAGTGTATTGGTGGAGAATTTGGTGGTGAGTCTCCAAGAATTATTTCATCGGCAGTCCCATTTTCTCCTACATGCTCTCCATTTAACTGCAAGGTACACTCATTAATATTTCTTCTCAACATCAAAATCATTGTTACTTGTTGACAATTAAATAAACAATTTTTGGAGCACAAACTAAAATTTCAAAAAAATAAATTTTTTAATCACTGATAATAAATCTTAATTAAAGTTTACCATCATCAATGATGGTCGAAAATCAACACCAAGCTTAAAGAACTTGGTACTTTTACAGCTGACAATATTTACAAGGTAGTGTAAACAAAACACGGAGTCGAAACTCCAACTTGCTATTCATCGCGCAAACAAAAAAACAATATAACCTTATATTCTTCAATTCATACCCATTTTTATCCTAAAATTGTACTTATTTTTTACAGTTATAGATATATTATACTCACTCCGAGCTCTGGCATTTTATTGTTATTACACGATCTTTGTAAAAAGTGGCGATATATAAGCGATTGGCGGCTCAACGGCTTTTTGTGAGATGAACAAAGCTAGCCTATATTATATAGCTAAAGTAAACGGAAAACGAAATACCAAGTCAGCGTGAAGTTAGCCGTGTGACCTATTCAAATCATTGAACAACATGAAAACCTATACTACGGAAGAGGATGCAACGAATTTAAACAGGTGATTTTAAATACTGATAATAGGTAGGCTCTCTCCAAAATAATTTCTTTAGATCTTGTAAATTTTATTGATTTATTTGCCGAAGTAATAAGTATTTTCTAAATTATTATTATGCATTTTTGTCTTTGATCTGCACACTGCAGGTCTTGGTGCAATGTAATATAATCTGTTAGATAAATATAGATAATTCGAAAAAACTATAATGATTTTGAATAAATTGTAACATTTATCTAGCTAGAAATGTCAGAAAATTAAAAAATTTCCTTTTATTTTTAACTGTTTCTTAACTTTTAAAAATGTAATGTCCAAATATATATTGGGAAAAATATTCAGGCCAAAGAGCAAGGATACTTGGAAAAGTTTATCTGAACTGACAAATGAATGTTGAGAAGTGATAATTTAAAATATTTCCTTTATCTAGAAATAAGCGAAGTGGCGGGCATTGTAGAAAGCCCGGTAGGGTGCATGTCTACGCGGCGCCACTTGCGCGTCCGGGCGGCCATTGTGGATACCTTGTGTCGAGAGGGAGAGCGAGAGAGAGAGAGAGAGAGAGAGAGCGCGAGATCGAGTAGGCAAGCGCGCGCGCGCCCGAGAGAATCCGCAGCCGAGCGAGCGAGAAGGAGCGCCGTAGCCGTCGGGTGAGACACGACTGCGAGAGAACGAGAAACCGTGTGGTGCGGCGAAGGAGCGAAGGAGCGTGAACTAGCGAGGCTGCCGTGTGTGTCGACGTCGCCGTGTCCCGTGCAGCACACTCGCCACTCGCCAGTCCACACGCCAGCCCCGTTGGCGCGCGCACACGCAGTCAGCAGCATCAGCAGCAGCAGCGTCAGCAGGAGAGGAGTCGCCGTCCCGCACAGTCGCCGCAGGCCGCGTGCATAGGGAGTGAGAGGAGTCGCGCGTGCCCCGACCGACGTGCACCCATCATCTCCAGAGCGACACGGAGTGCCCGCCCGAGCCTAGACCCCCGAGCCTCTCGTGTCGCACGCGGCCGCGAGTGAGTGTGCGAGAGACAGCGAGAGTGGTGCGAGTAGCAGCCAACGCCGCCGGGACAACGAGCAAGCGTACGAGAGCAGAACGTAGTGCCACCGACAGACCGGCCCGATGTCTGAAACCGACAAACTCAACATCGACAACATAATAGCGCGGCTCTTGGAAGGTGAGTGCCCGCCGATGAGCATTCCTGACGCGGACCTTGGGTGGAGGAGAGGGGGGGAGGGGGATTCCGCTGGCAGTTCCGTTTCTGCGCCTCGGAGCATCTTCGAGGGACCGAGAGCGCACATATATGCGCGGCCCGATCGTTTGCCTCCGTCGCAGGCGCGCGCGCTCTGCGGCCGCTCCATCTTTATCGGCCGTCTCTCTCCGTCCTACTCGCCGCGTATGTGCCTCTCCCTCTCTCTCGCTCTGACTCCTCTCCTACAATCGTTCCTCGCTCACTCGTGTACGTCGCACGATCGCCGGGTGAGAGCGAGAGAGGGAGAGGATGAGTAAGAGAGAAAAGAGAGAAAGAGAGGGATAGAGGAAGACTGAGGGAAACGTGTCAAGGGCATGACCGGCCCTTGAAGACTTTTCGTACCTTTGGTACAAGACGCGTGTTAGCGCGGGAGGGAGTCAGTTACGCAACTGCGCGTCCCTCTCCCTCTTATTTTTTTTTGGACGGGGGTTATAAATTTAGGCAGACGATTCATGCGCCCGCCCCTGCCTCTCTCACGCCTGGTATAACGTCATTGCTGTTTTTCTTATAAATTCTGTCTCTGGTACAATGGCTTCTATCTGATTCTTTCATTAACCACAATGATGATACTCGAAAGAAGTTTGTTTACACCAGAAGGCACCATTTGACAAAGGAGAAGCTTGGGCGAGGCCTTTAATATCAGTTGTGATTCCAATGCATATTGCACGCTTTATTTTAATACTGTTGGAGAGTCTTGACTTATCTCAATTCCAGTTTCGTTGAAAAAGGTTTTGGAGCATAAAAGTCATTAAAAAAAATTAGAATCAAATAATGCTTTCTTTTGTAGAAATACCCTAACGCTTCCTTTAAATAAATTTAAAGCTGCCATTGAATCAAGCAATATTATGATATATTAGATTTTGTCATTCTGATCTCTCGCGATCAAACTAACTGTAATTTAATTTTTTGCAATTGGAGCAAAGTTTACTTTTTGTTCAAATTGCTTTTTCAATGCAGCATATGTCTTTGAAGTTTATGCAAGGATATGAATGGCAGTCCAGTGTGCAAGCAATGATGTCATAATCAAAACAGAGCTTAACTTAAAGCTATTTGAAAAGTTTGTTAAGATTGATTATATTCTTTATCACTTACAAGAAAATACTCAATTTTTTTTAATACCTATAAGAAGTATTTCTAATTGAAATATAAAAAATACAAAATTGCACTAATTTAATATAAATCAAGTTTTCAAGATAATAAAAATTTATTGTTCAATAAATTAACAAGTATTACTAAGGTTAAAAGTTGTAATCATATAGCATCGTTGACAAGATAAGCTATTATCTTATTTGCTCTTAATCCTAGAAAATGAGAAAAACAATTTATGGATTGCGCTACTTCCTTTAAATGGTCTATAATTTTTTCTTGCACAATACTTTACAGAAATTAAATATCTTATCTCGTTAAAATTAAATAATAAGTTTATTTTTAGTAAAAATTAAAATATTAAAAATTGAATTATTGAATAATGTTTCTTAAAATTAGAAATAAAATTACCTAAATTCATGTATTTCATTCTTTAATAGCTAGTTCTTTCAATTGCTCAATTTAGGACTTTCTTATACTTACAGTTTCTCTGATAAGAGCTTCCTTAAAGTTGAATGTTCCATATAGATGTAAAATAACTTGTTTTTCCATGCTTTGATGATCACTCCAATTCCTTATCTACTCTTTATTTCTTTATAATTTGATAATTCAAGACTCTTCTTACAGAACATTACATTTTTTCTTATTTTGCTAAATTAAAATGCACATAGTATAATCATAAAAAATATTACTTAAAACCACTATTAATGAAAATCATATTAACATATAATTAGTTTGATTTAGTTGCATTTTAATTAATAACTATCTATAATTGGTTTAGACATTTTAACATTAATGAACATTTTTTTTCAGTCCGTGGAGCGCGCCCAGGGAAAAATGTTCAGTTGACGGAAGGGGAAATCCGAGGGCTTTGCCTCAAGTCCCGTGAAATTTTTCTATCACAACCCATCCTTCTGGAACTTGAGGCACCCTTGAAGATATGTGGTAAGTAAAAATTAATTTTTTATAATAATTTTAACAATTTCTCAGTGCTAGATGATTAGAAAAATTTTCTAATATATATATCTGGAATATAGATAAAAAATAAAACCATACTTTCTCTTCACTATATTTAAAATTATGTAAATGGTCTTTGGTAAAGCAATTTTAACTACTCAATTTAGGTATCACTTATGTACTTAACTACATCAAGTCAAATTTTACAATGAGCAGTTGGTAAAATAGATTTAAATTAAGTTCGTAGATAGTAGATAATTGAAATGAGAATTTTTTATATTTTGTTTTCAGGTGATATTCATGGACAATATTATGACCTGCTCAGACTGTTCGAGTATGGTGGATTCCCTCCAGAGAGTAATTATCTTTTCCTAGGCGATTATGTTGACAGAGGAAAACAATCGTTAGAAACGATTTGCCTCCTCCTTGCGTACAAGATCAAATATCCCGAGAATTTCTTCCTGTTAAGAGGAAATCACGAGTGTGCATCCATCAATAGGATATATGGCTTTTATGATGAATGTAAGTAATTTATATGCTCTGCAAGAAAATCAATTATTTTCTGATGCAACTATAAATCAAATTATACAATTCTTCTTTTCTTACAGATTTTTTTATTTTTTTTTTATACATAACACTATTCAGTACATTTTTAGTAACATAAATCTGAAATGCAACTGTCTAAAAGATCATTAGGTTTATAGTAGTGATCGCTATCAAATTACCAAAGTTCTGACGTATCTCCGATAAATAAATTTCAGGCAAGCGTCGCTACAACATCAAACTATGGAAAACGTTTACGGACTGCTTTAACTGCTTGCCGGTGGCAGCCATCGTTGATGAGAAAATCTTCTGCTGCCACGGTGGCCTCAGTCCTGATCTGCAGAGTATGGAGCAGATCAGGCGTATAATGCGGCCCACTGACGTACCTGATCAGGGCTTGCTTTGCGATCTACTCTGGTCGGATCCCGACAAAGACACGATGGGTTGGGGCGAAAACGATCGTGGTGTCTCATTCACGTTCGGTGCCGAAGTCGTCGCTAAATTCCTTCACAAACATGACTTCGATCTCATTTGTCGTGCGCATCAGGTAATTAACTCTTTAGTAATACTTACAAATTATAAAGATTTGATATGTCATTACTGCTTTTTTTATCTAAAATCTATATCGTTTACATTCATTTTGATTTGTCACTAAATTACGTGACCAAAAATACTAGTATTGATTTATCGTAGAATAAGAATAGTTTTACGTTCATAAATTTATCTTATCTGGCAAGTATTAATTTCAATAAGTAAAGAGCTAATGTCTAAAAGTAAATCTTGGAGTGTTTTTATTAGAAAAACCGCTATCATATTATTTTTCTTAGGTGGTAGAAGACGGTTACGAGTTCTTTGCAAAGCGACAGTTGGTGACGCTGTTTTCGGCGCCAAACTACTGTGGAGAGTTCGACAACGCGGGCGCCATGATGTCCGTGGACGAGACGCTCATGTGCAGCTTCCAGATTCTGAAGCCCGCGGACAAAAGGAAATTTACGTATGGTGGCCTGAACGCCGGGCGGCCAGTAACGCCGCCGCGTGGAGCCAACAATAAGAACAAAAAGAAGTGAAACGACCGACTAGATTTCGTTCGAACGCGACACTTAGGATCTTAAGACCTCTCTCTCTCTCCAACTCCCATCCCCCCAAGAACCTACCATCCTCTAAGACTCGAGCCCTTGTAAGAAAGAGTAATTAAAACTACTACTACGAGTACATCCACAATGGAAAAAAATGATAAAAACATAAAAAAAATGAACAATACAAACCTGCGCGAAGCCCTCCATGAAAAAAACAATGATATAAACACAGAAATTAATTCTGGAAAAACATCATTGTAATTGTCTTTTTAGAGCTTTGGCGAAAATTACTGACATATATTTTAATTTTTGATTTGAACTTTTATTAAAATGAACGAGGAAGCGGAAAATACGACGACGTCGATATTATTAATGCAATGCTTGTTTATTTTTGCTCGCGTTCGAGTAGGTGGCCTTCAGAAAGCTCAATGATTGAAATGTACCGAAAAATATCTATAAGCGCGCGAGACATTAAGAGGAAAAAAATAATTAATTTAAACAGCCTACCTTGTGGGCTCTTGTATAGTTGTTGTCTAATCTAAAGTAGCGTATTAATTCATTTTAGGTGATCAATGAAAACCGAAAAGGAAGATAAGTGCTAAAAATAAGAAGAGAACCGTCGTTGTAGATTGTAATCACAAGTATTCGAAGTGTAGTTTTCTTTGCATACGGATATATAGTTATACATAGTTACGACATCGCTTGCGAATACAAGGAAAATGCGCGGTGAGGTGCTCGCTGTCTCGACGCCGCTTCTCTTTTAACAAAAAGTCAGGAGATGATGTAAAGTCCTTTTTTTCTGTTTCTTTCGTTGCTATCATGCGGAGTAAAAAACAGAAAGAATAACGAAGAAAAAACGTAGATGTCATTGTAACCGTTCTGAATATCACCTGCCCGAAGCTCCATTGTTTCTCTTTACACATACATACACTTACACATACACACTTAACAGACATGTAATACAGGAGAGGTAAAAATTCCGCTGCAGCGGTTCATTCTGCGTGGACACTCGCTGCGCGCGTCTCAACAGTAAGGGCGCGCTTGCGACGATGCAAACGCGAATGTTAATTTTTTTTTTAATCGAGATATATACATATATAATACAAGTAAACAAACGACGATTAAAATTGCGGCTTTCTCAACTTCCTGAAAACTACTTTTTTTTATACGAAAAATAAAGTTGCAGAAAATAAATTAAAAAAAAAAAAAATGAAAATGATCAATAAATCGTATTTAAGCATCTCAAACGGGATATTTCGTCGATATAGTTAGAAAGACCTTCTAGTGTTACAATAAAGAATGAAATACGATTAAGCGATACTGTAGAAGAAACTGAAGACACTTCCATCACGGAAGTTTTATTAGAAGGGGATTAAACGTTAATCATGCTAAAAGAAAAAACATTACCATCGCAACTGTAGAACCAATGCACACCGAGGGCTGGGAAGGGCACATTATTTAATGTGATAACTTTGCTAACCCGAGGGCTGGACAAAGGTATGGATTGGAGTAGAACCGAGCTAAGAAGAATGGGAGAGTCTTACCGAGCTAGTCTCAAAAAGATCGTCTTCCTGCTTCCGTGCTTGGCTTAGAATTCACACTTTGTCGGGCTTTCGAAAATCGAAAAAAAAAAAATTTCTTTTCGAAAGGCAGTCGCGGGCGACCACTTAACTTTTCTATTTATTGTCTACGACGCGCGTTCACTCGATGCGGACGGAAAATGTCAGGCAAGGTCGCTTGCGACGTCGGAATGAAAAAAATTAAAGAAAGCTACCAGTACACACGAAAATAAGGAGAAATCGCAGATTCCGTGTTATCTCGCACAGGAAAAAAAGAGGAAGAAAACGCAAAATGCAGCGTTGTTTACGTAACATTTCATCGCACATCGTTTTACATCTAAAATCTATAACGTCGCCCTGTCATTCGAAAATCATACTCATCATTCCCATCGTCGTCTGTACTTTTTCATAAACAGTAAAAAAAAGACGTAGTAATCAACACAAAAAGTCTGTCTTCGTTTCCTCGAGAATGAAAAGAAAAAAAAAAAGAGCACTTGCGTTTTCCTCGAGCACCAATAGAAAGTAGTACCTTTAACACTGACGCTGTTGTATTTATAATAAAAAAAATCATGGGAGAAAAAACCAAGTACCAGCAACGACTTGTAGGGATACAAAAAGAAATCTGCTAATTAAAAAAAAAATTAATTTTCGCCCTCTCCCCATTCATTGTACATTTATTTTTTTTCTAAATAAAAACTCATCTCAAAACCTACCCGCTCATTTCTTCACTTCATCTCGATTACTTCCAGTATCACGTTAGCGCGAGTTGAATATTCTTTTTTTTCTTTTTATTCATTTTTTCTTTTAGACACACGTTTACGTTAATTTATCCTCGTTCAATTTTAAGAAGTGACTAATTTTTTAAATTAACATTTAAATTAAAAAGAAAATTTAAACGCGCGAAATAATCGTATAGCAAAATAATCGTTACAAAAGTAAATACAGTACTAAGTAAGAAAAATACTAGATTTAATTTAACATCTTTAAAAAAGTAGCACGCATGCAATAATCTCGAGTTATTACGTAAGACTTGACTCCAACGATTTTGATAAAAAAAAATCCAAGTACTGATAAAAATTTGACTATCAGATAACAGCAAATACTCCCATGAATAATATAATAAAAAATATACAGATACTGAGAAAAAATTCAACTCGTGCCACTCCTGTTCTAATACAGCTTACACATGCGAGTGACTGATTTGACGGTAAAAAATAAGAAAAAAAAACATTCGATTTTCTGTAGCAGGTGTAAACTTCTTTCAGTATTAAAACGCAATCGCAGATGAATAGCTGAGTTCTTAAGAATTCTTCTTTTTTTTAGTTAACGACTTGGTGGTGATTCATCTACGACTGAGTTGAGAAAAATTTTTTTTATACTTTTCAAATATACTTATGTATCTATACCAAAACCCTCATCACGACAAATGTCTCTTTATGTAACTTTTTTTTAAATGCGAGAAATTTTTTTTAATTTGATGTATTGAATTTTATAAACTTTTATTTAACAGGAAATATGAGGAGGATATTGCAAATTTTTTTTTTAATGTATATACTTTACGTATCCTTGTTAAAATTACCAAAACAAAATCGATTTCTTAACATATTTAATACATTGACATTCTCTTTAAAATATTTCTTAGAACGATGAAAAAATATATCACTTTTAATTGGTTTTTAATTTGAATCATTTGAATAATTAAGTTTAATTGGATAGGTATATTTAGAAAGATACTAATCACAATTTATAATTTAAAATTATCAAACTCCGATAAATTAATTCTTAAAAAAATGTACTGGAAAAATTGCAATGATTTTTACACGACGAAAAAAAAACGATTGAACCGTATGATTTTTTATAAAACTAAAATAAAAGCTACAATAATGACATGCAATAAAAAAAAAAAACTGAAACACACACCAAAAGTGATTTCCGTGTAGTAAATAGCAACATACGAATGAATGAGGGATTCAAGCGTTATCGATGGTATAAAGAACATGAAAATAGTTTTAAAGAAAATCTCGCGTATAAAAAAACCTATTAAAGTGTAAAGCCATTTTATGGAAAATACAGGGAGTAAAAAAATTGCAGAAAAAAAGCCTTGATTGACTGTACAAAAGCACATTTTCTTTTCAAAACAACAAGTAGTTAAAGAAACAAGCTGTTAGATTATGTTACCTATAAATTGCATATTACCGTGTTAAAAAAAAAAAAAAAACGGAAACATCCCGAAAAAAAAAATCCATAAGGCATATTACAAAACACGCAGAACATTAATTAGCTTTAAGAGTTTGTACATTTTTTCTCTTCGCGAACTTTTTTTATGTCATAGATAAAAATTAAGGGATAGAAAAATCGAAATCAAAATTCTAATCCTCTGTATATCACACTAAACGTACGTATGTTAAAAATAAAGGCTTTTTCTAACTTGTCTTTTAATTCGTAGACGGAAATAAAAAAGGCTTAAAAAGAACACGTAGAGATAGAGAAAAGTGCAGAGCTGGCGCGGACAGACGGACAAGCGTGAGTTGAGTGGAGTGGTAATTTTGCAGAATCGTTGTTTGCAAGTGCGAGCGATCAAGAGCTCGAGCGAACGTGGTTATACGAAATCGATGTGCTATTCATTAAGGGACACTTTTTTTGAGAGCACCGTATATTGTTGCAAATGTGTTTTATTAATGTAAGAATATTGAGACTGTATGAGAGTGGTGCAGTGAGAAATAAAGGCACTATTAACATCAGTTGTCTTTTTTTACAATTATATTTCTTTTCTATTATTTTCAATTTCTTGTTTCTTTAACTTATCAGTATATATTTTTGATGTTTAAAACTTTTTGAAAATATTATTTTTATTTAATACGAGAATATATAAAAGGGTTTTCTTCTTTTTATTTACTGATTTGCAACAGAACTTATAAATACGTATAATTATTATTTATTTTTATTGCTTGAGGGTTGCTATATCAACTCTGGAATAAACGTTCATTCATATTTTGTTAAAATGCGGTGCGATATCAATGCAATCTAAAAGAATTATAGTCGATAAACTTTATTAGAAAATATTGCAAAAAATATATGAAACTTGTTATATTAACGTGGGATATAAACTTATAGTAGGAAATCTACCATACCGGCTTGAAATTTTCTTCTGCAAAGTGAAACCAAACATTTCTTGAAATCTTTCTAGAGGGCATCAACATCAATTTTTCTTTTAAATTTGTCTTGTTAAAATCAATAAAATGCATTAAATAATGATTTTGGGTTCTATCAATAATGAACCAAATGAAGAAAAACTTTGAATTATTGTAATATCCTTAAACAATAAAATGTGGATTAATTGAACTAATAAAATTATTAATTATTAATTAATGAAATACAAATTAATATTTAATAAATATGATTTTACACGAGATTTGTAAAGCGCGTTATATATGCATACATATTGACCATCGCAGTGTATAAGAAATAAAAAATTCAAAAATGATAAATGACCGATGAAAATCATTTGACAACTGCCGCGTAGTACATTCTTGAGGCAATTTTTTCCTGGCTCATGTTTTATGTATAATAAGCACGTAAAGTAAAATAAAATATAAACGTATTCCGCAATTTTTCCACGTACCGAAGGTGACACACGAAAACTAACACATTTCATAATTGCTGATGTATCATCATGCATGTCGACCCGTTGCTCCACTTTGCGATAAATTTGAGCATGATTTAAACTTTCATTTTTGTTTATACTTCACTAATTTTTTTCTCTGTTTAATCAGAAACAAAAAAAAATGACTTAAATTTTTATTAATAAATTTAAAGTAATCACTATATACATTTCATTACATTTACCAATGATTGCATTATATTTTAACTCTGCTTGTTAAGAATCGCTGCGAGTCAAAAACAGTATCACCAGACAGAATAATGATCGCGGTAAGAAAATAATCATATTTTTGAATCTGATAAACTAAATTCGCTTTCAGATCCCAGAGTAATACATTACAGAATTAGTATTGTTTTTTTTTTTTAAATGGATAAAAGGTATATTTACAGATAAACATTTTTTTAGAAAATAAAGAGTACAGTACGAAGACTTATTTTTAAGGGATCAAAATAATAATTTGTTCATACTAAAGTATATATGACAATCAGTTTATCGTTTCTTTATTGATTTGGATGGCTTTCAAATTGATCTAGGAAAAAAAGATTGAAAACTCTCACTCATTCAAAGTTATG
>JAWWEN010000020.1:5131833-5144660 GCA_035582955.1 Sycophila texana
GGCCAGTTCGGTACTAGCGTCTCTGAGCCCCTCCGGCCCATCTGAACCTGCGCTTCTATAAGCGTCTATATTCGTTGGTATAGCTTCCTCGGGCGACGAGTCACTTTCGCAGAGTTGGGGCAGTGCAGCTCAAGCCACGATCGCAAAGTGTAAACGGGTCGCTCCCGCTTTCTCTCTCTCTCTCTCTCTCTCTCTCTCTCTCTCTCTCTCTCGCTCCGGTGTATGCTCGCAAGCGAGAGGAGCGAGGAAGACGGAGACAAGGAGAGTCCGGCAGAGCAGCAGTAGCAGGCAGCGCGACAAGGCGACAACGTTACGTCACGCGCCAGCGAGCGAGCCGAGGATGTATACGCGGTGAAACGGCAACGAGACGTGGAAAAAGGTAATGGAGGTGGTTGCCCGAGGGGGGATCGGGGAGGGACTTATATCCTCTCGTGTTCGCGAGGACTCGGTCGTTGGTAGGTAGGCGCTCGCTCGTGCGAGTATTTTGTACGCTGACCGCGAATGCGCGAAAAAGACCGCATGAGTGAGCGTGCAGGCACCGCTAGAGGCTACGTCTGCAATCCGCCCCGGTGTCACCGAGCCGTTTTTCGGGCGCTACCGATTTAAATCGCCGGGAAACGCGCAGCTCTCGATTTGAACGACGCTCTCCTCCGACGTGGGCTCCTCGGTGTCCACGCGCGAGCGAGAGAGATAGTGCTCCGAGAGAGGTTCGATCAAACGACAAGCTCGTTGCGCGCTCTTGACGGTACTAGATTGTAAATGGTCGTCCCGGTAAGTCTTGATTGATTCATTCATTGTAATGATTGTGTTTCCTTTACTCCTTGCAGATTGTGCATGAGGCATTGCAGATCTAACAGTGAGAGAAGCTAACTGTGACAATAGTCCGCTGGATTCTTGTTTATTTCTCAATTTCGAGACTGTAGAAAGAGTCCTAACTGGCAAACGCTTGTAGTAGCAAATCTTGCAGGCAACAGAGACTTTGTGGGAAGCACTCCATTAACTACTTTTTAGGGGGGAATAAAATCCTCCGCTATTGATATTGCGTTTGGTGAGTTTTTGAAAAATTCGTCAAAATTCCGGTCCCCACAAGGAAACCAGAAGGCCCCCAACAAACCGGCGGGAGAAATCCACCTACTTCTGGTGACGAGAATTTGTGTGACCACAAAATGAACAGTAAAAGAAAGAATCGCTCGAATCCCACTAGGTAAATACCTTTGCATTACTTATCCTTATTTTATATTATATAACTGATTTTTTATAATACTTAGGTACGATGCAAAATAATGAATCAAATATTACATAAATTAAATTGAGCATTGACAATATTATTTACTTGTAGAAGTATAATTTAGAATAAATTTTAATTTATTACAAAGATATAGTTAAAAAATATTAAGTATTTTATTAATACAATATATAATAATTTCATTTTAATAATTTTTTTTCTTCATTATCCATACTTAATATCAGTAAAGGTTATGTTGTGTGGATAAAAGATACTTTAACAGAAAACTTGTATTGTTAAAATTATTCAAATTTTTTAAATTGATATTTTTTATTTTATTCACTGGATTAATACAAATCTTATTTTGTAGATCCCCGCGGGCACGGGGTCCTCAAGAACGATGCGTTGTTGCAGATGGGGTCTACAATAATGCTCATTTTATGCATGCAATTACAAGTCATGTAGGAAACACTGTACAGGTATGAAACAGTATACTGATGTTTTTTTTTATACTTTCTATTACTTAATTATCACTAAAATAATTAAAATATATATTTAGATTCAAACTCAAAACGGATCTATATATGAAGGTATATTCAGAACTTTCTCTAGTCAATTTGAAGTGGTTTTGGAAATGGCCCATCATGTCGAAAGTTCTGGAAAAATTAGTGTAGAGAGTGTTGTAGAAAAATTGATATTTAAGCCTCAAGATATTATAACATTGTCTGCAAGAGACGTCGACCTGGACTATGCAACCAGAGATACATTCCAAACAGACACTGCTATTAGTAAATTCAATGGTATGATTAAAGGAGAAAAAGAGCTTGAGCCTTGGGATGCAACTAGTGCAACAAATGGAGCTAATTTAGAATTAGATCGTACTGCTGTAAGTTAAGACATTAAAACAATATGGAAAACTAATTATTCAATTGCTATTATTAATTATAATATTTTCTTTTAGAATGGTTGGGATGTAAATGAAATGTTCCGTAAAAATGAACAAGCATTTGGTATTCAAAGTACTTTTGAGCCAAACTTAAGCCAATACACAGTTGGTATTCGCAAAGATGGCAAGGATTACAAAGAGCAAGAGAAAAAGGCAGCAGAAATAGCCAGTGAAATAGAATCTCAACCTGACCACAGAGCTCGAGCAGAGCTTGAAAATGGAGATGAAGAAGAAAGATTTGCTTCAGTGGTATGTTCTCGTAGAGTTGGAGTGTAAAGAGTTTCATTATATGATTTTACTTAATTTATATACGCAATTTAATATTATATATATAAATACGCTATTTAATATTATAGTCACGACCTGGCAACAATGAGGGTAAATATGTTGTACCCGCTAAAAGGAAAAATGGAAATACAGGCAAGCTGATGCGCACAACACCTCCACCGCAATCTCCAGGTCCAGCCAGCAATAAGAATGCATTCAATCAAGCTCCTCCACCTGCGAACGCTACTGTAAACGTTCCCCCATCAAGTAACATTCCAGTGAGCATGTCCTCGCATCCACCAGTAGTACAGCATTCTGTGCCCATTAACATGGGTGGAATACCCAGTGGCATGCCAAGCGGGGTTATTTCTTATAATCCGCCGCCATTCGTGCCCCCACCTACTTCACAGCCACCTCCGCCTAGTGTTGCAGTTCCTGGTAAGTTGTTTACTTAAAAACTATTAAGTAATTTATAATCGATAAATTTAATGATTACTTTGTCTCTTTTAGTAATGCCACAAGGTCAGCCTCCGTCCCAGGTAACACCTACTCTGCCTCAGGTACCTTTCCCCACTCAGCAACCACCCATGAACAAAATGAGCATGGAGAAACACGAGCGCCCTGGTAGGCAGCAAGTGTATCAAGCTGACAAGGCACCACCTGCACCTTTCCCTGGTGCTCATGCAGTATCCCAGAATCCTCAAGTTCCACAATCACAGCCACCTCCACATGCACCCATGCAACAGCAGCAACAGAATTCGGTAGATAATACTCCTCCACAACAACCCCAGCAGATGGGCCCACCAAAGGAACAGCATCAGCACAGGAAAGTCCCAACTCCACGAGGCAGAGAGGAACAACACTCAGAGCTTAGACAATTTGCTACAGACTTTAAACTGGCTGACTCTCAGTCGAACCAAGAACCACATAATCCACAGCCGCAACAACAACCTTCATCCCTTGGTAGGAAATCGCATCCACAGGAGACGCACATATCACAGGGTCCACCTATGGTGAGTGCAATATTCTTTTTTGCAAAGAAAAAGGATGAAAATCTTATTTATTCATTATAAAATTTATTTTTCTTATTTATCACAATTTAATTGTTCAATGCAATTGGTATTTAAATGGAATAAGGTGTTCATCCTTTCTTTACGTATACGGTTGGAATGATCTTTTTTTTACAAGTTTTTTTTATTATGCTTTTTAGTTACCAGAAGATGCACCAAAAAAACTAACTGTAAAAAAATAAACATTTCGTATCTTTAATAATTAATTTAAAAGAAAGTCGTACAAAAATATATAGCTTTTATAACTGTGACTCTTGATAAGGAAATTAATACATTATAATAAAAAGAAGAAACATTTTTTAGGTTTTAGTTTTCAATATAATAGTTTATTTTATAAATTTTTTTATCAAATTATTTTAACACATTCACTTTGAAGACCATCAATAATAAAAATTTTTGAAAAGTACAAAGATTACAGAACAAAATATGATATTAAGTTTTAATGAATTATGATTATTCAAAGTCTGAATGCTGTGATACAACTCTCATGTAATGAGTGGATATTATAATATATTGTAAATGTATTTATAAAAATAAAATTCTTCTGATCTTTTTTTTTTTGTTTTTTTTTTCTTGAATGTTTGTAAATTGTCCAATATAATCCTTTATGGAATATGCACCTTCCAAAAGCAAGAATAATGTTTTTCTTTTTTCTTTTTTTTTTCTATTATTTTAAATCATCTTCTTACACTAATGCATTGATGACTGTAAAGTCATATGAAGCAATACCACCAATTTCAGTCTACCTAGATATGTGTTAACTTCTTAGATCTAATATATGTTACAACTTAATTTGTTTTCTGATTTTAACTTTTAATGTCCTCATGTTAAAGCAGGGTCCACCGCATCATCAACAACCTCATTCTCATAATTCACCAGCTCAGGTGGTTCAACAGCAAGCACCACCACAGCAGCAGCAACAGCCACCTATGCAAGAAGAACTGGTAGTCACAAACAAACCTCCACCAGGTCCACTACCAGTTCAACCAACAAGTCCACCACAGCAGCAACAGCAATCACCAGCTCTGCCACAGTCACAGACTCAAACTCCTCCTACACAACAACCATCCCCATCTCAGCCACAAACTCCACAAACAAGTCCTCCTGTACAATCGCAAGATCCATCTCTAGAAAAAATTACAACTTCCTTTAAGAAGTTTACTCTGAATCCTAATGCTAAGGAATTCAATCCAAATGCTAAACCATTTACACCAGTAAGTAAAAAATACTATAATAATTACAATACAAAAATCTTTAAAAAACTTTTTCGTTTACTCATATTTAAAATCTTTTCTTTCATAGCGTTCCCCTAGTACTCCAACTCCAAGTCGTCCACACACTCCTCAAACTCCACAATATGCAGCAGCTACAATGTCTTCTTCTGCTGTTGTAATGCCTGCTACCTTCATCATGCAAGGTCAGCCTCCCACGGCTTTCACACAACCACCCGTACAACCGGTCACGAGGTACCGGAAGGGTCAGTATCTAGGTATTACAAAAAAACGTTTTTTATTCACTTATTTACTTATAAATATAATTTTAAGATATATTACTAACTCTATGTATCTATTAGAAAATAGTTTTCATTTTGCTTCCTCAAATTCTAATTAATAGCTTTATTTAATTTTTTTCTTTGTACCAGTGGCAATATTTGAAATTTAAAAGATGCGACTTTGCACACACTCGTTCAAAATCAGCTGCGCAAAATCGTATCTTGCACACGACGAAAAATACGGTTTGATACTTGAGCGGGGAGGTGATTTTAGCCTCGTGTGACCTTTTATTTTAGAATTTAAAACACCACATGCTCATTTCAGTACCAATGATGCACCGAGCTCCGGACGTAGCATCACAAATGCAGGTAGCCGCCGCAACAGGTCAACCGTTGATGGCTCCTGCGCCTTTGCCGCCTCCATTTCAACTGCCTTATTCGGGTCAACCTACGTACAGTACCCAAATGTTGAGAATGGTGCCAGCGCCACCGCCGCCACCGCCACATATGGCGGCTAGTCCCTATCATCATCATCACGATTCTCCTGGACCCCAGGCTCCAGGGATTCAATTCATGAATCCCCATGCGCATCCACATCCTCATGTAGGACAGCAGCAGCCGAGTCAAACTCCGTCTCCTGCTAACCCCAATCCGCCACACACTCCTGGCGCATACAATCCTCCAGGTAATGATTGGTCAATATCATTTTTCGACTAAGGTTTTGTTTTTTCTCAAAAGAGAGATTATTAAAATTTATTAAAAAGAAAGATTATAATGATATCTTCACATTTCTTACAACAGGCACACCACAGCCGTCGTATCCTCAGCCACCACCACAGAGTCATGCGCCCACAGGATATCCCATAATGTGCCCCCTCATCCCGCCGCATTTACAGATACCACCTCAGCATATGCAGTACATACCACAACAGCCACCTCCCGGCCAGCAGACTATACCAGTTATCTTGCCTCACAATCAGTAGTCCCGCGCCTTCCCGGGCAAGCAGCAGCATCAGCATCATCAGCATCAGCACCTGCGAGAGACCCGAAGACAAGGATATCCCTAAGTATTCTTATGCGAAGACGAGCAAAGCAAGAATCGACAATTGTTTATTGAAATAATAATTCGCGAATCTGCTAGTGCCGGGGAGTGCGAGACAAAAAAGAAACTAAAACTTTAAAATATTAAATAACATACACCTCAAGTAAATAACATCAATAACAAGTAGGAACGAAATAGTGAAAATTTCGAAGTCACTTTCGACGATGAGCGGCAACGATCGAAACTAAAGAAAATTCTCTGTTGTACTTTCTATATCTTATGACTGATATTTGAATTTACATTGCCTTCGATTAAGGCACTCTCTTTTTTTATTATTACTGTTTTCTCATAATTTTTTTTTCCTTATTCAGTTTTCACGTTAATCATTCTTATTCTGACTCGCGAGTGAAGTGACACAAGATTTTTTTTTCACTCATTAAGCGTCGTATTTTCACTGTAAGGTGCTCTTTCTATCCCTTATGAAAATTCTGAATTCGTTCATGTTCTTTAAGAAAAATAAAAGTAAAGTACCTTCGGTGTCGCAAGAAAAATATGAAGAGTAACAATGACTCTTAAAGAGTGACTTTAAATGCGACTGAGGGATGTAATTGTAAAGCGAGATACTCGCGGTTACGCAGTTCAGACTGTCAACTGCGTTGAGTGGGACTTGAAGTAATAAGTAGCAGATTTCCCAGATCTTTTAATCGAGAGAGAGGGAAGTGTTTCTTAATTTGCTAAATTGGCCTGCCGACAAGCGGAAAACGAAGCAGAGCCACGATGTGGGAAATCCATCGATTAATATACATAACGTATACACGCCTTCGATCATCAATTTAGGAAACGTTTTAAACGGAGGCAAAGTCGTTCCGAGAATGAAATGTGAGATGACAAATGTTCTTTTGTCAATTGGCACGCAAACGGTATACTTAAAGAAGAATAAATAAATGAAATGTTTTTGATCGAAAACAGAATTCTAAATGCCTTTTAGAAGAAAAGTTTAAACGATCAGAAAAAACAATTTTTTCAAACAGATACAATGCCGATGGGACACATGGCAAAGATGTTTCTGAGGGGGGTGGGGGGAGGGGATAAAATTCTCAATACAAAATTTATTTTACGTGAACGACATTCGATAAAAATGTGTGAAGGATAAACATGAAGGAGAGTACTTCCTTAATCTATGGATGAGAAAATGAATGAGATAAAGAGAAAAAGAGAGAATGGGATAGAGAGAGATGAAAAAGGAAGGATGAGAGAGAGAGAGAGAGAGAGAGAGAGAATAACATTGATTATCGAGATGTTGTTGTCTACTGTGGAGCAGCAGAGTGGTGGAAGTTTATCCACTCCACGTTTGTTGATATTGAGTTTTGTTATTTGAGAGAAGAAAAAACACTCTTGACGAAAGAACTTCGATGCCTGTATTTTCTATTAAACGCTATTAAAGTAATAACACGAAACGATATCGCTATTTCAATGCGAAATAACGCCAACGAGATACAAAGCTTGCGCGCAGCTTGTGTCAAAACTGTAATTAAGTTAATCCTTCGAAAGGTGAACATCGTCTCAATGCTTCAAAATATGTGATGCTTTTGTACCATGCGAGGAAAAAAGGAACTTGATAGTAAAAAAATGAACTTACAGTTTTTTCTAGATTCGAAAGGTCGAATTCTGAATTTTTATAAAAAGTCCGGTTCTTCGTTCATGAAGCGTAGCTAAGCGAACGGAAGTAAGTGTATCGTCTTTTATCGAGCCTTGTTATTCGCAAACTTTAAGGGAATCTGAAATCTGTATTTGTTACTAAATTATCACTTTTTATTGTTATTTTTTTTTAAATCAACGTTTTGGTGGAACCGACAAATTTTTTTGTAACATCGAAAACAAGTATCTCGAATTTCGTATATGTTTTTGCAACCAAATAATCATGGTTGAAGTGTGCGATATCGATTAAAAGAATGGAATAATCGTTTACGGCCTTAGACCTAGTCGTGTAAATAGAATGAATCAGTTAAGAACAGAAAGAATATCACACAGCGTGGCATCGTTAACACAAATTTTATATCGAAGAGATTTAAAAAAAAACCATCAAATAAATTCATGAAAAAACCAAATGTATGTTGTTTATGTATCATAAATTATAAACCCAATTCATTCATAACTTTAAAATACTAATCCGAATTTTTATATCCAAAAGTTAATGTCTAATTTTTGGTGTTATTACTATAGGTAAACTACTATACTTTTTAAAAATGTTTATGAATTACTAAGGAAGAAATATGTATCTTAAAGAATTATTGTTTTTTATTAAAAGAAAATTACAATCTTATTTTTGAATGCAAGAAACTACGTCTTATATAATATGCAATCAAATTTTAAATGAATTACTTATCATTAACTTTTTTGATAATGAATTGGTAGCAGCTTTTAAAATTTAAACCCTATAAATTGATTTAGGCAAGTGCCCATTTTTTAATAAATCCTTCCACCTTTGTTGTGCGGTTTGTGAACGCGTAACTCGTTCTGAAAAAATCATAAGCATTAATACAAAAATATTTAAAATTTAAATTACAAAAATTAATGACGTATTACCAGTGTGTGATATTATGGTTCCGGTATTTAACATTCTTGAATCATCTTCCGAATCTGACGAGGAACTAATATTAATAATTCTCCTTCTCTGCAAAGTATGTTAAGTATAAAGGATCTTTCTACCATTGTTTACTATTTTATACACAAAAGAATCTCAATTTCTTTACTTTTACTCTGGAAAATCTAGGAGACGATAATCCTTCCAATACCTTGCTGGAACTTATAGAAAAACACTCCCTTCTCTTCTTTAAATTTACTTTTTTGGACTTATTTTCTAAACACTTAGGTGCAATGTTGAAGTGACTTTCTTTATGTACTCCTTGATCATTACTTGAATTTTGTTCACTGTTCTGCACTTTTCCTAGGTTTTCGCTAAAAAACTGAAATAATTTTTTAACGTAAGAAATTGATTAATAATTAAATAAAGATATTTACTTCTGATGAATTTCTACTGGTAGCGGGATCAGCAGCTTCTATGCATGTCCTGCGAAATTCTGAGTTCGGTGATGTCTGCAATTATTTTATGAAATAATGCTAAGGTATATTCTTAATTGTACTGTTAAGATAAGATATATACTTATTATATAGTACTAAGTAATGCTAAGATCGCCGAGGTTTAAACATAATAATTTGTTATGAACCTTTTCGAATGTTTGATTTTCAGAATCGGTATCAGCTGACAATTGAAGAGAAAATGATTCATCACTCGACATATTTCTAAGTAAATGTACTTAGTTCAAGAAACGAAATAAATTCGTACTAACTGCCTTCTAAACTTAGGATGCAACACACTGCAGAAGCTTTAAGCATAGCGATGGCATAGCGAATAGTAAATTTTAGTGTTTACCATTCATGACCTTTTTCTTGGCTTGGAATGCGAACAAGCTTCGGGTCTGAGCAATATATCAAGCCTCGAGGCAAGTCGACTGAAGTTCGAAGGAGCGACTTATATGATGCCGCATCGCGACACTTTGAATTTTACTTTATACTGTGTTTACGTACACTCGCCTCGAATTGAAACTCAGAGAACAATTCAAATCTTTGCAACGTCGCATGAAAATTTCTAAGCGCTAGACAAGGATGTATAGTTTTGTCATCTCTGTCTAGCGCCTAGAAATTTTCATGCGACGTTGCAAATATTTGAATTGTTCTATGTAACATGCATTTTTCTAAAATTTTTAATGATAAAGGTCCGTATACAATAACACGTATTTTATCCGTTATGAAGTACCTTAAAGTTAGAACCCACGTGGAAAAGAGGATACATAACCTACAATTTTATACCTGCACAGTACCCCCATATACGTGTGTTGTGTTTAACTTTTACGAGTATATTTTGATTTTAATGCTACATTACAAGTACATTTTGAAAGAAAATAAATCCACACCACATTTTCAAAATGAAGAGCACATGCAAGTGGAAAGATTTAGAAGTCAAATTAAGCTCTTCTATTATGGAAACTTTAGAGGAATTAAAATTTTATGAAACAACTCCAGTACAGGTAAAATATCTTTCTAATTGCTTATGTAATTTGATATTTAATTTTATAAGTTGAAATAAAATGTTATTATTATTCTCAATAGACAGCTTGCATTCCACTGCTATTGCAAGGACAAGATGTTGCTGCAGAAGCTGTTACAGGAAGTGGAAAGACATTAGCATTTGTTATACCCCTATTAGAATTACTACAAGTATTTATACCAATAATACTTATCTTTTTATTTTTTTTTACTATTAATATTTATATTTCTTTTTAAGATGTAATTGGTATTAAGTAATTTTTTGCTTTACAGAAAAGGCTAGAAAAATGGAAAAAATGTGAAATTGGAGCAATCATTATTTCACCTACCAGGGAACTTGCAACACAAATTAGTCAAGTGCTAGGACAATTTTTAAAAAGAATTTCAAGTTTAAAACAGGTGTTATTAGTTGGAGGGCCAAATATAAAAGAAGATGTTGCTCGACTGAAAGATGGTGTAAATATAATTGTAGCTACCCCTGGTAGATTAGAAGATATATTATCTAATTGCAAAGATATTAATTTAGCTGCTGCTGTTAAATCTTTAGTAAGTTACTTTAAATGTATCACTAAAAAATTAATAAATTTTTTTTACAACTTATTATTTATTATCAATATGTTTCTTTATTTTAGGAGCTTTTAGTTTTAGATGAAGCAGATAGACTGTTGGATTTAGGATTTTGTACAACAATCAATACAATCTTGAGCTATTTACCACGACTGAGAAGAACTGGCTTATTCTCAGCAACTCAAACAAAAGAATTAGAACAGTTAATCAGAGCTGGTTTAAGGAATCCTGCTTTAGTATCTATTAAAGAGTCTGAAGAAGTTTCAACTCCTTTAAATTTGAGTAATTATTGTTCAATTGTTCAACCAGATGAAAAATTTTCTTATATGATTAACTTTATTAAGACAAAAGGACTGAGCTTAAAATATATGATTTTCTTCTCTACCTGTGCTTGTGTAGATTACTTTGGTGATATCATTAAAGAGTAAGAAATTAATGAATAGGTTTTATTTTTATAAAATATGTAACAAGTATGAAATAATAAGTATTTTTCAGTTTGCTTCCTTCTACAAAAGTATTAGCTCTACATGGCAAAATGAAAAATAAACGATACAAAATTTTTGAAACATTTCAAAAGCTTGAAAGTGGTTTATTAGTTTGTACAGATGTAATGGCTAGAGGAATTGATATTCCTGAAGTTAATTGGGTCATTCAGTATGATCCACCATCTACTGCAAGTAGTTTTGTTCACAGGTGCTTATAAAATATTTCATTATTAATTACATAGAAAATATTATGTTCAGTATAAGAAGGTTGTCTTTCTTCTAGGTGTGGTCGCACAGCAAGAATAGGAAATGAAGGAAATGCACTGTTGTTACTATCAGAATCTGAAGATGCTTACATTGACTTTATTAAAAGAAATCAAAAAGTTGATTTACAAATAATAAAAGCAGATATTTCTTTGGATTTTGCAAACAGTTGTTTACAACACATGAGAAATCTACAACAATCAGATCGACTTATATTTGACAAAGCTAATCGAGCTGTTGTATCATATATTCAAGCATACCAAAAACATGAATGTAATTTGATTTTACGTTTAAAAGATTTGGATCTAGGAAGGGTTTTCATGGGGTTTGGTCTTCTAAAAATACCTCGAATGCCAGAAATTAAAGGACGAGATTTGTCTGCTTTTCAAGAAGTAGATATTGAAATAAATTCCATAGCTTATAAGAATAAGCAAAGAGAAACGGCAAGATTAGAGAAGTTAAAAAATTATCAGAATACTGGAATATGGCCCGGAAAAGGAAATAAAAGAATGCAGAATACTGAAGCCTGGTCAGAGGCTAAAAAATGTAAAATGGATCGAAAAGAAAAAAAAAAACTCCGCAAGGGTAAGCAGAAAAAACGAGAAGAAAATAATCCTGATAAAAAGAAAAAGAAAAGAAAAATTGGCATGAGTAAAGAAGACTTACAAGAATTAGCAAGTGATATAGCATTGATAAAAAAGTTTAAGAAAAAGAAGGTATGAATTTGTTTTCTTTAAATTAATAAATAATGTTGCTCTATTAAAATTAATTTTTTTCAAATAATTTGCAGATGACTGATCAAGAATTTGAAAAAGCATTTGGCATAAATTAACTATGAATTATACAATTATTTGTATATATGTAAATAATAAAAATATCTTTTTTTTTTATTTAAGTCTAATAATAATTTGTTTAAATTCTTTTTTCCATAATATATTTTTAATGACTTTGAAATTTTTTAAAACTATTTTTGTTAACTATTTCTTAAATTTCATTTCATAAGTCTTTAATTAATGTTGTTCTCTATAACTAGCCTACACACCTTAATTAAACAAATGAGAAATGAGTATCGCAATGATAAAAATTCTTGCATCGGAAGTCCCGAGACTCCCGAGCTGGGTGTACCTGGTATAGTATTAGTATTATAGGGGACATCGACATCATAGCGCGCCTGAAAGTCGGTATACCTACATGACTGCAGCTGCAGCTGCAGCATGGCGAAAACGTCAACCCTCCTGCCATCTCTCTCCCACTCCTCTGCGATTGGTGACTCACTGTGCTATAGCAACGAATATAGACGCTTATAGAAGCGCAGGTTCAGATGGGCCGGAGGGGCTCAGAGACGCTAGTACCGAACTGGCC
>JAWWEN010000020.1:5144760-5157215 GCA_035582955.1 Sycophila texana
AATACCGAAACGTTGGCAAATAAAAAATTAATATCAAACTGGTTCGTCTCCGATCATTCGAGTTTCTACCTACTTAAAAAATAAATAAAAAAAAAAACTGTAAATTCGAATAGGTGAAAATTCACTAACCCGAAGTGGATGTTCACATGTCACTTTAGTAAAAGTAACTTGTTAAATAAGTGAAAATACTTTTACTTATATTGAAAAACTTAATCACTTTTTCATTTTTTCAAAAAGGAAACTTTTTTTTTTGTATGTAAAACACGTAATCACTTCCGAAGAAAGAGCGCAAACGAAAAAAAAGTTTACAGTTTCAATAAATTTTATTACAGATTAATAAAATTCGATCGCACTATAGAAGCAATGGACGGAATGGATTAAAAACTGAGAGAAAAAAAGTGATAAAGAAGCTGAGCGGAGATTGCATCTTGGGATGCAGAAACTTACGGCGACTTTGGTCGACATGCTTATAAGTTTGGCGACTAACTAATTCGACGCGCACTGAGAAAATGAATCTTGACAATCTCGCCATAAGTTTATAAAGCCGCGTCGCTTCACCCTTGACCCTCGGCGCACGCGCGCAATCTTCTCCTTTCGAACGTATTTTCGCGTCTCCCTCTATATATTCTTTATCTCGCGGAAGAAAAAGCGCCACATTCTCGCGAATGACTTTAAATCTACAAGGTGAACCTATCGATTCAATTTTTTTTTTTTTTTATTATTTTTTATTGATATTGAAAATCACTTTATTTTGCTGGGGGGCAATTATTGCGGATGATCGATTATTAAATTTAGCTTCTGGTTCACTGCGTGAAGCAGCTTTCATTTAATTTTTAAAATAATTAATAATATTCTTATAAAGAAAATAAATAAATAAAATTCTCATAAATTCTCATTCACTGCGTGAAGCAGCTTTCATTTAATTTCTAAAATAATTAATAATATTCTTATAAAGAAAATAAATAAATAAAATTCTTATAAATTCAATACTGCAATTTCACTTAAATAATAATAAATAATAAATTTAAATTGAAATTAATTTAAATAAAATGTATATCTTTGAATTCACAAATCAAAATTTTTAATGAAACTTATATTTAAATTATATAAAAATTTACAATTTTAAAATTAAAAATATAAAAATGTAAAAGAAATTCAATGAATTAATATTCTAATTTAAATACTCATTAACTTTAATAAAATAAAATATTAAATTACTATTAATTCCATGAGAAATGCAGTATTTACTTTGTGTATACATAGGCAACCAGTTTTATCTGTTACTATTCATAAGTTTTTTTGACGATTCAGATTAACGCAATAGAACCTGTATGCATTGAAATGCACGTTCCCTTGTCTTTTAATTTCCTATTTTTTTAAAAACATTACAATTTTGTTTCTGAAACTTGTATGATGAACTTTTATGATAATGTGATGAATTTCATGAAATTATTACTCAGATGTTGCGTATTTTATTGACAAATGACGATAAGATGTTTGCAATCGTTCATTTGACGTCAACCAAATAATTTAGAAAGATACTAACAGATGAAATATCGAAATTATTTATTTCACCATTTTGACCAGTAGAAGGTGTAATTGTAAAAGACATAATAAAATCTATGTCTTTCAAAAAATATTTAAGAAAAAACTCATAATTACTTACATAAAGATCGTTTATCGATTACCTAAAGACATTTAATGTACGTTAATTGCTTTTATTACGTAAAATGCAATTCAAAATTTTATTTTAAATTTTTATTCTAAAACCACGCACTTTATCATTTTTTATAAGCGACACTTATTATTACTTTATTATTCGTTAAAATAGACCTTTTTTATTATCTCAAAGGAAAGCATTAGAAGTTATACTTATAAATGGCGAGCAGTATCAGAATTTTATCTAATTGTAATATTGTATTTAATATCTAAAAATTTTTTTTCCAAAGCTATTTACAATGTATTTATGTATTTATTATTTAAAAATTTTTTCCAAAATTATTTACAATGTATTTTATGTATTTTGAGTATTTATCATTGTAATTTAACCATTTGTAAATACGTTTTACAATAAACTATTCTATTATCTATTATTATTATCATTTTTCCAAGAGATGTTATTCAGAATATTTTAATCAAAGTAATTTCGAACAAGCGAATCCATAGAATTTTCGTGCAAAAATATACCGACCTTGAATTTAATTTAATTTAATAATAGTGACTTTGTGGGCTAACGTTGTGTAGTAATGTGTGTAGTACTACCGCCATGTGACCACTAATTGAACAGTTTAGATAAAGAGTTCTTAAAAATTCTGATCCATAAACAGTGCATTTCTTCATTCACTGATTAAGTAACGTTAACTTGCTTAAAAATAATGGCTATGTAATCAATCATTTTATGCAAGTCACTTTCATTCGTGAAATGGTCTTTTTTTTTAAATTTTGTGATAAGTCAATTTTACAATATAATAAGTGTTTCATAATTGATAACACTGGAAAATTTTATTCATAAAGTTTTTTTTTAACGCTGATTTCATATCTGTGATGTTTTATGAATTAAATATGAAAATACAAGTATGTATTTTGTATCTGCGAACAAAATGTGACTTGCAATATGACATTGTTGATACTTTAAAAGCAACAGTATAGTAATTTATAATTATGTAATGATAAATACTCTGCGCCGATATGATTGTACGTATAATGGTAATGCTTATAATACAGTTTATCGTGGCTTTTACTTTTCAAGTAGGGTGCATTATATATTTTGAAAAAAATAATAAATAATTTTAATCGAACATTTTGTAATAGAGAAACAATAATTATTTACTAGATAAAACTTATCACATATCATTTCATCACAAATTTAATTGGTAAATATAATTTTCCCTTTTTTTGTCAAATCGAAAACTGTATATACCTATTATTAAAAATAAAAGTTGTGCGTATTGCTGGAAAACTGCGATAGTAAGTATGAAGCTTATCATATTTTATGAAAGTTTTATCGCGTATAGGTGAACTGATAAAACGTCATCGTTGTTTTATTTTTTTTTTCGATTATATCGGTGCGCACGATGAACATACGACACGAGAGTTACGCACATTGATACTGCAGCAATCAATTTTGTTTTAAACTTCACTTACACTTGTGCTAATAAAAAGGAAAATTTCTTAAAACATTAATTTTTAAGAAATTAATTTTAATTTTATAGTGAGATTTTTTCTGATTTACTTTAATTTTTATGTTTTGTACATAAAACAACAGTTTTTTTTGTATAAGCAGATATTAATTAGGTAGTTTAAGATTTATAAAAATATTAATATTCAAAAGTTTTATAGCATTTTTGCAATAACACAGAAAGGAAAGAAGAGAGTTTAATATTTCTTATGTTCTTAAATACTCATGTAACTGTATTAAATTTAAGTATTAATTTACTTAAAAATAAATCTTTTAAACAACATTTTGCAATTATTGATTCTTTGTTATACTTCGGACAAATTAAAAAATTCTATTAATATTTTAATTAATGGGTTTCTCTACTGAATTCGAACTCTGTAATGCAAACTAATCTTTCGTTGATAAAAATTACTTTCTCCTTATCATATAATATATACCCTACGATATCCTCTGGAATAAACCAGACCGAGTGGTGATATCACTTTTTAGTAAAAAAATGCCATTGTCCGCGTATAATCTATATTGTGTAAGTATTTTCCCTTATGCATTAAGGAGATCCAACACCTTTAAATGTGACCCCGCACAATTACCTAAAAATGAATGAAAATTAATTATTAAAAATGTTTTAAAATTATATAATTAAATTACGTTAAATTTGCAATAATATTATAAAAAACAAATTGACAAACCCATGGAATCCATAGAGATGATCATTTTAAATCATAAAAAACATTTTTAACAATTAATTTTCATTTAATTTTAGGTAATTATGCGGGGCCACATTTAAAGGTGTTGGATCCGCTTAATTCGCTAGCAGACGGTTAAGAGGGAAATTTCGATGAAAATTGTAAACTCGGTTGTAGCCAGTAAATAATCTTTCGTTTAAAGCGGAATTATCCAATGTGATAATTTACTGTACGTAATACTCGAGACTACGCTATCTGTTTTCATGCAGGGGGGGGGGGGCGAGTTCAGCCGGAAAAGTTGACTAGGCATGTTTTATGTAGATACATAAGTTTAGTGATTGAACGCCGCATCGCATTTTGTCGGATGAGTCTTGATATAGTTTGGGCTGCCTTGATCGGACTGCGGAAAACGTGATGACAAAGTCACGTGCTTACTTACTAACCGGCAAATTAAGCGCAGCTCTTGTAATTTTAAAGTTCAATAACTCAACAAGAAAACAATGAATGCCTCGAACAGAGCTGTCAATGGCTAAACTAGCTGAATGTGCGATACGTTAACTTAGCACGCTATTTACATTGAGCTTTAATGAGACAAAAATAATTTTACAATATTTTTCTTATTATATAAAGTTTGAAAATAATGTTGAAATTGTTACAATCGATTTTTCCCTATTACTTACACATTTTTTTTTAAATTTGATTTTAAGTTATATGATATTTATAATATGTTTAGTTATAATTGTAATTTTTAATTGTTCATTAGAAAGTATGTAAAAGTAATAAAAATTATTAAAAAAAATGTGAAAAACTGAATATAACTATAGTGTTCAATAAAATTACACCAGAAAATAAAAGTAAAATAGATAGAATCATTTATTTTCGCTCGCAAATAGGATTGTAAAAGTCCTAAATTATTTATGTACATTAGCTTATATACAAAAATCCACACTATTTATCAACGTCATCAATAATTTTTCAAAAACAGTTTCGTTTATTTAGGATAGGCTGGAACTGGAGTCGCTAGAGCTGCTTTCTTTTCGATGTCGTGAAGATGTGTGATGCCTGTAGGGACTCCGCGAACGAGATCGATGCCTGGAAGATGATTTTTTGCTTTTTTTCGTTTTGTGCGAACGTGAACTGCTAACACTCTCTCGGTAATCACTGAAAAAAATTTCAATTATAAATGTCTTTCAAATTGTCGAAATAAGCGTCAATTACTATATGCATAAAAATCTTAGTTTATTTATCCTATTTGTCTTTTATTATATGTTTCATTAACGGTAAAGGAACTTAAACAAATATTGTAATTAATAAAAAGTAACTCCATTTTAAAGTGTACGATTAGTTTCATATAATAGGTTTACTAAAACTTGAAAGATAATTTAGTTGATTGGTTACTAAAGTTTAAGCACTTTTAATGTTTAGATCCAATTGATCTTATTTTATTTTCTCTTTACTGCGAATTCTATAAATAATAACATTAATTTTGTCTGTGAAATAATAAAATCCTTTTAATGTAATATTTGGAAAAAATGAATGCTCTGTTTTCTGAATATCTGAATAGATCCAGTGTTCATTTAATTACGCAGCTTATAAACAAAAAGTTCATTCTAAAGTCTAAGGAGCTGCCCTAATAGGATATTAATTATCAAATATCTTAGTAAGTGTGCAGTACAAAATTGAAACACTGAGAGAAATGTTTAGTAAAAATTACTGTATTTCTCGTAAAAATTACTATACTGTATGGCAAAGTGGTTACAGACTGACATTATGAAAAAAATTACCATACTTTAAAATTTCCATACAGTATTGTAATTTTTACAGTATTTATGGCAAATTTTACTACACTGTATAGTAATTTTAACTAAACATTTCTCTCGATTGTACGTAGTTGGAGCACAGAAATACGATGCGAAATTCTCTCAATTGGCTGACCCTTATGCATCTGGCACTTTCTATTGCAATAGTTTATGAAGGCGGCCTATAAGAGGATGCTTTATTGAATTAACCGGCTATCGCTTGCGGAACAATTGATCCATCGATCGCGTGCGATGTGGTCTATTTGAGATCGAGCATAGACCAGCCAAAAAGTCGAGGATCAGCTTGCAATTTTCAAGTATAACTTTTGGATGTTAAAATAAAAGCTGCGTGCCACTTTGATATCGTATAATCACATTAACTAATTCAAATTAGTAAATTGCGGTTAATGCAGGATATCGTGAACTTTTCAATGACAATTGCGAGAAAATATTTTGCGATTATTTGGGTCGAATTTTTTAAGTGTTCCAATTTTTTAGCCTTGGATTATGACAAAAATGACGAATCGAATTACAATGATCTAGTTATTATTCGATTACAAGCACAAGAAATGTACACTCATTTTTTAAACGAATGCTGTAGTTGACGTTTACACTTCTTTTGATTTCAATCGTATGCTGGTTTACTTTACTCTTCTATCAGTAAATGTTTTCAATAATACAATTCTAATAAAAGATACATTTTAAGTCCGATTTACATTTTGTTTAAAGAAAATGATATAAAAAGAAAACAACTTAAAGTTGATGATCACACTAAGCCAATAAACTAATACATTAGATAAAAAAAAAAAAAAAAAAAAAAAAACAATACAAAAGGTACTTTTTGAAGTGCTTTGCTAAAGCCTTAAACACAGCTGAATCAAAGGATGTTACGATAAATACTTCCTAAGATATTTTATGCTCAGCTCAGGTGCACAGGTGCTTAATCGGTGGTGTATATGGAATAATTACAAAAATAATTTTGGAAGATTCTAGATATTTCGGCGGGATTCATCGATTGTTACAATTGTTCATGCTGCAAGTAACTTTAATCTGCAATATCAGTTCAATTTGATATAGAAGGGTTATAGCGTCTTCGTCTCTAACTTAAAATAGCTTTATTGAATCGATTGAGTATGCCGTGAACACCTATAAATAATTGCATAAATTGTCCATAACTTTATCCAGTCATTTAAAATTTTCATGACAAATTATTTAGGATTTTTTTCTACTCGCAAAATTATGCAACGTTAAAAACACTTTTAGTGTTAAAGTTTGAATGCTTTGTAGACAAGCCAATTAAAGTTTTAAACAAAGAGACATTAAATTGATTCGTTTCGTTTGCTAGAAGGTATAACGTAATTGTAATGTGAACAATAAATTGATTTCAGAATGTTTTTCCTAATTTTTATCGCCTTGTAATTGAAATTTCTATAGTCTTATAATATTGGTTCTTCAGTTCTTTTCTAGTTAATAATATTATTTCTTTTTGTATTGGAGCTTATTCCTTCAGTTTTTTGCGTTAATTAGAAATATAAAAACTTTTAATTTCATAGTATTTGAATAACAGTAACATTTTTTAATTTAAAATTCCTGTCTTTTTTTTTTTTAATAAAAAAAACTCCTAAAATAAGAAAAAAGATGTAAATTTCAAAATTATAACAATGTACCTTTTGTGTGAACTCTTTTTTTTCTTATGTTTCTTGTGACTTTTGTGTTTTTCCGAGTAGCTGACGCTCCCACTCCGACTTCGACTCCGACTTCTGGATCGCTTGGGCCTCTTACTGTTCAAGTCTGCTCTTAGCTTGTTCATGAGCGAATGCGTGGTCATCCTCAATTCTTCAATTTCGATGTCGGCCCTGCACGGTGACGAGTAGGTAGGTACGCTCGGTGCTTCTCTGATCGCTATCGCCGTTGGCGTTTCGTGTCTCATATCCGATGTTTCATGCCGCAATACTGATGGCTGTTGTCGTACCGTCGGTGCCTGATGCCGCACCGTCGGCGCCTGATGTCGAACCGTCGGCACCTGGGGACGCGTCGTTGACTGTTGTCGCATCGCTGGTGCATCGGGTTTCGCCGTTGGCGCGTCTGGCTTCACCGTCGCTTGACTTTGACCAATTTGACTGAGAAACATCGCCGCCTTTTTCCGCCTTTCCATTTGCAGCTGCTTTTCCTTGCTGGAAGCGATCCTCTTTTCTCGAGCCGCCGCCAACATTTTAAGCTTCATCTTATTCTCCTGCTGCCTTTCGCGGGCCTCCTTCTGACAGTCTTCGAAGATGTCGTCGGTGAGGTCTACAAAGTCGTTGACGACGGCGGAGGTCGTGGGTTTCGCAGATTTTTTATCTGCAGCGCGTTTGTCCGAGCTTACCGATTCTTTTTCTACTTTATCGACCTTCTCTACTTTGACAGGACTACTGGCTTTTTCCGGTGCTGGTGCAGGCATCACAGGCGAATTAGGTTTAGGACTTGTTTCTTTCTTTTCCTCGTTGTTTTCGTCGTCGCTTTCTTCTAAAGGCAAGGCATTTCGTTTCTCTATCACATTGCTTTCACCTTCTTTAGGCTTCTTTATGGAAAAGGAGACCGTCGTTACTTGTTTGCTTGGGCTTTGCCTCGTATTCACCTCTCCCTTTTTTTTTGCCTGGATCATTTTGACCCTTTTTTGTACTTCCTCCATCCTCTGCTGTTTCTTCTGTAACTCTTCCAGTTTTTTCTGTTTTTCCTCTTGGAGCTCCTGCTTCTGCAGAAGTTCCTCCTCAGTTAGTACCCGGGGATTGACGCCACCTTCGTATATCGTTAGTTTATGCGCGTAGTAACCGTGATATTGATGCGATAGTTCAAGGAAATTGAATCTTGGATCTCCTTTGCTCTTAACAATTGACTCAAAATCTCGTCCGTTTTTGGCTACATAACTTGCCATTTTGTCGATTATTATTTGTATGTCGGCAGGAGGAACAATGAAAGACGGCCTGCTAAGCGGTTTCGGTGGTGTAGGACCATAAGGAACTAAAGGCGTAGGCTCTTTTTGTGGAGTTTGAATGGCGTTGTTTGGCTGAGCTGGTATAGGAGGTACTATTTGCGTTGGTGGCGTTTGTGGTACACTACCATTTGCACTGTACAGAACAGGACCATGCGCATACTGTTGAGGAGGTGCCTGGAATGGCGGAAATCCCTAGAAGTATAAAAAGTGATTACTGTAAAATTTTGAATTGATATATAACTTTGTTGTTTATGAAAATTAAATAAAAAGTATATTTTTAAAATCTCATTTATGAGAACTTTTGTAATGTTAGTCGTTTATTAGCATGTTCAAATCAATGTTATAAAAGAATTGTCTTCGTATGGAAAAACAAAAATTTACCTGCATAGGATGATAAAAACCAATAGGTGGCATTGGTGGAGGAGGTATTATTTCAGGTTGTTGCTGCATTAACATCTGCGACTGCTGTTGCTGTTGCTGCTGCTGCTGATGGTGATGCTGTTGCTGCTGTTGTTGAGTTTGTAATGTTGGTGGTTTTCCAGTGATTTTATTTACCAACATGGAGTAAGCACAATCAGCCGATGGTTTATAATTTATACTTGGAATGTTAGGTGCCTAAAGAAAAATAATTTGTTAATATAATTAAGAATTTGAACAGACATCAATAAAAAAACAATCTGGGAATTTGTACATACTGCTTCAACTTTAAGGGATGATGCAAGGCTTGGATGCAGATAAGGTTCATCATCCTCCTCTGATTCTTCAGCGACTTCTGTCAAGCAAAATCATTAAGATTAGAAACACAACATAAACTTGTCAATACTTACACCTGACTGCATCGAAAATGGGTCATTAATGATTTAATGTAGTAGTGGTACTTACGGTAATTACAAAATAAGCAGAATCAAAGGAGATGTTGATTATGAAATCCAGCTATAATTGAGTTACTTCTTTCAATGAAGACAACATCAATCATGTTACAACAATTCTCTCAAGTTTGGTCTTCCATTCGGTTAAATAAGTGAAGAAAGGTTTTAACTTATTTATATACAATAAAATTGAATGCGTACCAGTTTCTTCCTTTTCAGGTTGTTTTTCTGGATTATATTTCCCAGACTTTATAGCCTCTAGAATGTGTTTATAGTAGGGATTCAGCTCGCCTTCAAGAGATAAAAAAGAGAATTGTGGATTGTTTGCTTGCTTTGCTTTTATCAGAATTTCCATTTGACCGCCCTGCTGACTTATGAATAGAGCAGTTTTTTTAATAATTGCATTAAGTTTTTGAGTGTCTGGCTGCAAAATAAAAATAAATCTTATAGTATTCATAAAAATAAGATTAATTCTATAATAAAAGTTTATTTATCTTACAACAATAATATCTTCTGGTACTTCCAGTTCTGGATCCGGTACATATACTTCATCATCTTCTTGTGATCCTTCCGATTGTTTGGGACTTAGTGAATCTTCTTCACATTTCTTTTCATCATCATAATTAAATCCAACTTGACTATAAGAACTTTCAGAGTCAAGAGCTTGATGAAGTCTTTTAATTTCTTCTTCTAGAAATTGATTACAAAATTAATATCAATATATAGAACTATAAAAGCTGTTACAATAAATATTATTTTTTAAAGCAAATATTACCATGATACATGGATTCCTCTGCATCATTATTATATAAAGATCTGTAGCGTTCTTCATCACATAGTTGCTCTATTTTGTATTCTTCTTCAGTAAGGATGGTCCGATAATCAATTCCTCCAGGTGGTGGTTCATAAATTCGCAAATCCCCCAAGGCTCCTCGAGCGTCATATCTACACATATAAAACAAATAAATTAAAAATAAGTATTTAAAAATAACTATTTATTATTTCAGCTTTCATTCTGCATCTGAAAATAGAAAAAACTTTAGCAATAAATTCTGTCAAGATGAACTGAAATTTATTATCAAATTTATTTCACTAAAAGTTGAAGACAAGAATTAATTTTATCCAAGAATTACATTTTTTAAAGATAAATTAAAAACAGTTGTAAAAAATTTATTTGAAAATAAAAAAAAAAATTATATTTTAATCTAACATGAAATTTTTTGTTTTAAATAATTTGTAATATACAAAAAGAATTTTCAAAATAGCCACATTCACTACTTTAATCTTTATAACCATGTCTTCAACAAATAATTATTTAAAAAAAATTATAAACAAGACAAAAATACTTATAAGATATTAAATAATAAATTATTAAAATTAATATAAGTATTATATTAAATAAATATTTTTTAATTTTATTATTTACTATACATAAGAACCATAGTTTAAGATTAAACTAATGGAGATAGCTTTAAAATTGTTTTCAGATCTAATACATACCAGCCGGTACGGTCAAACTGTATGACCGTCGGCCTTTCATCTGTCTCTTTACGTTGTGTCTCACCTTGCTGCCTTGGGTTGCTTTCAGCCTCTACTGTAAGTCACCGCAAATGATCACACAGACGCCTCTGCATACAGGGTACAGAGTGCATTAAAAATGCACTGGGACACTTGGATGGACAAGGCACACCTGCGGAAAGCTTTAAACAGTCTCCAGATTGCTTGTCCTTGCACTGAATATAAGAAAGAATCGAAGGGAACAGAGACTTTATCCCTGTCGCTAGCTGATTGAAACAAGTCAATAAAGAATCGTATTCTTTCCAATGGATCAAGCCTTCGTGGATTTAGATAAACGTTTAAATTAACGGTATACTAGATGATAATGTTTTTTGTTTGTGTGTTTGCTTAGGTTAGGGAAACGGACCTGTCTATCTTCAGTGTGCTATCGCCCATCCACGGAATCAAATGTTTGCCCTGATCAATCAACTTGGCCCTCTCGTCATCGCGAAACAATTTGCAGCTGTAACCGAAGACCAGAAGCTCCTGCGGCTCCTCCTCTTCGCCTTTTTTCCGCAGAATCCCGGAGTCGACAACCCAGCGCTGGTTCTTCGACGCCATTTTACCCGCGTACTGCGTGCTTGCGTGACTTTTGCCTGCACTGCATGCACGTTACACGCCAGTAGCCAGTTCTCTACTGCTGCGTCGAGTGCTCCCCTGCGCAGCAACCAGTGATGAGATAGTCAACGCGCCGTCCTGCGCGTGCGCCAACGACAGCGACTACTCGCCAGTCGTCCATCTGTGCATTGCCTGCGACACAGCGACCGGCCAAGTACTAGTCCTGCAGTCTGGCTATATCGAAGTGCCACTACTTAAACGACGTACCTACAAGGTAAGATTTTCGACATTTTGCATTTCCTTTTATATTCCTGAAAATCTATGTAAAAAAAATGTAGGTTATTTATTTATTTATTTATAAAATAATAAACGGGCAAGAGCATAATCATGTTCTTACAATAAAAAAAAGAGCAATTACGTGTGTAAACAGATAGAAATTTGAAAAATAATTTATTAACTATAAAGAATAATTTTCATTATTGTTTCCTATTTAAACTTTATTTAAATTATTAATTTATTTATTTCATCATTATTAAGCAGGCAAAAATATATGAATTAAATAAAAATACAATTAATTCAAACAAACCTATATGTATATTTTTTCTAAAAATAATTTTTCAATTAAATATTAAAAAATATTGAAATATATTTGAACGTAAAGTGGAAATATAATAATCACTTGCAATAACGCCGAATCGAATGAAAAAAAAAAATTAATTTTTTAATTTTTTTTTTAAGGCTGGCGTTATTCGCACCAAAAATTCACGTAAATACGTGAATATAAGCATTTTCCAATAACCCAAAGACCCAAATATCCACGTAAATACGTGGATA
>JAWWEN010000020.1:5165642-5182812 GCA_035582955.1 Sycophila texana
TTTTCGAGGTTATCGTAGCCATTTTTTCAAAATTTTGAAAATGTTCCAAGCGAATTAATGGGAACCAAGTGTACATCTAATTTCAATTCAGAAGTTATTCTTTAAATTCACAATTCAATATAAAATCTTATCATTTTAGTCATGTAAATTATAATCGTATAGATATTAGAAAGATCTCTAAAACAATTCAATAAATCTTATATTTTTCAAACGAAACTTATCAATAATAAGTCACATAAATACGCTACATCCCTCGGAGGGGCATACAAAAAGAGCGCAGTAAAAAGGTGAAGGTACCACCGTTACAAGAAGTAGCCGCATTACGCGAACTCTTTGTAACCGATCGTTTTATCAGTGGCGCGCTTCTGGGATATCTATAAAGAAGATACTTATAACGGTCGAGAGGAAAAAGAGAGAACAGTAAACCAACCGCATCGTCGCGGCTCGTTCTATCGATCCGCATATACACATGCGGTTACACCCAGCCCACGTATAAATGAGCTAAATTCGCGAGGCCATTTATAGCGAATGGGCAACATTTAAGCTCCCAGTCTTTACTTGATCCTCATTTTCTTATGCACTTGGTCGCGATTTTCCGCACGCATTTACACCGCACATATACATAAATAAATGTATATGCACATACACTCCAATCTAGCCCACTCAATCGTTTAACCGGCTTACTTCCGCGCTCATAGTTCCGCTCGCTTCTTCCGGCGTAAAATAAGTAACACCTGTAGAAATTCAACCTCCAACCCAGTGCGCCTTGATTTGGCCTCCTACCCCCGCGGCGTAGGCCCATTAACGGATCCGCCAGGGGGATTCCATTAGTCGCTGCAGGCCCTCGCGAGGATTTCGGGTGCGCCTCCGGAGTTTCGTTACCCCCGAGAAAATTGACTCCAGACGAGCGAGACACGGTCGTCGCTGCGCGATGAGCGTGACTGCCGCTCGATATAGCCGCCGCTGCAGCGCGGGGTGAACGCACACATTCGCGAGTTGCGAGGCGCGCGCGCGCTTGTGTCGCGGGTACCGGGGGAAGGCCGCTTGATATCGACTGGAACGCAACGCGCGACACGCGTAAAATACGCGAGGAAAGCACCTGGGCGCTGTTCTACCGGGGGAGGAGAAATTGAAAGTAGATAGGACCGGGGAAGCGAAGGATGCTGATAAGAAGATGCTAAAGTGATGAAGAAGAATGGAACGGAGGTGGCTTATGTCTTCATTTTATGGCGTCGTTGATCGTAACCTTTCAAAGTGTCAGGGATTTCCGCCTTTTTCTTTGCGCTATCAGCCAGATTAATTTTTTTTTTTTTTTTTTTGAGGGGAGGGGGGATGCCTTTTTTAAAATAAACATTTTTAACGGCTGATGGAGATTGGTGAAACTTTAAATTTATTCTGTCAATCGGTTGTTTATTTAGTTTACTGAAAGTGCATTTTTTTTCCTTTTAATGTTAAATAAACGAAAAAATTATTTTTGATAAATTGCAATGATGTTAACCTTTTTTATCTTATTTTTTTTTTTCGATACTTGAAATACTGATGAATAAACTTTCAGTGTTCAATAATCAATTCTATGAAAGGTATCTACTTTTGACTCTTGAATATGAATAAATAATTCTTCAGTTTCCTAGTTATTCATGCACAGCAATAAATTCGCTTGACAGAATTTGATAACAAATTTCCAATAAATGTATCCACTGCTAGTAATTCTCATCAATCGTATTATATTATAAGTATTTTAAAACATCCACACAATTATTTAACGTTTATTTAAAGATAAGCACATTTAAAAAAAAGCCTTATTTTAATTTTCCAATTTTTTTTAGAGCACTATAGATTAAAATATGCCTATTTTTTGAAATCTGCTCTTTAAACTGCAGTTTACAATAAAAGCCTATTCCATTATCCTATATTCTATAAAAAATTACTATAAATTTCAATTACTATAAATTACTATAAATTGTCGTAACATTTTTTATTTTTCAATAAAAAATGTTACGCCAATTCTAAAAATTAACACTTCATGTACCTCTGATTATTCAAGGAAGCATTTCTCCGTTTATATAATAATATGCTATTTTCCGTGTCTGCTCCTCGGCAGCAAGCGACTTTCATACACTGAGAGATATGTTTCAGTAAAAATTACAAATCGTCTAGTAAAAATTACTAAACGCTCTAAGAAAACAATCACAGACTGACATATAAAAAAAAAAATTACTAAACTTTTCAGTAAAATTTGCCAAAAATAATTTGCTACTACATTTTTGGCAAATTTTCTTGAAAAGTTTAGTAATTTCTCTCGAAATGTCAGTATGTGACTACTTTCTCAAATAGTTCAGTAATTTTTACTAAAAAATTTCTCTCAGAGTACTTTGCCGACTCCACCTGCAGCATGTTTTCTCGCGAAGCGATAAAGCCACCGGTTTGAAAGGCTCACGGTCGAGTCCCGCGGTGCAAACAAGCGCGTCGCGATCGCCAATTCGGTTTCACTGCCGGGAAGGTCAGATTTTATCAGGACTTCTATACCATTACCAGCGAAGGAGCGAGCGCCTCACGCTATCTCAATTCGCGTGTACCCGATGACGCGGTGCTTCCGCCCAGCCATTTGTCAACTGCGGCTGCGGTCTCTGTAAAAATAAATAAGTGAAATTTGACTAAAATAAGTAAATAGTCACTTATTCTACGTGAAAAATCTTCCACTTGCCGCAATAAGTGGAAGATATTTAACGTGAAATAAGTGACTACTGAAATTTCACTTATTCATTTTTAGAGGGATCCCGAAGGCAAGATTGCCCCCGTCGCTCGCTGAATGAATTCGTCGTCTCTCCTCTCGCTTATGCTATCTGCTTGACTGTTGACGTCCGTCGATACCTGCCGCCGAAATAAATTGCAGATCGCTCGCGAGAAAGTGAACCAATTCTTCGGCGCTCACTTAAAAATGCATGGGGTTGATGTGTTGTTTTTTCTCTGGCGCGTCTCCTCCCGCGAGCGCTTCAACAGCCCCGCCGTCTTTCTCATTCTGGCTGCAATGCTTTCAGTGGAATTGGCGATTTATGGGGGCCTGCCCACAATGAGCTTTGCGCGCCTGCGCGTTTACGCGCGGGAGATGCGTTCCGCGATGAATTTTGCGCGCGACGGGTACGGGATTGTTGCTTTTGTCGGGTTGCGTTTTAAAAATATTTATTTTTTTTTATTTATGTTTGAGTGCTTTTTTCTTTACTGTAGTACTTAATGTTCTGATCAATGAAGCGACTTTATTGTAAGTTCTTTTTGGCAATTTTAAGATAGATTAAAATTTTAAAATAAACTAAAAATGTATATGTATTAAATTTAAAAATTTTTATTTTATTCTTGTGATTCTTGATGAGTAACTTCGGTTCCTTGATATAACAAAGAAAAGTGAAAAATCTTTGATTGAACGGGCTTTAACAAAGTATAGCAGACTTTTTATTCAAATATTATTTTTAAGAAACTGTAATATATAAAATTATGCTCAGGTAAAATTTATTTTTTTGACGATAGTTATACCTTAAGTTATATTACACTAACGTAAATCTTGTTTTTTTAATGATTTTCTAAATATTTAAAAAATATCTTTTCTAGTAAAACTAAAAATTGATTCTTATGTCCTCCTCGTATATATTTCATGATTTTCTACGGTAGCAGATGGTAAACTGTTTTGCATATGAGAAATCAATAATACAAACTACCGCATATTATGTTCTACACAAAGCAGTGAAAAAATAAATAATTCATAACAGAAATTATTATAAATAGGGTGCACTGTCGTTTATCATTATAATTTTTTAATTTTTATTCAGAATTTTATCATTTAAATTTATATTAATAATGGAATGCAAACAAAAATTCAGCGCGTAAGATGAACAGGAAATTTTATAACAGCAAATGGAATATTTCGTAAATATTAACAGGAATATTCTTGGCATGATTCCAACGCATGTTCAATTTTGCTCCACCTTAAAAATTTACACTTTATGCTTCGCGTTAATATTTTTGCGTCAGTTTATTGTATTCCGAGCTTTAAATTTATTTAAAATCCCTATGCATAATTTCTTCAAACATTTGTATTATACATTATTTATTTCCAAAATATTTAATAACATTTAATGGAAAATGTAAAATAAAGAATAAATAAAATAGTATGTATTATATATATTTAACAAGCTTGAAAAGTTGATCTGCATAATTTATTCCAATTTAAAAACATCCTTTAAAAAATCTAATTAAGCATGGCTTTGTAGCTAAAATAATACGTATACCATATACCCGCGTAAAAATGTTGAAGACATATTAAACAGATCTTAAAAAGATTTGTCTTAAAAATGAAACGTTTTAAGATAAACTAAGACAAATTTTAAGATTCTTCCATTATGATTTTCATAGAAAAAATGATATTGGCAGTGCGACAGCGTGCAAAATTAATTTTTGCTCAAAAAACACATCAGACCCCGAGCGTTTGATATGAATGCAAAGTTTGCAGAGCCGCGCGAGAATCGTTTGTCCGGATAGTCGCGCCCGCTCTTCAAAATCCCGAAGAATCGCGAAATTATTAAAGCCCCGCGCGACCGCGCGGTAGGCGCTCGTAAATTCGCAGAGACGCAAAAGGAGGAGGAAGAACCGCAGCGCGGGCGAACGAAAAAAAAAACGAAAAAAAAAAGAGACTCACGCGGAATTGCGAGTGCTTTTCCCATCAGACTCTCAAGTTGCAGGTCTCGCACAATACGCGTCCGCCGACGTTATATTCTTGGGGGGAGGAAGCGCGCAGCGCGCCGCGGATGTGTTTATTCGGCATCGCACTTTTCACCTCGGCGAGCGCATTTTTCACGTGTGATTTAGGAGTCCGCCACGGACGTGGATGCGAAATGAGCGGGTTTTTTGCGTCGCTGCGCTCGCGGTCGCCGCGCGAATTCGAGCGCGCCGCACTATGGCCTTTTAAGCTCGGGGATAGGTAGGTAGGTATATATATATATACCCGTCGGCGGCGTTGGTTTTCTCTTTCGGTCGGGGGGCTATTGGATTGCGCTTGTTTTATCGGCCGTTACTTTCTCCGCGAGCGCGTCTGCGATGTGATTTTACGCCCGACTGCTGGCGATGCGCTCGCCGCGCGCTCGTATACTTTTTTTTCGGCGGGTTTCGACGTCGGGTAGTGGTTTTGAAATTGATCAACGATAAAGTTTATGCGATTGTAGCTCAACGGACTATAGTAATGCGATAAGCTGGTTTTAAAGTGTTTGTCGATTTTTTTTCTTTCCGAAGAAAATTTCGTGTACATTGATAGTGTTTTCTTTCTCTACTTTTAGTGTAGTGTGCAATTGATATAAATAATTTTTTTTTCTTGTACGTAAATCAAGGAGTAAAAAATTAACTCGCTTCAAAATAAATTGCATCTACGATATCATTATCCTATTAGGTATAAGCAGATATGTAAAAGTATTGAATATTTATTTAAGTAAGTCAAGTGAAATAATAGTGATACTTAATTAATTTCAAATTTTTTATTTAAACGGTTTACCTATCATACTCTCTAAATTCCTACCAGTGAAATTCGCTGATTTACCGCAGTGAAATTCATTGATTCTTCAGTGAGGATCAGGGCATTTCCAGAATATCCTCTCTGATAAATCAGTGAATTTCACTGGATGTATTTTCTAGAGTAAATTGATCTAAAATCCTTTTTGCAAAAAACAAAGAACACGTAGCCATTAGCTTTCCAAATTTTGCAACATAAATTAATTTAAAATTCATTTCGCAAACAAAAAAAACAAACAATACCTCCAAAAAATGCAGGTCTAAGCCGAGATCGATTTGTCCCGCTAGACTGAGAAAAAAAAAAAAAAATTGCATGAGGTAACGCGAGCCCTCGGCACAGGGCAGCAAATTACCGGTGCGATTGGAGTCTTGCCTCGCTAACCCATCAACGAGGGGGGGAGCAGGGGAGAAGGGGTAGCGAGGCCGCGGTAACTTTTCACCGGACCTCGCCCCTGCCGCCGCCGGCTCCGGTGCGATAAAACTTTATATCTTACTTTCTCGCTTTCCGGCTGCAGCTCGCGTTTTTCGGCGTTTACCCAGCGGTGGCGGCTTCAGCGCCGGAAGCGACGACGTCCCCCACCCTGGGGGGCAAAAGTTCGCGAGGCGGCGGCTCGCGAGATATAGAGCCCTCGCGGATGGAAAATATCCCAGGTTCCGGAGGCATCACCGCTGCGAGCGTCCGGCAGAAACTTGACCGTATAAATATCAATAAACGCCCGTTCGAAGGGCTGCTCGTCTGTCGTGCTAACTGCTGGGGCGTGCGCAACACGCGAGCCGTGCGCGCTACTCCCATACCGAAATATGCTCCGCGTGTTTTTTCGACGATTTTTTTTTTTTTTTGCCATTTCATTCACTTTTGGGATGGCTTGGTGTATCCTCGCTTTCCTGCACTCTCTCTTTTTTTATTTTCGCTGGGAGTGATGCATCGCTATAGTTTTATTTCTTCGAAATGCGCGAGGGGGAATCGGCTCTGGATTCATGGCGCATCACTGTGAGAATGATGAAATATTTCGGGGTTTGAATAACTTCCAGAGCGGCAAAAAGATTACGGTGGAAATGTGTTTCAAGTTCTGAAGTTTCTTATGTTTTCTTTATGGGCGAATACATTTTTTTCACGGCTTATTTAATATTTAAGTTTCTTTTTTGGGTACGCGCACGTGAGGTTTGCGGCGAGCTATTAAAGTGATTGCAATTTCCATTTAATATTGTATTGCTTTTAATTTTTTAATCACATAGTGCGGATAAAACGAATTAATTTATAAAGAAAAGTAAAGGATTATGAAATAATTCCAATGAGCTTGGATTTTTTCCTCCATGTAGAAAATGCATTCTCTTATCGGCTCTTTGATCTCAATATAGTGTAAAGCATATAGGATATACACATTTTAAAAATTAAATTCATTGAAACTTTAATGTAATACAAGGAAAATATTTAACAAGATTGTCTGTTATTATATTGTCTTTATAGTTATACTAGGCTCGTTTTCCTCTCTTCGCGCGGTTATTACAATTTCCTTTTTTTCGACAATATTAAGTATAATAATTAATAAAAGACGATTTTGAAGTAAAATTTTTCCTTTTTTACATTCTATAAGTAGTAGTCCGGAACACAACCTTATTGTAATGTAAAACTGACTTTTTTAATTTTAAAATAAATCATTCTCTTTTCTCTGAGATAATTTTATTTATGCCTTTCTAGTCTTTATACTGCAATATGCGTCGATCGTTCGTATGTTAGACAAAAACAAACGACTAATCACGTGATTAAAATCAATTAAATAACAATAGCCGACTTTATGTTTAGGTTCATCATCCCTTTAAGAGCGGATTTTTATATCAAACAAAAGTGTAATTTTATTAATCCTAACCTTATTAATAACAATCACTCCGGTGTCTTCAATTATAAAATTCGAAATCCTACAAAGTAACGCGTCTAATTCCCAAAAAGAATCATCCCTCCATTCGGCTAAAATAATTGGAATGAACTCGGGGAGGGTCGCCGCTGCAGCCAATCTGCAGCGGCTGCCAATAAATTTCGATTAAGCCGGAGTCGAAGACGCCGACAACAAGGCAGCCTCCCCTGCGTCGGCTTCCTTAATTCGAGCGCTCCCGGCCGGGCAATATCCGCAGGCGGCGGCGCGCGCGCGATGTGACGCCACTATGGCTGCCGGCGCCGGCCGCAGGGAGGGTGTGGGCCAAATCCACGATGAATTTATATCATGGAGTTACATAATAATTCCCATTGGATTCCACGGATTGGTTCGCTGCCGGATAACATGTCCTGGGCCGACGGCAGCCCGCGCGCGCGGCCCCGGAGCCACGCTCCGCTGGGGATGATGCATTCCGCTGATAGTTACGTACGTGACCAACTCTTCCTCTCTCTCTCCCGCTCTCTCTCTCTCTCTCTCGGTGTCGCACTTTCTGTATATATGCCCATTGCCGGCGCCGCGTCGGTGTACACCTGTGTAGGTGTGGCCGCGCGCGCGTTGTCCGCCCTTATAACCGGCCGAAATATATTATTCGTTGACTATATTTGAATTTGCGGTGGTTGTACACCGCTCGCATGCATTTATGGATGTAGTCTTGTGAGGTGTATGTACTTAGGGGGAGGACCGAGTTAATTTCACCGCGGCCTGGGTATTATAATTTGAATCCGACGACTTCAGCGTTTTGTTTTACTTTCCGGCGGGTCGTTAAATCGGGGCAATTTAAAAATCTTGCAGTTTTAATTTTTCTGTGATTGTTTTTTTTTTTTTAATACTTTTTTTTTTTAATTTTTAAAGGAAAGTATGATTTAAATTTTGCACAATTGTATATCTGGACCTTTTGGTGCAGTGAAAACCGAGTAACTTTCGCGCGTTTATCGTGGAATTTTAATGCGCGAAAAATAAAAAGAGAAGTTCATCTTTTGTAATAACGACATGCAGCAGGTGAAGTAAAATATGAATTTAAAAATGTTTGACCCACTTCGTTCCATCAAAAAGTTTAACAGTAAAGCTAGTTACAGTTTATGAAACACAATTGTATGTAGTTATATCGAAGAGTGCAAAGTTCTGCGCCTTTTTCCGTCTCTATAATAACATTTCTATATCTCATCGATTATTTATTTATTTATTTATTTATTTATTTATTTCATTCATTCGATGGATTAAAATAGTCGACTTAAAATCTAAATTGAAACTAAATAGTTAATAACTACAGGTATATAAAAGAATTAAAAATTATAAAAGAATTCAAAATTTGAGATACTACTCTTATATTCATAAATATTCCATTGAACTCAGAATTATCTATATATCAGAAGTTTAAGATTAAGTATAGTTATAGTAATAGGTCATCATATAATTATAATTGTTTAAAAGTTTATAGTCAATTGTTAAAGGTTTAATAAACCAAGCGGGATAATACAGGCTTTTAAACACAATATGATCGAGCTGATAAAAAAAGTGTAAGATCGAGCCATTAAACCAAATAACAAGATCCTTAATGACGGTTACACTATCAAGCTTATCGTTACTTCTATCGTAATCATAGTCGCAGCAGTTTTACCTCTATTAAAGTTAACAACAGAACCCTTTTTTGCATTCAAAAATTTATTCACAATACAACGAATTCAGATCTTCTTGTAATAAAAGATAATCAACGATAGAGTTGATGATTCTGAAAAGCTTGATACTATCCGCGTATTTGTGAATGCTTTATGTAACACACGAGATCATTTAAATAAATGCAAAAAAAAAAAAGACAAGGATTAAAGCAAATTTTAAAATCTTGAATATAATTTGTAAAAGCTATATCCATATACATATCCCTGGATCAATTAGAGATCTTCCTCGAAACAAGAAAAGTCGAGTATACGCGCGGCAACATACACAAACCCGTAAATTTCGTCATATCCCGCAGTAAAACTTGGCCGATCGCATTGGTCGGGTCGTGCGGGCTCGCGCGGATATGCATAAACATGCATCTCTAGGCGGGTATCTTCGCGCGCCGGCGGCTTACACACGGCCAGATTAAGGTACAAGTTTCGAGCGCCGCGCGGCGATGAATTACGCGTTCGCGCGCGGGCCAGATGTTTCTTCGGGCGCTACGCGAGTTTCTTCTCCGGGCTAATCAACTTTCATCGCTGTTGCTCTTGGAGCGCCGCCGCCTCCCCTCGTTCGGCGACACGGCAACTTCGTTTCTGCATACACGACTCCCCCCCACCCCCCCTCTCCTCTTATCCTCGATATTGCGTCTGATTTATCGGGCACCGACGAGAGGGAAGCCGTAAACGAGCATCGGCAGCACTTGAGCTCCGATTTTGCAATGCTTCAGGTAAATTGGAAAATTACAGAGCGGATTATTGTTGCTGCCCGGCTTTTTAGCGTCCGACATCTCGACATGCGCCTGCGATCGTTTCGCTCGATCCTGCCGCGGTGATCGTTACAACTCCGTATACGTCCCTAAACCGATCCTTTTTTTTCTCCAGTTTATATACTCTCTATCTCGTGCTATCCTTGTAAAATTGCACACGTAACGAGGCTCTTTTTTTGATAGCTAAAATACACACTTTTTTTTTATTCCAGTTGCGCAATTAGTCTCGGTGTTCGTAGCGATTCCCACTCGAGATTAAATTACGCGGCCGATCGAAATTGTACCATATATATATACATGTATATACAAGTACGTTTGGGTTTTTAGCGCACTGTTGGAAACGAGCAGAGCGGGGCTGCAAAGAGCGACCGCAGCGCGGAATTGACAAATTGTTGAAAAGCCTGCTTTGCACAAAGCCCCCGTGGAAAATATCCTTGGCATCGATCCTCACGCCCGCGAGTCAAAGTACCAAATTGTATTGATTCCTGTGTGCCGCCCCCTCCCCCCTCAGTGGTGCAGACGAAATTCTTTTATGCGCACTCGGCTCCCGCTGCAATTTTCCGCCGCCAAAGTGCAGACAATATCGGGGCGTAAGCACTTTCAAGGAGAGTCGTTTTACAAACGCATTCCTTTACCCCGTGGGAGTGTGCAGCGCCGGTGCAGCAGCGGCGTATCCCTGCCTATATACGCCTGCCGTCATTGGGCATTACGAAATGGCACATGTGCATACGATTCCCGTCGCTGTTTATCTCTCTCGTTCCGAATGCCTCGCGTTACGCTTCGATATTTAATTAGAAGGAAAATGAGAAATATTCGCTGCAGCTATTGGTGAATCGAAATTGTTCTTCGCAAAATAATATCATGTGGGTCTATTTATGCGCGCTGTATAAAGTCTTCTTCTTATTTTTTTTTTGTTTGTTATTGAGAAATATCGATCGTTTTTTTTGTTTGTTATTGAGAAATATCGATCGGGTTTGTTTGCAGAATGTTTTTAAGTTGAAAGGCGAAATTTTAATCGGAGTGGAGAAATTCAATGAAAAATTTTGCGTCAGGCGTACTATAAAGATTCTTGAGCGATGATTAATTTTTTTTTTTTTTTAATTTTAATCGAACAAACGAAGTAAATTGAAAAGTGTTTAATTTATCCGCGTTTAAAATAATGAATAAAGTTAAAATTGCTCGCTGTCGAAAAATATATTTTTATCACGATATTCACGCTAATCAAGCACTGTCGTGTATAATTCAGGTCACTTAAAATTTGAAAATTTTCAATTTTACACGCGAGAAGGTTCTCCCAATTTTTTTTTTTAGATTTTAATCAAATCATCTACAGTCACCGAATGTTTTACCGTCAAATTGTCATTTGCTTTTCACACGTTTAACGCTTTTATTCTCTCTATTGTAATCGCTTGTGACATATGTACAAAACATACGTCTATTCTATGTACAAAAACATACGTCTATTCTAAAGGGGATTAAAAAAATTTCAATCTTAAAGATATTACATTATTTATAGATTTTATAGATCAGTGGAGCGCCTTTTCAGCCCTTTGTACAAAACTCATTACTCGTCACTGTTGCCATCCACATCTCCTCAAAATAGTAAAACGAATCAATCAGTAAAGTAACTTAGCCCTCGGCCGCATAAAGGCGTCCGTACAGGCGAAACCGCAGGGATTCCATTATTCCAGGGAGGAAAGGCATCATCGGATTTGCATATAGCGGGATCGGGGGGAGGAGGCAGAGCCGAGCCGATCGGGATATAAAAGGTGGGACTCCGACGCGTCGTCGGGGAAGGAATACGGCAGCCAGCAGCGCTCCTCTCTCCCTTCCTCCCTCGCATCGCGTCGCAAAAAACGAGAGGAAAAGCCCGGCGCGAAAGTGGCTCACCGCCGCCGCCGCGGGGCTCGATGATCCCGCGCGCTCGCTGCTATCGTTTTCGCTCCGTACGCACGTGCAGAAGCCCCGGGCATTTGCGGGGCTTTCCCTCTCTCTTTCTACCGCCTCGTCGATCTCCCTCGCCCTGCCGCGGAAGCATCGTAGCCCGCTTCCGAGCCGCGGCGAGCGGAGCTGTGTATAAGAGAATTTCGCGAGTGTCTGCTTTGATTGTCTGTATTACTTTCCCTCTTCTTCTCTTGGTGCGCGCCGCTCGCGACTCGCCGGGATTTCAACGACGTTTGCTTTACGTACGGATTTGAGGGCGGTCGCGTGATTTCGATGAGCCCGTAAAGTTCGGGAAAAAGTGTGTTGTCGAGTTTACTTTGGAAGACTTTATTTAGAGTGATGCTGGGAATTTTCGTGAGAATCGTATAGAGTTGATCGTTAAATTGAAGAATCACTTATTGTATGTTTTTTTTTGTAATATGGGTTGTATTATTATATTTTAAGCAAAGAAAAATTGTCTACTTATATGATTGAAAACATTGAAATAGTTTCTTTCGAAATTTACTGGAAATCTATTAATTTTTTTATAGCTGTAGAAAATTTACTAGTATAGTAAAATGTAAAATTTTATAAAAAAGCTGTTATAAATTTTTTTTATGGGAATGTCGAAATTGATTCTTACAAATTTTTCATTAAGATTAGAAATCGGCTTTTTGTTTTTACGCTGACATTCTGCACAATCAAATGATCTACTGATTTGTCTACCTTGATCCTACTACACAAGACAAAGATGACTTTTAATTCGAGATATTTTGCTCTTTTACTTTTATGATTAGAGTTTCTGTTCCGTGAAAATCAAAAAGAAAAGAAAGTGAAATATTTCATTTAAGTAGTTGTAGATGGTCATGTACAGACACAATTGATATGCATTTATGATGTATTTATGATCAGTTTATTATTAGCATTAATATTATACAGTTCGATTAAGTTTTAGTGATATCATGTAACAAAAAAATAAAACAATCTCTTTCTAGTGAAGTTGTTAACACAATAAAAATAATAATCAAAATTAGTTATATTTGTAAGATTTTCTAAAAAAAATTTTCTCTTTTTAATTTAGACGTTATTTAGACAAACAACCATATACCTAATTTGTATCTTTCGTTGAACGAAAATTTGAAGAGTTGTGGATTTATAAAAATATAAAAAACATAAAAATTGAATAGTTATATGTATAATATTGTAAAATAACTTAAATTATCATTATATTTAATTTCGTTATTTTCTAAAATATTTTGTATTATGTACTGGATCAAGGAAATATTACACAACACTAAACTAAAATCTAAACACTAAGAGTGACACTAAGCGTGTGCAAAATTTTATAAATCAGCAGAATAACTGAGTGATTTTAAAACAGCCTATATAAAGCCATTGAAGCTGCCCTCGTGGAAGAGTCGATTCTCACGCTCTCCAACCCCAATCGGGGCCGCTCCGTCCCGATGTTATCTCCATCCCGCGCTTCATCGGGGACGGAGAAAGAGAGTCGACGGGGCGCTCGCTTGTTTTCTCGCAGCTGTCACTTTCGCCGTCCGTCGGCGTCGGCGGCGGTGCGCGTGCTCCCGCGCCGGAGCGCTAGAAGTTGGCGAGCAGTCAACTTTCGTCGAACGACTGACGCGCCCGGGGGCCGAGGAACCCGGCGGCTTCCATTATGGAGTTACTTAAATGTTCATAAGATCCTTGGCAGCCCCTGGACTTTCTTCCGCGCCACGCCAGCGCAGCCCCGGCCGACGCGTTTTCACGATGAGCAGCCTCGACTTTTGACGCGCCCCGGCTGCCTCGGCCAACTTGACGATTTACACGCGAATTCTCGGCTTATTAAAATTTTTCTCCAGAGGGGAAAGGCTTATTGGAGAACAGTTGCTACAATGCTTATTTCTGCTACATTTTTTGCCTAGAAAGAGGGAAAATTATTGTTTTTTTTTAAATAACGGTGTAATAAACAAAAATATTTATTTAATTATTTATTTATTTTAATATTTCAATGGAATATATAGTCCTTAAGTACAAAGATGAAACAACTGAAGACAGCGATAAACTAAATCTAATATAAACTTAAAACTAACTTAAAATCTACATGTGAACGATCTATGAGAATTTTTAAATGTCCGATGAGAATAATTAGACATAAGGATAGGATTTAGGGAAAATAAGTAAATAATTTAAATCTAATTAAGTGCACTTAGGGAATAGATCTACTAAAAAATGCAATAATCAATTTTAATGTTCCAATTGACTAACATGTTTGAAAAAAATACAATAGTTTCTTTTAATATTTACAAGAGTTGTGGTAAAATTTGCTAGAGTGACAGTAAATATTGAAAGAAAATATAAAAGAATGTACAAGAAATTAATCCAATAATGGCAATTTTTAGTAAAAAATTTTCCTCGGGTACTATTCATTAATATTTCTATTGTTTCTGAACTTTGCTTTTTATGTCTACTTTTGTATTATTGCTCTTGAGTATATTCCGACTCCTAGAAACGTTGAGCAGACTATATTGTGTTAATAAATCATGTCGGAATGACTTAATATTATATACTAATTTAATAAAGTTTTCATCAAAAATTAAATAATAAATTTATATAGTTTGTTCAATTACTCCTAAGTACTGTAACGTGTTTCTATCTACGATTTAAGCCAACTGTATACGAAATTAATTTGAAAAAATTTACACCGTTTAATTTAACAGAATAAATCTTATTTTGACAGAGTCTCTTGTTATCTTAACGATACTTCTGTTCAATCAATGTGGACGCTGTTAAAATAACAATATTTTTCTGTTGGAAGTATTTAACAGCGCGATCGTTGATCCAACTAAATTTTTTTCTCGGTGTATAATCTTGAAAAGAATTTTCTCTCTTTGTAAAATACCGGAACTACAAGTTCAGTAATTTTATAATAAAATATACCCCCCAAAAATAATTTAATTCAATTTTATAATAATATGTCATTAATTTAAAGAAGTTTACTGTTCATTATAGGGTCAAATATTAAAAAAATTAATTTGTTCTGATAGTTAAAGTATGTGCAATGTTTGAAAGCTGTTGTCCCAAGTACCGAGAGTTAGCGAATGCACTAAAACACTCTAAACTGATTACCCAGCTCGTGATGTTCGCCGATCCTTGCAAGAGTTATAAAACACAGCTGACGCACTAATATATCCTCGTGTACGCAACATTTCTCTTCTCCTACTGTCACTCTTAGTGCCTCTTCTTTTACTTTTACTGTCTATCTCCAAATGTTTTTGCCTACCAATTTTCACACTAAAAAGACAGTTAATCAAAGTGTCTACGTGATCAAGCCGACAGATTGCTTCATTCCAAAATATTTTACTGACTATAATTTGTAGTTACTTACATAAATGTTTCCTTAACTTAAGTAAAATTTTTTTTCAATTTATTTACATGCTATGTATTCACAGAAATTTAAATATATTTAAGCAGCATACAGAGCAATTGTTCATTGCACTGATTGTTCATTCATCTGCTTATTCAATACAAACTATAGCTGAATCCATCAAAAAATGAAAGCAAAAATTTTCCCCCTATAAGAAATCGCACATTTCTGCATAATTAAAAAAAAAAAAAAAAAAAAAAACACCGAAAAACATCACCAGAGAGAGTAAATGTACACATGATTTCGATAAAAACACCGGAGCTATTAAAAAAAAAATGAAAAAAAATCAAGCTCTCAGTCCCACCGGCGGAGATAAAGAAAAAAAAATATCGTTTCATTCAGCGCCACTCCATCCCCGGCTAGAACTGCATTCTGCGAGGCGCGACGCGTTCTCTTTTCTCCGGGGCGACGGCGTCGGCGGCGCTTGCAGCATGTGCAAATTCCCAGCGGTGGCTCTCGACGCACGCGACTCTCTCGAGCACGCACAGACACTCTCTTCTGGCCGCGTACCCCCGCGTCTTACGTGTACACACGCGAGGCGCCGTTCCCTCTTTCGCGCGGCTGCAGCCTTTTTTTTTCCCTTTTTTAATTCTTCCGTCCCGACTGATTGGCGCGGCGCTCGCGTCATTCGTCATTCGCGCGGCCGCCGCCGCCGCGACTTCATCTCGCTCGCCGCGCGGAAATGGAGCGGAGATCGGGGAGAGGCCATTGACGCGCGGCCGACGGTGTAATGATTCCGGAATTGACGGCAACCAGCCGCTGGTGGTGGCTCTCGCTCGCGTATATACCTATGCGCTGCTCGTGCGGCTCGCGTGTCCCGTTGATAAATTATTTCGACAGTGACACAGTGCTCGCTGTTTTAGATGGATTTAGTTACTGGAAATTATTGATCGCGATGATAATTCACTTTGTTTTCCGGGAGACGCGCGGAGAGTCTATTACAGACCTGAGCTTTGTGAATCAGTCACTTTCAAGATTAATAAATCTGAGGCCTTAATTATTTTCGCCGCGGAAGCCTTTGGCGGTTGTCGAAATATTAAAATTCCAAGCGATATGTAATCTATTTTAGACATAAATATAGTGTAAAAAAATTTATTGGAAATAATTAATTATTAAAACAGGTTAATTATTAATGTAGACAATCAATTGTCATTGGTAATTTTTCGAGATGAAGATAATATAAATGTATTAATTTTAAACAAAAAACTTAATAAATAAAAAATAATTAAAGTGGCTAGCCTAAAGCCTTCGTCCCAATAACATTCAAACATTCCCAAAAGGGATTCTAAAAACGAAAAAAAAAAAGGGAACACGGCACAGTGTTCAGCGGAACAAGCGAAACACAAGGCACGAGATGTGTCCAAACGACGCGCTCACCGAACTGACCACGAAAACGTGAAATTCGCAACGACCAAATAAAAAAAAAAAAAAAAGGAATAGAAGAACAGAGGCAGGCCGAGCACGGTATAAGCGAGGCAAGCGGTTCAGAATAATGGGAGCTGCCGGGCGCGCGTAACGCGGTAGCGAGTAGTGGGCACCGAACGCAAAATTCGATCGGGCGACCGATGTATCCCTTACAAGATGCAGGCGTTGTGCACGCATGCGGCGCGGGGGCTGCGTATACACGCCCGGCAGGGAGAGAGAAAGACAGAGAGGAGAGGAGGCGGCGCGCGCGGCGCCTGCCTGCCAGGAAGGAAGGCTTCTCGCGCAAGCCCAGGGGCAAATACAGTGGGCGGTACGGTAAATAATATATTTTCGAAGGGGGGCCGCCGCCGCCTCGCGCGCGAGAAGCCATCTAAGCCGGCATGCATCGCGGATACACATCCCTCCGGCCAAGCTGCACGCCGCTCTACCCCGGGGAGAAAGATGGAGAGAGAGAGAGAGAGAGAGAGAGAGAGAGAGAGAGAGAGAGAGAGAGAG
>JAWWEN010000020.1:5184241-5206495 GCA_035582955.1 Sycophila texana
TTTTGAATTTGGAAAATTTTTGAATTTTCATAACTTCTGAACGAAACGATGAATAATTCTCAATTTAACTAGAGATGTAGACATCTCTATGAGAAAACATTGTGCCAGTGCAGTTGGCAGCGTTTTTTTGTAATACATTCATTATCGAACAAAGTACATTGTAGAATTGATTTTAAATCTATTCAACAAAATAAAGGGTCTGTATTTCTACCTAAGCTATAGAGCACTCTTAAGACAAAGATTTTAACGTTAGTATAAGTAGATTGAGATGGATACGGTAAGACTATGTAGGGAAAACCTAAATGCAACATCCGACAAAAGCAATTTAATCATTTTCCCGATACACAATAAAATCTCGCAATGAACCAGGAGTCTATACCTCGAAGTGCAATTTTATTCCTCGTGCCTCGCTCCCGGTAAACAGTTACACCGCCGCACTACTTCAGTTACAGAGATACGCGTGGAAATACGATTTCCCCATTGCATTCGCATGAGCAGTTAATGCAATACAGGTAATGTAAATAATGCATTCAGGGAAAATCAATTTCCCTAATCGAATACTCGGTAAACAAGACGGACAGCGCGGCTCCCAGGGCAAAGATTTAAATCAATCAGAAAGTTTGCCGGACGGCAAATTTGCTAAGCCCCGGAAACTCTCCGTGGCACGCAAAACCACCGCCACCCGCTGCTTTCTTTTTTTACCGTCCCCCCCCCCCGCCCCTTTTCTCGCCGCGGCTCGCTCCTCCCCCACAAAAGTTATTCACTCCGACTTTGTTCCGGCAAGTAGAACTGCGCCGGCCGAATTGCCTGCTGCACAGAGCGAGCGATACGCCGGAGAGAGTCGGGGCTAGATTTTCGGCCGGAGTGCACGGGACCCGGGCGCGCTTAGGAAAACGAGCTTTCCTCGCTCCTATCCCCCCTCTCCCGGTGGGCTAATCTGAAATTGCTAATTCCGGGCGGCTAATTCAATTAAGAGATCGGTCGAGAGTCCTGCCCTCCTCCCCCCCCGCCGCCCCTGTCCCTACTGGCTCTCATTCGATCTCGATTCCTTCTATTACGACGGAGCTGCGGGGAACGAAAGCTGCCGTTAGAGGCTCCTCTCGGTGGCCGTGCCAGCGTCGGGATGAGCTCGTGAAATTTGATGCGGGCATCGGCGATGCTGACGAGTTGGTTGACTTCGTTGCTTGAGTCATCGCTGGATTGTTATTCCGGACTGGACTCTGGACTCCGCGTGTTCGGAGGAAACTGGTCAAAATGTTTCCGCCTTCTCGTGCAAAATTAAGTGCATAAGTTGCAACTGCCAGTTTCAGTTTCTGATCGAATAGTGGGCTGACTCCGGCAATTTCAGAAGTTTTTTTAGTGCTTAATTTGAATATGCTGACGGGGTTCACATTAGACTTTGATGGGGAAGATTTAGTGTGGGTAAGACATTTTTTGTTTTTCATTTGTTTCAAATGAGTGCATATCCTTAATCTATGAAGGTCTCCTTAGTAAAAAATTAATGATATTTGTTCGTTAACGTGCTAATTACATATGACAGATTTTTAGTTAAAACCAATATTAAAATCGTATTGGAAGTATGTATGACTACGATCGTCAAACATTTATAATAGAACATACGCATATACATTTTTCTGAATTAAAATTCAGTATAATTATCTTTAAATAAATAAATCAGATAAGATTTTTTGACAATATTGACTAAAATCTGGTTAAACTAAATGGTTAATCTATTTCAAACCATTTTAATCGACAGCATTCCCAAAGTAGTGGACCAGTAAAGGCTTCAGTCCGTTAACCCCCAATTTAACGTAATAGCCTGAAGGATGCCGGGCGTATTTTAAAAACAAAAGCTGTCAAGGACAATATTGCCCGGCATTTTCATCTATACGCCCTCGGTGTTCGAAAAATTCAGTCTCCCCTCCTTCGCTCTCGCGCTAATGGCATTAAAATGTCCGACAACCGATCCTCGTTAAAAAGTTTCGATTAAAATAAATCCTTTTAGCGAGGAAAAGAAGAAGGGAAGAGCCTCGTCGTCCCAGGCAGAGCGGAGTCTTGATTTTTCGCTCGCACCCATAGCCAGCTCTACGGAGCTGTCCTTTCGCGCGCGAGAGGGAAGAAAGAGGAGGGAGCCCGGGAGTGTTACCTTCCGCCGGTGCTGCTCAGCGCGGAAAAATCTAATTAGAAGTGGATTAAAATTTAATCAGTCGCCCGCGCGGCCCGGCTAAAAGAACTTATCTCAGTCGCGTTATTGGTGGCTCGCACCTCTTCATTTAATTGCAGACCTCCGCTTTGACACCTCTCGGGCCGAAGGTTCGCGCGCGGCTCGGTAAGCCGGCAACGATCCCACTCAACTGCTGTAACTTATTCTTCCTGCCGTCGTTTTCATCAAGATTGCGCCGTTTCGTCCCGTCAACTCTGTACTTCATTTTGCTAATTTCTTTTCTTTCTTTCTCTTCTTCGCGGGAACGTGGAAGTTTAAGGTTTATTCGGCGACACTTAATTGCGAATGATTTAATTAACTTTTTATTCAATTGCTTTTATCAAGGTATGCCAAGTCGTAACGATGATCAAAAGATTATGACTATTCATCCAGCAACAATTGTTTTTTTTTTTATTTAAACCACCAAACAGAAGTTCATTATACAAAATAATTCGTTGACTCTTTTCATTAGGTCGATTTTGATATACCTAAATATTGTTTATTAATAGATTTCTTTTATCAAAAATGATTGTTCTTATTTTATGGTGTAAGAAGCTTATTTTATTTATTGTTTGCTTTACTTTACCTTCTTCTCTACATTCTTGAGGTTTAAGTCTATAGACACTATAGACTATATACACTATAGTGTATACAAAAAATATTTTTCAAGTAATACTTTTCAAACATCTCTAAACCGGTAGAAAATTAACCATTTTTTTCAGACCAAATCATTAATTCTAATTTATTATTGATCAGTCATTTAACCATAAATTGGTCACAAATTAAGTAAGAATCTGGTGAGGATCTGATGTCATCATTTTGTCATCTCCAGGGATGCGTATACATTACTCTAAAAAATTTTTAGCGATACAAAGCCTTTTTTTATAAAAAAGCAAAAAATTGAAAAAGGTGTATTAAATAGTGTTTCAAGTCTTTTTAATAGCAAACAAAAGTTTGGTGTATTTACTTACGTGGGAGTGTTCGGGCTATTATCCGGCTCCGGCGCGAGCCGAGCCTCCTTTTTAACCATTGTAATTGAAAGGCAGTTTACTCTGCACAATCATTAATGCTCAAACAAGCGACCTCCTTGTCACTTACCCTCGCCGCTGCGTCTGATGCGCCATTTCCTACTTATAATAATCTTGGCGAGCTGTTACCCTCCCGCGAGAAAAAAACTTTTAATTCTCCTCGCCTTTCCCTTTTTCTCATTTTCTCGGCCACGCGCGCCTTATAAAATGTGTTCACTTTTAAATATTTCTCTCCTTCGGACAAAGCGCAGTTTAACAAAGTCTTGTTATAAATTTTTTACAAACTATACTCGTGTCGATAGGAAGGAAGTTCTTGTAATCCCCAAGAAAAGGTCGAGAGTCGGAGGATATTTTTATGAATCTTCGTCTTCATTGTCTCTTTCTGTTAACGGAGATAATATTTGCGAATAACTTTTTTCATGTATAATACTTGAAAAAAATAGTGAATATTTTCTTGAAGTAAAACCGTTATGGTGTTTTTATTGAAATTATAAAAATTTCTAATGATAACGCGAGGAGCATAATTAGGACGTGTCAAAATTTTGTATGATGCAAAATTGAGTATGATTCTAGAAAAAATTACAAAACTATAGCATAAATCGTTCCAACGAAGAAAAGCACATTTCAAAAAATGCCGATTTTAATTTGCCATTTTTTAAGCACTAAAGAAAAGTAAACAGCTCTTCCAACATTATTGAACATTATTGAAAATCTGAGAATAACAAATCTGAAAAATTCTTCCGCGAATGAACGAAGAGACTCGTTACTTTGCGTTATCGTTAAATAGTTGGAAAATAGTTTGGCTCCTATCAGCGACCGCGTCTTAGAGAAGTTACGAGAACCGAGGGGGAGGCTGTTAGGAATTTAAGTTCGAGGATAATGGTTTTCCGGCTTTTTCCTTTCTTTCACTCTGGAAAATTAAGGTTTCAGCTGCATTGATGTGTTAGTCTCTAAATTTGAATTAGTGAACAATTCTTTTACATTCAGCTGTAAAATATATGAAAGTCGATACGAAATAAATAAAAAAAATTGTGAGTAAATTGACTCTATTTTACAATTGACATGCTCAGAAAATAGACGATAAAATGATGTATAATTTTTTTTTTTTTATAAAGGAAAATGATTTTTATAAAAATATGAATGCCCTGGATTACTGTTTTAAATTTTAAATTATTCAAAGAAAAAAAATGCGATACGCGAATCTCTTAGAACACATTCAGAATAAATTACCTGGCAATCTTGCTAGTTTATTAAAATTTTTCTTAACATGCTGTAAAAAGTCATTAATGCAAGTATAACTGACGATGGTTTATTAAGTATATAAACGGTAAAAATATTAACATTTATAAAAATCCTAATAAATAAAAGGGGTACCTCTACCAATATTGAAAAGTTTGTATTTTATAGAGTCCAATCCATATTCAAAATCTATACGTAATAATCTTATAATATACGTGATATAGTGCTCCAGTTATTTTAAATTAAAATTTTGTTAGAAAAATAAAGCTTTTTCAAAATTATTTATTATTTATTATTAACCAGAGTACATACAAAGAATAACAATGAAAAATGAAGCTTTGAAACCAATTCCAACTTTTCAAGTACATTCTACTAGAAATATTTTCCTTCCAGGCAATGCTACCCGACACGCAAAAACAACAATTTAAAATAAACAAATAGGAAATTCACCAAATTATTTTATAACCGATAAACAAATGACATTATCATTAGGTAAAGTTAGCAACATATTTAGGTTCTCTCAAGTAGAAAGTATTCTTTCTAGATATGTTAAATAGTACTTCAAATATTCAATTTTGCCTACTAAAATGAATGTACTGGCCCGCTTAAAACAAAAAATTATTGCCCCTAATAGATCGTCAATTTGCTCAAGCGCCACTCGCCAACTATGAACCATCATCGAAACTGGTTTTCCGTTAAAATCGAAGCGATAATAGCGGCCAGCCACTTTTCGGGTTGGAAAACGGCTTGCACAAAGATTTAGCGAACGGTTTACCCCGCGGGGTGGCGCCGGTCGATTTCACATGGCGTTTCCGTGCTTTGTGTTATGCAAGCGGAGCCGCCGACCGCCGACGGGAGTTAGCGTTTCCGCGCGCGGCCAGACAGAGTCCTCGTTATCGCTCGGCTGGCGGGGGATCGTTTGTCGCGCCTTAAAGCCGAAATGCACCGCGCGCGAATGGCGTTTTAGCCTTCTTCGTCGTCGGTTTGCTCTTGCCCTCCTAAACCATCCGTCGGGGTTATTATTCAAAACTTCCGCGCGAGGAAAATCCCGGCCGACTTAGCCGGCGACGGTACGAAACGAGCGGGTATGTAGGTCGTGTCGATTTCGAGAGAGAGGCTTATAAAGCCAAGCTGATTTACATTGCGGAAATGAGCCGTCAAAGTTATTAGGAGATACCGCTTTGAGATTATGCTATGAATTTTTTAACGCCCTTCATTTCCGGATTTGCTCTATATATATCGCGCTGGTCGATCCGTGAAATATTTACAAGGATCAGGTGCGGTTAATGCCTGGCGCACACTGGAGGGATACTTTACTCTGCGGGATCATTATTTTACTTTAACAAGTTTTAATTTTTTGTTTCTTGATTAGTCCGGATGTGCCGTATATAGAATTCATTTGATATGATTTATTCTTGGCTTATTTTTTTAAATGGAACAGTATCGTCCATTTATTACGATTTTTCTATTTCACGCGAAAAGATTGAATTTTTTTAATGTTTATATTTTATTAATAGGAAAATATTTTTATCACGTCTATTTAAGTATAAAGAAACCGACAAAATATGAATTCCCGCAAGAATTTAGTTGAAAAATGTATATTGAAAAACATTTGAACTTATTTTTCTATAAAATCGTTAAAACAAGCTCTTTAAAGTAGAATAAGTGATATTTTCACTTATTTTAACTGTGATTTTTTCTCACAGATGAAAAGTAATATTAATTCTCTTTGCAAAAAAGTAAAGACTAAGTTATTCACTGAACAGAAATGACTTTCACGAAAGTAACTTTCACGTTTGGGAAGTGACTCTATTTTTGACATGGAATAAGTTTCATTAATTCAATAAATATATTAATTGCATTTATTGAAAAAAATAATATTATTCAATCAATAAGTTGAATGTGACTATACCCTTATTCTACGTGGAAGGTTTTTGACCGAAGTCGAATATGTAAAAATTCACTTATTCACTTAAAGTAATTAAGGGAACATAATGCTGAATTATAATAGTAAAACTTTTAATTATTCAATTATTCAATATTTATAACAGTAATTGATGTGAATAAGACCGTTCGCATCACTGAATAATAAATTTCTGTAAATTTCATAAATAAAAAGATCGACACAATAAAAAAAAAAAAAAAAAGAAATCGCTATTAATTCGGTGTACCCAAGGGTGTTTCGACTAATAAATTTTTCATCTCGCCGGTCAGTATAAAAGGCCGCTCGATAATTAAAGCAAGCGTGTATTTTTTAATGAGCGGGGCTTTTATTAATTATTCGGTCGCACACGAGGACGATGCGCCCAACAAAAAAAGAAGAGAGAGAGAGATACCGATAAAACTCTCTTTCAAAAATTCAGCAACAATAAACCGATGCACACATCCGACGCGCCCGATAATCCTGCGTAACGGGCTATAACGATCAATTAAGCGCCAGTCGGTGGCCCTCTCGACAGAGCCGCTCGCCCGCGTCGGCCGTCATACGTATATTTGCCGGGACGTTTCCGTAGCCGCGGTAACACCGGCGGCGGTCCGCCGATCGCTCCCGTTTTCGTGTTCTCCACCAGAAGGGGGAAGGGCGGGGGTCGAAGCCAGGCGGGCCTTTGTTCGCCGGGAGCTCGACCCTCGTCGCCATCAAAGATTCAGGAGGCTAGCACGCATCTCTGCGGCTCGCCCGCGCGGAGAACCTCACGTCGACCTCGAAATTCACGAGGACCCCCAGCTGCGAATTTAAGCCCGCGGAAGGGAGGCTTGGCGTTGCACACCACCCCTCGATGCTGCTGCGTGGCCCCATCCGGCGCGTCGTTAATCTCGCTGGCACGATAACGAATTAGCTCGGCCGTTTTTCTTGCGAGATTTCGGATTTCCGCGCGTCGAGTGGGACGAATGGAACTAATGCGCAAAGTGGTCGGGAGAAAGGGCAGTGATTTTTTTCGGGGATTTTCGAAGCCGACGGGTTGCATGGATTCAGTGAGCTTTGCGTTCACAGTCGTTTCTTTCGGGTATGTGCTGTACGTTGAGTTTTTTTTTTTTGCGGAAAAAGGATGCAAGATTGGGCTAATACTGCGATGTTAATAATACTCCGTTTAATGAAATTAATATTATTATCATGTAACGCAAAATATGATTTAAATTATCATTATTATTCAGTTAACAATGCTATTGTCAAAAATGCTCATGGTGTATTTGAATGAATTTCAGCGGGAAATTCCGCTCGTTGATTTTTATCATTTGTATTATAGGGGCAGTATAATGAATAATACGAATTTTTATAAAATTTTATATAAAAAGTAGACCAAATTCAAAACTGAATAACTGTAAATTTAAGTTAATAATAAAGCTAAAAGACCTTAATTGCACTTTTAAAGTCACCTATGGAAGTAGTCTTACTAATACGTTTCGAAATAGAGTTCTAATTTATTTTCAACCTCTTATTATAGTACAGTAAAAATTAATAGTTCTTTTAAAATTTTGTTCTTGAATGTTCTGAAAGATTCTTAAATGTAATTTAAAATATAATAATAAAATAAATTTTTATCATATTTCTAACTTATTTATAAAATTATGTAATCATGAAAATAATATACATGAAATGTATTTCGTGTAAAACTGATCGGACGTCCATAAATGGCAAGCATGGCAGCAAAAGTTAATTAATTTACTTCAATAGTTTAATTAAGACAACCAATATGAACCAATGTTATGTTTTTTTGAAAGAAAAATTAATTTTTTTAAAAAGAGAATTTTTTTGAAATAAAAATGTATTTTTGGCATAATTTTTTTTTAAGATTTATTAGACTAACAAGTCTTCTGAGATATGAAAGTTAATATCGCACGCGGCTATCTTAAACTAAGTATGAATGCAAAAATTACTGTTTCTTTCAGTTATCTTCATGGTAAAGATCTAATGCAACACCACCTTCAGCTTTAACTCAATAATTGAATGAAAAAAAAAACAGCAAATTTATTTAACCACTGAACGATTACACTCAAATAATTTCAATAATTCGCACTGCTTTACAAAGAATTCAGATTCCCCCCCCCCCCCCAAATATTTTTCCACACCCGTCAAAAGAAATCCCGATGAAACATTTCGAGCGAGCCGAAATAAATTCAGGACAATTCCGCGATTACCCACAGAGAGCGCACACAATATTACCACGTAACCAGAATTATCCCGAAAAAGCTCATTCCACTCGGCTTGCCGCATCGCTTCTCACGTCGGGTTCTCACATTATTTACCACCGACGGCGCGCGACTTCGCGCTTATTCGCAATTCAAAACATCGATACAAAATTGAAGCGGCCCCGCGTACGCCCTCCCCTCGTACTTTCGGTAAGTGCATTGCCGCATCGCGAGCCGCGCGCATAAATACGTAAGCGTTAGCTCGCGCGCCTGCGGTGCGAGAGAGATACATAGATAGATAGATAAAGAGCGAGTGAGAGAGAGAGAGAGAGAGAGAGACCGCGAAACCGCAGCATGATTTTGTAATCGTCGAACGCGATACTCCTGGGGGCCACGGCTCTCGCCTTCTACACGCACGATAATCTCGAGCTTAATCTTCGCTCCTTCCTGCGTCCCGGAGCCTCCCCCCCTACTCCTGCACCGCCTCCTCGTAGCTCCTCACTCGCTCTCTCATTGCGATCTTAAGGAATGCGAGGTGCGAGGCGGCAGGAACGGGTTTATCTCTCGCGTGATTGTACCTGCGCGTGTACGCACCCGCGGAGTTGCGGCTTTGCTTTTTGCGTGGGCGAGGATGCACCCGCACGTGCTGCGTGCTCGCTGTATGACTCCGTGAAATATCGGCCTGTTTTTCGCGAGCTTGTTTGCTAATATTCGAGCATCGCGATTATTGCGGGGGGGGGGGGGATTTCTTTCTTTTTACAGGGTGAATGTGGCGCTGGGGCAGGGCTTGCGTTGCGATTATTAATTCGTTGCGCGGATGTAGAATGTTGTACGCGTTTTTCTGCCATTTTTGCCGGCTGTTTATGTATATACGATTAGGGGGATTGGTTCCTTACATGACAAATTACAGTAAGTCCGTTCAATAGAATATTTATTTATTTATTTATTTATTTCATTTAATAATAGTTTAACGGTTTATAATGTCCTTTCAAAAATTAAATTATACGATTAAAACTTATAATAACTGAGGCTAAAAGCTATATTAATAAAAGCACGAAAAGAAGTTTTGAAAGATCCAATAACAATATTATGCGGTACAGTTTTTCATGTTAGGACCTGATTTTTGGTTGGTACAATACATTATTTTCTTTTAATAAATGAAAAATTCAACGATGGTTTCATGTGACAGTAACATAGCATATTTCTTCTCTTTTATTAAAAAATTTCGTTATATCGGTTCTACATTGAGTTGTAAGTTAGTCATAATTTATAAAAAGAACTAATATTATCATATGATGGAGACAATTGGTTTTCTTGTTTGGAGAGTGTAAGATAACAATAATATTGATATAATTTTATTTAGTAACAACAATACATACGAATATATAAATCTATATATAATTTCATACATTTTTATACTCCAAGGCTGTGCTTAATGAAATTTTTGAAATAATGCAGGCGGCAGATTCACGTTGGACTGGCCCATTGTGGTAAAAATAAAATGCATGCAAAACCATTATTTTTACAAAAAGGAAAAAGATATTCACATTTCAAATACGAAATTTACGAGCTGAATCAAAAGCAACGGATATACAAACAAAAATCGTAAATCCGCGTATTTCCAAAACAAAGAGAGAGTATAACAACAAAATCTCTTTTCTTACTATACCAAATCCGTGTGGCCATATCGAAGTACATGAAAGCGCGCGTGGAAGCTAAAAAGAGCACACGAGTAAGGATGAATAAGGACGAGTGGGGAATGGATTTGCGTGGGTGGTCGGACGAAAGACTCGAGAATCTAAGGCGGGAATACATCAGCCTTGGTACCCGGTAGGGTGTAAACGATGCAACCGTCGATTGATTGTACGGTTCAAATTCTAACCCATTCTGCGCTTATCGCTATATTCTTGGTCTCTTTCTTCCTGTCGCCGCAGGAAAGACACAAAAGTACACGAGGCGAATGTTCAACGGCTTTGCGGTATGCTTTTCCCACGGGGAACCGGTTGAGAGGTCGTCAATTGTTTCACGGCAGTGCGTGAAGGTACGATTCGCGAATGGTGATAGTAAGAGCTAATTTATGCCGTTTTTATACGTTTTGTTTGATTTAGTACGTTTTCGCAGCTGTTGAATGCGCAATAAATGTAACCCTAAACGTACGAAAACAGTGAAGTATCATTGGCTTTACGGTGAAATTTAAGGTGAAGAATTTTTCAATGGTTTGGATATACACGTCATTGTATGCGCAGGTGAAGTTAATATTATTTTATCAAGTTAAAATTTATTGTCAATTTATTAAATTTGATACGATACAAAATCTTAATAATGACACGAAGGTTTTCGAATAATTTAAATCTGTCTGGTCTATACAATAAATAATAATAATAGAGTTCAGATAAATAGTGTTTGAATCTTTGTAATAATATTTCAGGCTTTCATACTTAAATAATTGTTGTAAATTTACGAGTTTTTTTTCCAATCAAATTGTTTTTTTTTTTATTATACTCTTTTGTATGTGTATAGTTGATTTAAAATATTTGTGTACGCTCCTCTCCAGGCAATTGTCCCGAAAGTATAATTTTGCCATAAAACAGTGCACAATAAATCATTTTTAGTTTATTCGAAAATATTTAGATATTTTGTAGATTACGTACATTAAGTTTTTCGTTTTACTAATAATATTGGCGACATATTCATGCCACCTTAAATTGTAGTAAAAAATTAGTCCTAAACATATTCTACCTTTCAACTCTCATTGATTTATTACTATTTATCTTAAATTCGAGATTTTAGAAAATTTGAATGCACGTAGTGCATAATTGATTTTTCCTTAATTTAAAAAAGAAGAGTAAAACTAACCAATGGTTAACGATATGAACAAACGAAACTGACGCACATTCAATTGATTTTAATGCACATTAAACGCGAGCAAAAATTAATAATCGCGTAACTGTGTTTTAATTTAAATCTCCGGTAAAGTTTGAGAGGAAAGCTCGCGCGGTACGCCCCGTCGCCAGTGGGCGATTCAAAATCGCCATGAAAGGCGTTCGGGCCAAGAAACTTCCTGCAAAAGATCTCGGCTAATCTCGATCCCTGTGGCAGCAGCGCGTGCAGAGGTCGTCGGTGGTAGTGGCGGTAGCCTCTTGCCACCCCCTTCCCCTCTCTTTTAATGCAATGTCAAGATAAAGGAGCGAACGGTCCGGGCGAACTACCTGCGACGAATTAACGGAGGGGACGGAGGAAAGCCTCGGCGGACCCGAGATTAAAGAGGCTCCGAGGGCGAGGATTCGGTCGCTCGCTTGCCCAATTACTTGCGAAAAGGTGCCGAGGCTTCGTACGGCTCGGTCTCCCTTTTTCCGCTCATTCGCGGCTCCTCCTCGCCTCACCTCCTCCCCCCTCCCTCAGCCTCGCGCTCTTATCTCGTGAACAAACCGAAGCGATAAGAAACTGCGAAGGTGTACGCTCGTCGGGGAATCTCGTCCTTTTCAACTCACCGGCTGCCTCGCGGGTGTTTTTTTTTTTTCTTATTTGCGAAATTCTTACGCGGCCGCTCGATCGTAAAGAAGATTTTACTGGGTGTCGCCGGTTGAGCTAATAAATTTGTAGCCCTTTTTAATTGGTTTCCTTCGGACGATAAGCTGATTATTTTTCGACGACTTTAATTAACTGCGACTTTCGCGGAGGAGTTTCCGTTGCTATATACGCGGAGATGATAAAGCGTAATGAGTTTATGCCACGTGGAGTAGTATTTATACTGTTTGTGTACTAATCAATGCTGAGAATAATTATCTTGATCAAATTTAGAATCAGGATAGAGCAACGTGTTCATTAAGCTTTATCGATATTTTGAAAAACGTTTAGAACTGGGAATTTAATCTTAAGAATAAAAATATTGTATGGCTTATTTATTTATTTATTTTTATATATACATTATTTATTTTAATTTACAATTTCTTTTTGTTTCAGGTACGTATTTTTCCGTTCATTAGCTGTATTTACGTAAGTAGAGTAAATAATTTCGCTCACTATCACGATAGGTTCATTTATGCCCATCTTCATTTAAATTTCTTTGAACTGAATCCCTGATGTACACTTGGTTCCCATTAATTCACTAAGAACATTTACAAAATTTGAAAAAAATGGCTACGATTTTGTCTTTACTTTATCTTTTCCTTGACATTTTCGAGGTTATCGTAGCCATTTTTTCAAAATTTTGAAAATGTTCCAAGCGAATTAATGGGAACCAAGTGTACGGTATCAATTGCCCTTTTCGGTATTAAGTTATAGATACGGAGAAAAAAGATCTGCTAAAAGAATAACAATTTTATAATGTCCTCATGTAGACTGACATTATTGGTAAATTACAATAATTTGTAGTAAAATTTGAAAAACTAGCAAACTATACACGAAACTATTGTAATTTTTCCAATAACGTCAGGTTGTGACGACATTAAATTTAGCAATTGGCATTTTTAGATAACGTGTCATAAAGGACTTGAATGATCACGTCAAACCAGATTTTAATTAATTAATTATTTAATTTGCCAACGATTCAGTTCTAGTGTGCGAGTGTACTTTCTTCAGGGTTATAATTATAAAAGAAAATTACATTATAAATTATTGTAAAATCATTATCGCAATTATAATCTTGGTGAAAGTACTTGCACCTAACATTGACAAATTAAAGAATTAATTGATCAAAATGATCAAAATCTAATTAAGTCCTTTTACATTATCTACATTCGCTTTCACATTTTTAGCAGAAAATTTTTCACCGCGAATATATTTAAATAACAAATAAATAAATAAAACGCAATCCAGAATTCGCATGCCTGAAACAACTTAAACGAAGGTAAGCTGCGCGCCTGCACTCGTGGAAAATGGATGAAAAAAAGCATCAGAAACGAATCGCTATATCCTACAATGAAACACTCACTTCGTGGGCTGTATTACAGCCTCTCACGGCGAATGGGAAAGAAGAAAACGATTAGGTTAATGGGCAAGCCGATCGTAATTTTCGCGGCGCTTGCCTTTATCTTCTTCCTCTCGCGGCGCTTTCTATAGAATATACGTATATGTATATCCTATATATACGTATATATAGGTATACGTAGGTACGCAACTCACGCGCATACGTATCGGAGAAACAGAGGCATATAAGCAATTCGCGCACGGCGTCATCTGAGCAGTGAGATATCGGTATATACCGGCAATCCCGTGGAGGTTTCGTGCACCCACCGACACCGGGATCGTTAAAAACTGCCCACCGGATCGTTCCGCGTGCATGGCTTTATTGGAAGCTTCTTGATTTGCCGGATGATTTTTTTATATGCGAGTATTGCTCGGCGCGCGTAAGACGGGTCGATCGAGTCGGCGCGCGCCTTTCATTTCCACGCGCTGATAGCGCTACTTTAATCGCGAGACTGACCGATTTTAACGGCTGGAAAATAGCGTGGTATTGTAAATCTAATACGTTTCCTATGTCGAATTTATGGATCTGCTTGAACGTGGAAAGATTGTTGCTTTTGCAAGAGATTGGACCTTTCTTCACCCTTAGATGATCAAATAGGACCTACTTTCGTGCGATCGTCGGTATAGGGTAAATTCTATTTAAGAAATTTCGCTTCGAATTGTCGACACCTCGAGAAAAGAGCTTCGATTAGATAACAATTAGCCGTATAAATTTTTATTGGTATAATATTAGTTACTTCCATACATCCGGTTCACTTTTATTAAATATGCAGAGTTCATCGACGTCAGATTATATTAATTTATGCAATTATCGAAAAAATCGAAGTGCTTTTTCTTTCTAAATAGGCAATAGTGCTAAATTAAACTCTTTAATTGTATAGCTCTGTAATTATTTAAACTTTGTTATTTTAAAAAATGTCTGTCCAGTCTTAAAAAGAAAATTAATATTTCTTAATTTGATAAGCTTTAATTATTTATAGCTTATTAATTAACTTAAAGTTTTCACATGAATAGATAAAATCATCATGAAAAAATATGCATAATTTATTAGAGTCATATAGAAGCAACACTAATCATCATACTGATGTAAATTAATATTGGTATACCAATTTTAGCTTTTAAAATTTTAGCTTCTTTCATTTTTACGAATACAAATACATCTCCCACTACCCAGTTTCAGCGCGTAATCCGTGATCCGCGGCTTTGACAGTACCCACTAGTAAATTATGCATACACCAACAGGAAGGAATAATTGTGCACTAAAATATTTTTGTGGCTCTACGACGCTCTAAAATCAAAATCTAGAAACTATTGAATATGTACGTCAACAAAAAGGCATTGTATACACCAGGCGACTCTATGAATACTATTTTATAAGCGGTCAGCGTACATATTCATAGAGGCCAGTATTTAGCGCAAGCACTAAATTTAACAATAGATGAATAGGAACATGGATATCGTTGATTCTTGATATCAAAATGCACATACATTTGCATGTGCGCTCATAAAATGTCCCGGCGCTGCTCGAGAGTAGGTGCGATGATCCGTAAATGCTCCATTGTAGCCCTTCGCGTGCGTAAATCACTTTTCGCCATTTTGATGCGAAGGCCAACGGCGTCTCATCGCTTATATTAGAATGAAAGGCGAGATTCTCCGAGTAGTGCGCGGGGTATAAAATCGATTTATTTCCTTCGATACCTATCTGTTACATTTCTATTCAGCTCACAGGCTACCCCCGGCAATGCCCAGGGAGCTTTTAATGTTTTACAGCATCGTCTTTGCTGTCGTGAACGTGCATTGAATAGTAGCTTCGCGTAGCGAATGTGCGTTTTTATTCTTCGACGGACCGCGTGCCGCTTGCAAGCTCTTCTCCCGAGGATTTTCTTTAATCTTTTGAATTTCAAAGGGTAATCCTTCAATTATTTTTTAATACGTTATTTTTAATGACCGATCGGTTTCGATGATTCTATATCCAAGATCTCTGTAGTCTTGCAATAAGAATTAGTCAACTAAAGTGGCAAATACAAATGTTTTAGAAAACATTTTAGTTACGCTTTGATTAGTAATCTACTTTAATTTATAATTGCAACTGATCAGAAGAGTGTTACACTTTCAGATCATTGATTTTGATGAAACTTTGAAAAATTCATTGCTAAAAGAGTGGCCTGGAGGTTAGTATACAATGCAGTAAAATTTATTAGAAGTAACAATGGTTAATGACTGCAGCACTGCATTTTATCATTACAAAAATAGATTAACTAAAATTACGTAAGTGAGCAGAGCATTAAATCGCCTACTTAGTTATTTACGGTTCACAATACAGAAGGTATAATTAAGTTATGATAACTGTAAAATAATTAACGAAATCAGGATCGTAAAATTACAAAGCGAAATTCGACAGTTATTTTACGTCTGAGAAGAGTAATTTCTTGGTGGTACGTATACAATACACATGAATGTACGTTTGCTCCTAAGCGAAGCGCACGTTTCTATTGATAACTTGCTCGTCAAGTGCCAGTGAAAAGGATAAGAGCATTTGGAGAGTTACAAACTATAGAATGAACCTTTTGCATTAGTCAACATCAGAAATGAGCTGAATGAGCGATGAATCCCTCAGACTTGGAAATGATTGAGTGCAACTCTCTCGGCGATTTGTCTACTTCCTTTTCCTTCGCCGTAAGCATCCTACACTAAGCAATAATGCGTTCGAAGTAATCGTAATGTTTCCTTATTTTTTCATTGTATTTAATAGTAGACCATTATTGTTTTAGAAAATTTGTTCAAGTCCTTTAATCATATATATTTTATCGTAAAACATTTTCGATTCGAAACATTTTGATATAGAAATTTATTAATAGAGGTGCGTAGTCCATTGACTATTCGTCAGTTTTTTATCAGATTCTGAGTTAATTTCTGACGAATGTATGGTTAAAATTTCTGATACATGATTAGAAAAGATGGTTCATTTCCTGCTATAGGGCATCAATTACTTATAATTACTTTTAATTAACCATAGGAAATTATAGTCCGCGCATAGATGTAGGATAATTCGAAACATGTCTATATACCAAGTAAAATTGAATAAGCGATAATACAATCTTAATCTTCAACTTGTAAAGGGGCTACATCTACTTGAGTGTATACCGGCAATCCCACGTAGGTCCTTATAAAAGCTATCTAAACAGCGTTCCCGCCTCCACGATACACACTTATCCACGCTCAATAAATAAAGCTTCAGCCGTATCTCAAGAACATTCCTCGAGACTCTCATTTTCCTCTTCTTTTTCGCTCCGCGCGACTATTAGCCCATCCTTCGGGTGGCGACGCTTCGATGGCACTCGAGAGCGTTTATTCGAAGCACTCCCCAAATAACGTCGTAAGATAGGCCATATCCGCGCCGCTCCTATACGGCTGCACGTACGCGCCTCCACAGTTACCCGGCGGTGTGTATGAAATATGGGCGAGAATCGAGAACGAGCAGCGATCTCGTGCAATAACATCCCCGAGATCTCTTACCGCCCCATTCGCCTCTCTCTCTCTCTGGCTCTGTCTCTGTCTCCGTTGCCTTTATCTTGGGGCGTCGGCGACGAGAAAAGGAGCGAGTGGGAGTGAGAGAGACGAGGTGAGCTATCGACTATTTCTGGACATAAATCGACTTGTACTTACCGAATTGCTTCCGAATCGTTTCTTTATACCTCTTATTCTCGCTGCTGCTTCCGACTGTCTTCATCCTTCTCTTTTCCTGTTCTTTACTTACATTTCCTTCGTCTCGACACTTCTTCATTTGTGTACCGTACCTTACTTCTCGGCGTGAACAATCTGCAACGCTGTATCTTCTTTTTTATTATGTGCACTGTTGTTTTGATTGTACACTTTTGTATCAGATTCATTTATAATTAGTCAAGTTTATTTCTTCATAAAAAAGGTTTTACAATGGTAAAAAGATAAGCTGTTGTGAAAAAACTATTCAAGTTTGTTTGTCAAATCATTTGGATTCAAAATACACCTTTTTTTTAGAAAATGCATCGTTCTATTTATCAGTTTCGATTTCGTTGGGACAGGTCGAAAATTTTCCTTTTGTTTTTGATATGTGTGAAAATTTTTTGTCGACTTTTTTATTTGAATCTAACATGTCGCGATAAGAAATTTTTCTTGGGGGGGGGGGGGGATATTATAATTGCAGTATCGTTCAAAAAAAGATCAACTTCTCGATTATACATTCTATAAAAAATGCAAGCACATTGCACTTTTTTAAAGCTAAAATAAATTTTTGCCGCATCCAGATAACTTCTGTATTGGACACGATGATGGATGAACTCCTTTGTTCGCTGAGTGTTACACATACATATATTCTTGGATATTATCGTACTCAGAAAATGAAAGATAGTCAAGAAAAATAACTTTTCTTATATATAAAAATAGCATTGACATTTTGTTTTTTTTTTTTATTCACAATCTGCTTTCTTCATATATTACTTCCTTTTCTTATTAATCTACTTTCATTTATTTCCTTTGTTTGTAGGTGTAAAAATGATCAAGACGAACCAAGTAGTTATTAATTAACTATGCCGACGTTTCGACGCTTTATTGAAGAGCGTCCTCATCAGGGCTTTTTTGTTAATTATTATTAACTCATTTGAGTTCGTCCAAGGGCATGAGCCAAGTCAAGAAAACTATTTTCTGACTCCACATCGCTCCGTTCGTAAACTTATAATCTATAACTTATAATTATTTCCTTTGTGTAAGAACAAAATGTTATGTTTAAAAATTAATTACCACAGAGTATACTTATTTATTACATTCACGAATTCAGTCAAATATTTATATTAAAAGCCGCGCATGTATAAGCATCATTAAAACAGCATAAGCCGAACAAATGAGCGTCGATCATTAAATTTCCTTGAATAACGTGAATAGTATAAAAGCGCCGATGAATTAATTCGATCCCCTTTCACAAACGCACTCGATTTCACATGAACCATTGGCATTTTAAAAAAATCTTTCATCGTTTTCAAAGATAAAGCGAGGGGTTCCCCTTTGAAAGGGACGATTTCGCCCCTTTCACTTTTGCACGACTCTTCGAACGAACTTAATCCGACCAAAAAAAAAGAGGGCTCGCTCGCGCACAGCGTCGCGCCGGACAATGGGGCCAAAACGCGGGGTATCGAAATCGCGGATCGTTCCCTAATTAATCCACTGCCGCGTCGAAAACGTGAAACGAAGCGTGGCTGAAAAATGAGGAAAGGTAGGCGGGCGTATCCGAGGAAGCTCGGACCAATCATTTGCGCGACGCCGACGTACAAAAGGCGCGTCTCCTCCATGGCTACCGAAAAAAATCCGCTTTCCCCGGCCTCTAATTGATCTGTCCAGTGAGGGGTGGGGGAGCGGGGGGTAACGGGGAGTTCGTTAAAGCTCGACGCGCGAAATTCCGCGCGCGTTTTCGAAACGGAACGCGCAGTACGGCGGATCGAACGAGAGATGAAAGACACTCGAGAAGCGACTGACTACTTTATTAAACTTTGTTGCTTTGCACGTTGTCACAGGGAGCCGCGATCTTTGCTTCCAGCTGTACGCGGAGTCGCTTTTAATTTTTTTTTTTTCGCTTTGTTGTTGTGCTCTTTTACGTCGCGGTTTTCACACTCAGTGTTTTTGAAAGCAGTTTAATTTGTTTCATGTACACTTGTGAATGGACTTTTCAGATATTAGTTGAGATTAATAGATTCTTTCAATTCGGGCTTAAACAAGGTTTTTTTTATGCCTTCAAAGCGAATGGAAAATTGAGCTTTTCAATCGCTCTTGGAGTAGGAGCTAGTAATACTTAACAAATAATAATTAATAATTTAATTACAAAACGTAGTGCTAACGTAAATAGTTTTGTTTAATATAAACCAAAATAATTATTAAATTATACAAAAATTAAAAAGCCGGATTCACTATCCGCTTTTTATTTATGAAAAAGAGCCACAATTTTTCTCCTTACGTGACCTCTTTTTCTTAATTTTCATTAAAAATTATAAAAAAAAGTAATAAGCTCCTAACATAAACGTTTAAATCGAGTAGAGTCTCGTTTTGATGACGAAAAATATGCAGCGCGAACATCGACTTCAATCCAAAGTACGACTACTAAACCGTTAAAACGGTAATAACGCGGAGGTGACAAAGAGGGCGATTATTAACATTGCAGTTTTCACAAGAGAAGGAAGGGGGAAGCGGAAGTGGCTCGGAAATGAAGCATTCATAAATTTCTTCTTATTTTTTCCCCTTGATTTAACAGTGCGAGGCCTCGCGCGAACCTCGAGGATCACGTTTTCCTTTCCTCGCGTTCGAGCGCGGCTCCTCGGTATTTTATTCCCCGGCGCTCGTAAAAATTTAATGGGCTACGAGGAAATTAATTTCGTTGTATGCGCGCGCCGCGCGCTCGAAATCAAAGTTCGAGCTGAGCGCGCGGCTGCCGTTTCAGCCGCCGAGGCGGGGAGGAGAGTCTCTCGGTGCGCCGGCCGAGTGCTTTTAATAAGAGTTTGCCGATCTTTGTAGGATTTTTTTTAAGAGCGGCCCAGCAGCCGACGGTAGGGGGAAAAAGACCGGGCGAGGACAATATTCGAGAGCTGCGCGACTACGCCGTTTAAGGCGATTAAGAGAGAAATGTACTGTGACTGATTGAAAATTGTAATGGTTTTGATCGAACTTTTATAAATGGTTACTGCAGCCTTTCCACTGTTGTTTTTGCAGTCTTGCGCTCGGTAGTACTTTATTTACGACGTTCCTTCTTTCTTTCTTTCTTTATTTTTACAGAATGCTAAAGCTGCTGCAACAATCGTTCTAATTTTTCTTTCCACTGTAGTAAAAGTAAATTTAGATTTACTTTTTACCGTTTGAAAGGAATTTCTTTTCGAGTCAGATAAATAATTTACTTTTAACATTTTAAGAGCGTATTTGGTGGACTTACTTTAGTTTAATCGATTAGTCCTTATACTAGATGTATATAATTATTATCTTGCAACTCTTACGATAAAATTATGTTTACATTTTACATAAAGTTCACACAGAATAAGCAGCTTTTTTCATAAATTCCATAGAAAATCTAGAAAATAAATTTTTTGCACATTTTATTTATTAGGAAATCTATAGTCATCTACAACGCATTTGTAGAAAATTTGTGTATAGATATTCTCTAGTATTTATGAAAATATATGCATAAATTTTACAAAAAATCTTCATAATTTATGCATAACTTTAAAGTGGACGATTTACACTAATCATCTTATATATAATAACTTTAGTAATTCTTCAGATGTCAACGCGATATTAAATTTTTGTTTAAATATGTATAGAATACGAAAAGGATCTGCATACATAATCTATTAAAAATCCATTAAAAAAATGTTCTTTCGTAAAAAAAAATCACGTTCTTTTTTTTTTAATATAAACAATGCCTTCCACGTATTTTATTCTTCAACTTATTTACTTTCGTTCTGGACCATTTGAGTTTGTCTCATGGAATCGTGGCGATAGAGGGATAACCCGCCTACTTTTTCTGCTGGCTCTCATAGGCCCATTGTTACCTCCTCGCCAATAACATCGAGCGACTGAAGAAGTATATAAATAACGTGTGAAGACCCTTTGTTTCCTTCTCGTTCTCCGAAAGAACAGCTATAACTCTGATCCCTCGGTCAGTTCCTCCTCTTCTGTATGGGATAGGCCGATACTCTTGGCGCTCAATCAAATTTCGAGACTGATGTTTAACTCATACTCGCTTCATTTCCTCTTCCTCTGTTTATTTTTTACCATTTCTTCTCTTCTCTTATATACTTAACTAATGATTAACACTATTATACAGTAGTTAAAGTTATTATTTAACTACATAATACTATATAAGTAAAAAAAATTGATTTCGAATAAAACTTGATACTATTGGATATATATTATTATAGTATTATATCGAGTTCAATTCTAAGTTAGAAAAATGTTTATGGTTTGCTAATTTGTTTAAAATATTCAATTTTATTAAATAAACGAAAATATTCCCCTTGTAAGAGATTTTTACAATTCCTTTATTTATTTTGAAAAAGTTAAATCAATAAGATTACGAGATTACGAGTATCACCGTTTGAGTTTTACGTTTCGATCTCGAATTCGCAAACGAATCAAGGGTGCGAAATTTGAAATTCCGAATTCCCATTTGTATCCCATTCAAAATCTTTCCGGGATCTCGAATATAGCACGCGGAGCACACCTCAATCTTCCATATAGTTATATACAAAAAGACGAATGCATTTTTCCTTAAATTTACTACGTAGCCCAATAAAATTTTAATAATTTTTTTTTCAACTCTCGCATGAAAAAGGCACTTTTCCATGCCTGAAAATAGTGTGGGATGTTAAATGTTTCAAGTGCCTTTAGAGAAAAAGTCAGATTCTAAATACCGACTGAAAATATCAATTTTTAAAGGCATTTCATTTTTCTCATCGATTACTGTCACAAATCATGATGCCAGACTTTACAATGACGAATTGCGTTTAATTCTATATTTTAATCTCATCACTAGATTCAATACAATATCAACTAAAAAAATCATCTAAAATATATACCACAATATTTACATGCATACAAGCAAAGTACACTTGGTTCCCATTAATTCGCTTGGAACATTTTCAAAATTTTGAAAAAATGGCTACGATAACCTCGAAA
>JAWWEN010000020.1:5206595-5229037 GCA_035582955.1 Sycophila texana
TTATTATTATTATTATTATTATTATTATTATTATTATTATTATTATTATTATTATTATTATTATCTATACTCTTTATATTTGCAAAGACAAAATGAATAAATAAATTTATAATTGACAAAATTTACACAGCAATATGCACATCTGCCCTTTAACTATGTTTTACAACGTTGTACGAATTTCCATCTCATTTTACGTTCATTTTACGTAACATCGATGCATCGTATACAAGATAAGTGTCATTCAAGACTATCGTGCTTATTTAATCACACATCCCGACCGTAGCCGTGCTCATAAAAGCTCGAGCAGGAGGGAGAGGCTGAATATGCACTGAAGCGCGAAGATTTCCCGAAGATTCACGCGGACATTTACGTTTCGGCGCTTATGGTCTCATTTTTTAGTCGTCCCTCGCGCCCCGGCACTTCGGGGAGATTTACGAGAACACGACGGCGACGAGGACGATGCCGGTCCCGGCCGATCGTAAAACCGCCTCTCCCGAAAGGTCGAGCGGGGGGTTGCAAAAACCGCCGGCGGAGGAGGGATGAGGAAGGGAGGAGAAGACGCCGCAGCCTCGCGGTGCTGATATTCGCGTTGCGTGCAGGAGTCGCTCGCGTCGCACCTTCGACGCGCGAAATATAACAAGTGGAGGGTGGCCCTCTCGAGGCCTCCGTGTGTCCTGCGTGGATAAATCCGACGATCAAGTGGGCGCCTCTCGACTCAGGCGCCAGGCTCCTGCATCGGCAATAAGCTTCGCGGCGCTGACCTTCAGCGTGCAATATTCGAGGGGCTGCTATCCGCTCTCTCCTCGGCTGGTTCGCTCCGGTCCTGACTCTGGGGCGCTCCACCCTTTCCCCGCTTCTTCGCTTTCGGCGGCTTCTGCCGAGGACGCGGGTGTACCGAACGGACCACCCTCTGTGGCAATTTACCCTCTTCGCCTCCTGCACCCTCTCTTTATCTCTCTCTCTCTCTCTCTCTCTCTCTCTCTCTCTCTCTCTCGCTCTGAGCTCGTTTTCTCTCGTCCATCGTCGCTGGCGAGATATTGCGGACGCATAAATCAAAAATATTGTTTTTAAGAAGGAAAAGAGGCCGCTATTAAAACGTAGAGAAAGGGAGTTTCACCCTGATTGCTCTTTTCTTCTTTCGCTGCTCCCCCTCTTTTGCTGCTCGTGCTCCTATATGGTTTCGGTTAACTTTTATGAGAAAAATCTTGGTTTGTTGCGGATATAATTCCGCTTTTACGATCGATACAACGAGACTGAATTTCTATTGTTTCTCGTTCGCCTCGAGTAGGCCGGTTATTGAAGGTAACCAACAATCATTATTGCGTTTAATTTCGACGCTGGGTAAATATACTTTTTTATGCGTGCACTTTGAAGAATTTAAAATCTAAAATTATGGTTAATAATAGTAAATAGTAATAAGTATATACTTGCGATTTATTTTCTCTCTTAAACCCGTAGGAAAAAATCCTGCAGTATTTTCTGCAGAAATTAGGCATTTTCTGCAGAATTTTCTGCAGGATTTTGTTCTACGGAAAAAAACCGATGGGATAATCATTTAATATAGAATAATTACTGATTTTTAAAAATGTTCTAATTATTTAAAAAAATGATGATTAGTAATTATTAATATAGTATTAATTTGATATCTGCGAAGTTCTGATTCTGACGTAATTATGTGGTTATTTTTCTGTCTCTAACATGTGACCAATTGACACATGATGGTAGTGTAAAGACAAGAACAGCAGAAATATGCAAGAATCTTGAAAAGAGAACGATTTATTTTTAAATATGTCATGTCATTTAACATTAAGTATTGTTTAATATCATGATTTTAATTTTTAACAAACATATCAGTAATCAAAAATTAAAAGAAGCAGAAATAAAAGTATTCATAGGAGTACTTCTAGAATATACAGAAATTAATTTTTATTACCTTAATTTTTACGTTAAAATCGTCTTATATTAATTACTGTAGTATCGTTGAAAGAAAAAGAAAATTACATAATAACTGCGTCAAGCGTCTAAGGCTAATAACCTCGTATATTTAGCAGATAACATTTATTAAAATTATACGACGTTCTTTGATTTGGAAATTTCTTCAAGCTCCATCACGTTCTTTACACATCCATTACGAAATTAACGAAAATCACGAACCACTAGTTGGAATAAACATTATCATTTCACCTCTCACTTACCAACTTACCCGGAGCCCCATAATTCAAACGCATTCACTCTTGCAAAAATACGCGACTGAGAGGGTATAATAACATAGACAAATACAACGCCATCCTTAACCATAATAAAAAATCCTCACTCATACCAGCGTATATGCTTAAACACAGAGGAGGGAGCTATGTCGGTCATTTGCGATTACGCAACGTCGCGCGCGAGCATTTGCGCCTTCCTGCGCGCAATCCAAGTAGTCGCGCGGGACGGCCGTTCAGCTCACTTCGCCCCCTACCCCTCCATCCTACGCCTCCACCATTGCTGTAAATCACGACGTAATTGCACGGGGCACCGAGAGCCGGGAGCGAAGTTGGCTGCGTTCACGCGCGATATTTATGCGCTCCAACGCCGCGTTGACTTTTACGTCGCGTGTCCAGCGCTAAACCGCGAGCTGCCATGGGAGGCCCTTGATGAGGATAACAAAGCGCGGACCGCCTATATGCGTCGCTGAGCTTTTCTCGGGACGCTCCCTCTATATACTATCCGTTTTCTTGAACCCTCGTATCGTAGCTTCTATTCAGCGGATTTCGGGTGTATATGTGACAAACATTCCTTTATACAGTTGAGATTTTGTAATTCATTGTGGTTGGGGAGGGTTTTGTACTGCTTATTGAGCGTCTCAGTAGCTACTGAATTTGTTATTAAAAATATTTAAGGATTTTAATAAATATAACAATATTTGTTAAATACTTATACTAGTATGATTAGAATTGATCAGCTATTAGAGATTCTTTGATAAATTAGAAGGAATTAAATTCACAAAATATTTATTGACTCAACTATGATTTGGTTGAAGTTATAAGAATTCTTGGGTTACAGACTGTTAAATGTCTTCATTATTACTACATGATTGTTTTTTAAATTCAAAGGTATAAATAAATAGCTTAGTTAATCATTCTGATATAGTTGAGAAAATTTGTTTTAATATATGACATTTTTAATAATAATTTAAGAAACTTTCGAAATATTTTGGAACAAAATTCAAATTGTAAGTTTTGATTCTGCAATAAATAAATTAGAACGCACTTAGTCGAATTAACTCTCTATTAAATATCTATTGTAAATCTTTGTCACTATATTATTTCTGTTGCGGAATGCTGTTTTTTTTTTACTTTTATAAATAAACAAGTCCGTTCAATTTAATAATTAAATATTTTAGTATTTAACGGGTACGTAAAATAATAATCGATGAATATTAAATAAAATAACAAAGGTACATTAGCGAGGTAGCCGTCGTATCAAAATGTATACACCGTAAATCAAATTAATCCAGAATACCGAGACTCCTTTAAATAAATCAAGAGGCCATATCTGGTAGTTCGTCCTCATTGTAATCCTCTCTAATAGCACCTCTCCCCGACATCTCCAGATATTAAAGCATTCAAATCTCATATTGATCGTTAACCGATGCGACGTAGACATATCACGGCGACGTACTTCTCAGCTTAGCCGCAGTGCGCTCCGACCATGCACGCGTATTATTGTTATTGCAATTCAGAGTGAAGGAGGATCGGCCGAGCAGGAGGAGGATAGAAGAGACGAGCGGATCCCGAGGCGCCGCCTGGAGTGGCTCTTGGAGGTCACGCAGTAACCGGCTTAAGGAGGGTATAACCCCCGCGAGCTCCTTGCCGTGGACATAACCACCGTTTGCTCGGCCGCTGCTGTTGCCACTCCTGTCGCGGGATATTACGGTCAATACGAGCCCACCCTTTGGCTCTCTTCGTTGGCTCCCTTCGCGCGATATTGTCTTCTGCCTGGATAAGCTTAAAAATCTATAGGCGGATTTGTATGGAATGAAAAAATTGTTGGACTTTGAAGAAGGACGGTGCAGAGTTTTTTCTTTTCATTCAAATCCGGAAAAGGGAACCCGGAAGAAAATTAACCAGATAAATTAATCAGATGATGGATTAATTTTTTTATGATTGTACAAATTATGGATAGTTTTTGATGAGAATATGATTATAGCTTTTTAATCAATTTTTTGAGAAAGGAAAATATGATAGGAAAATAGCATAGTCCATTTGTTAATCTAATTATTAACGAATGGACTATAATTTCTGGCCAATATAAGTGCGCAGTCCAAATTTAATTAGAATTAATTAGTCGGTCAAAAGCGTGGTTAATTTTCTACCAGGTTTTTGGAATAGATTTTTACCAGAGTTTCAGTTAATTTCTGATCAACGTATATGGTTAATTATTTGATAAATAACAAGAGACCCAGTCAGAAAAGATGGTTAATTTTCGAGCAGGGTTCAGATCAGCCATCATATTGGGAACAGCACTGGAGAAAGGGGGAATTTTTTGGGAATATGTGTGGTCACGCGTGAGGAAATACTGTACGTCAGTTTCACCTCGTAAGGGAAGTTTATAAAATAAAATTTATCTTTCAAGTTATTGACACTTCTATGAAGAAAAATCATCTCGAAACATTTCAAATAAGTAAGAAAGAGGGGTCTAGAGGGAAATGTACGTAAGAGTTATTTCAGAAACACGGTGGGCACGTACTCGCGGGGAAACTGTGGATCTTCAGTCAGTTGTGAATGGCTCGGTCAAACTCGACATCGGCGAGTCTATTATGTACCAGGTGACCAGTTGCTTTGCTCTCGACTCCACAAACATCGCGAACTTTACTAGTTCAGAATTTCTTGCGGTCAAATTCAAGGCAGCCGCATCGCCGTTTAATATCTGTAGGATTTCATGCTTTACTTCGGGAGAATTGTTCGGCAAAATTCGGTTTCATCTTATAAGCAACTAATGGAATATGGATCGAGGAATATTTAACAATTTTAAATATTATATCATACGTTTTTAAGCATGTTCGGTAGAGAAAATGAACAACTTCCTGCATAGCGAAAGTATAGAAAATTAAAAATAAATATTTTATTCTGGTTTCTCTCCCGTTTCATCTTTGCGCTTTACCACATTTGGAGAGTACCGTATCTCCAGGTAACACGGATTCAATAGAATTTTGGTAATTATCTTTTAACACCGCATCATAACACAAACTACCTTCACAAGTAACTGCCCTACTTTTCACTCGAATATCCGCATTGACTCCAAAAAAAAAAGCTATCAGAATTCTCAAAACGTCAAAAATGTACTCGTGACGCCCGATAGCGACTCGAACAAGCCAATGGTTTAAAGGCTGTCACGCTCAGCGTACGACCAGTCGCAGTTATTGGTCAAAGCTCGAAGCTCGAGTAGTCACCGTCTGGCGAGGGCCCGGCAGTGTCGGAGCAAATTGTGTGGATGTATAAATCACGCGGGACCACCTTGATAGAAGTAATAAAGAGTGGAGGCATGAGGGAGACCGGCGACTGTGACAATTTGCCACCCCCGCAGAAGGCGCAGGCAGGGCCGCTCGTTGCGCCGCGTACCCGTACCTCCGGCAAGACTTATATTACGAGGACTCGCGCTGAGGGGTTGTGATCTTCCATTATAGGCTCTTGCGGAATTCGCGCGGAAAAGGTGCCTGCAGTCGACTCGGCTTTCGTTGAAATTCGTTTTTTTATAGTTTTTCGAGGCGGGCTTATAGGTTAGGAATTTCTTGGAAATTGGAGAGGCCAGACGATAGGACCTTTATATGATGTAATTCTGTAATAAAAGCTGCGGGAACATAAAATTGTTTTGACACTTTATGCCTTTTACAATAGTTTGCAATAAATCTTGATTTCTTGAGGCTTAGCTATACGTAGGTAGTAAATTTCTTTTTTTTTTACACTTTTACCTCATTAGTTCGTTGAATTGATATATTGTATACTCGACGGTCGGATAGACAATAATTATTATTTGTACAAGCTGTATAAGCAGCGAATCAAATATTTACATAGACAACTGCGATTATTGATTGTCTATATTAATTTTGAAGCTTGCGCATTTCGATAAAATGATTATGGACATAAGTGAATTATTATGTTGTGGTAGCAATTCCGTCTTCAAATTATTTTTCGTTGGGAATTGATTTACTTACTTAATTAAAAATAGATTTACCTTTTCATAAAACGTGACGTTTTCATTTTCTCGGAAATACTATAGTTTACGATGTGATAAAAACTGCAATTCTTAGCCACGATATACCGGAAAGCAGCGTTTCAAGCCGGGCAGTCGGCAAAATAATAAAAGGAACCGGCGTTGAACTTTATTTTTGATTTGGTCTGAGCCAGTAGAACAATTAGCTGCTGCTTTGATAGCAACGCTGTGAAAGTACATAAAATTCATCAAATAAGTCATTACGACGGTTAATTGGCAATTTTCCGGAAATTTTATTCAATAAAGGATATGTCAGTTACTCTGCGTGTCTGCGCGGGCGCGCTTTGACGCGCTCGAGAGGCAAGAAACTGAGTTAAAGGAGAAATAGGAGGGGAAGCGGGGGTTAGATAGTCGGCTCGTGCTGTGAATATACGGCTCCTATGACGACTTCGTGATATTATCCATCGAGCATGAAGCCATCAACCTCCGTGAGGCTTGTACATCAATTTACTGGTAGCTTTTAATCGCTTACCGAGATATTACTAATTCAATTCTATATCCAGTGTTATCTTTCAGGACGAATTCGTTTGATCTTCGCGAGTCAATTATGTGTAATAAAAAATATTAATTGTGTTGAAAAAAATGTGCAAAATGTTTTTTTTTTTAATTGTCACTTAACTACCACAGTGCAGTGTCTAAATTTTTTTCATATATATAAATAATTAAATGCAGTCATAATGTCGCGAATATGTTTTTCCTGTTTGACATTTTGAAGGACTATAGTAGTGCTAAAATATTTAAAAATGTACCTAAATATTATTTCATTTCAAAATATTATTTCATTTAAATATCTCGAAAAAATGCTTGTTTTGAAAATGTGCATAAATAGCAGAACAACTAATCCGTACTGTGCAGAAATATAAAATCAAATTTGACCTTTTTTAGTTACGCAAATAATTAGTTACATACATATGTACCAATCTTAATTCATAAATCCGGGCATTTTTTAATAAAAATTTTCCTGTACTTTCTAAATAAAAAATTTAAGAAATCAGAAAAGATCACCGGTACAAAGGTTTCTCTAAGATAAAGCAAAATTACAATAAATTGAAAATTTTTCGTAGATAACGCTTTCGAACGAGTTTGTAAACTGATCGATCCGATGAAATGTTTGATGACGCGAGGATTGCGTCGCCGAAATCGGCGATAAATGAGATTATGTACGAGTTCGGCAAAGTTGGCTTCCCCATAAAGAAAGATTCATTACGACAATCGTTCCGTTATCGAGTGCGAGGGAGTCTCCCAAAGCTGTTATTAGTTCTCGCGATATCACGTACTTCTTACACTTTGTGCTAGTTAACTTTGATAATACGCCACTTGCAATTTTGGTAAGCTAAATGGACTGCAGCTGACTTCTAATTGAAACCACGCTGCGATTCGTAAGAGATCAATTTCAACTGGAGGAGTTTCATATCGATTAAAGATATTTCCTTGAGTTATTTCACCCCGAGGTACTGGCTCGAGCATAAAATTAGAATAAAGAAGACTAGTTGGTCGGGCTGATTTCAATTCTAATCTTATGCAACTCTGTACAAGCAAAGTTGAAAAAAGTGAAATTAACTCGACAAGTATATTCCACTTATTGCAATAAGCGAGATACTTTTAACGTTGAATAAGTGACTATTCTCTTATTTAAATGAAGTTTTGTGTTTATATACAACTTTGAAGGAAAAAGTACAGTTTACCATGGAAACAAATCTCATCAGTAAGTTTTCGAAAATCTTCTACGAGGTTTTTTCTGTACGAGCATTAAAATAAATGTACGAATAAATATAAATCTTTACATTTTGAATAATTAATTAAATCATTTCTAATCAATTTTAGCTTACCCTGATTACTCAATAAAAATTCTGATAAATAATTTCTACAAGACTTGCATTCGCGAATTCTAAATGTTTCATTTCGTAAATGACAAAAACAACGCGAAAGATCCACGTCAAGCTTTTTGGGTACTTAACAACTGCAATGTATAAAAAGCTGGTGATCAGCGGGACCATTTTTATTCTTTCTCCCTCGCAAAATTTTTCGGATTTTACTTAAAAGCATTCGAACTGCATCGGCGAGCGTGATGCAGATGGAGAAGGGGAGTAAAAAGCAGGCGAAAGAATCAAAAAGAGTAGGACGGAAGAGCGAGATGGAGAGAGAAAAGCGAACGAGCGATCGGAGAGTGCGCTGGAAGCTCAGAAAGGAATGGGCCGATGTTTCACACTCAATCTCCTGCCACTCTCTGGCGCGCTGCGCAGTTCGTCCTACTGCCTCTCCTCCTCTGCCCTCCCGTCCCTCCCTCTTCCTCTCGGCCGTCCCTACTTCTCTCTTAGGATATCTTCTCCAGAAACCCACTCCCTTCCTCGGCTCTCGGAGCCTCTTCCTTTTTTTATAGGTTTTACGTTACTTCTTCCTTCCGAGAGGTTCGCCTCTGCGTTCTTTTTGCTCGAGCTCTCATCAGCAGCACTCCCAGATCCAAACGGATCATTTTCCGGCAAAGCAATTTTCGCTCGTTCTCCCGCGAAACCTTCCAACGCCCCCATTCTCGGCTGATAAATAATTAAACGAGAGGGTTTTACAATTGATAGAGATGAGAATGGATTGGCAATTACTTTGTAAATTACATTTGAATTTCGAAATTTCGATTATTTTCAGAATTTTGCCTTTCACTGCGCTGATATAATGCATCGACATTTAATCCTATTTGATTTTATCACTTGTGTTGATGACTGTTATCATTTTCATTAAGCATGCAATCCTGCTATTTGAATTATTGAAAGTACATCATTTTATTCTAACGTGAGTTTATGTATAAGACATAAGAATTTTTAGATACGAATAATTACATACAATTAGATAAAAATTTGTATTATATCTACGTATATACTTGCATAAAACTTCTTACATGACTTACTGACGGAAAATATACCTGGAGTATAAAATATACATAGAAGGTCTACCAAGTAGAAAATTGTAAAATTAGAGTCAGTGCAACGTAGATTATTCCATTTAAATCTACTCCTTCTATGCGTAATTTCAACAATGATTAGAAAAATTTTCTATATCTATATGCTTTTTCGATCTTCAAAGAATTAACTAATTTCACTGAAACCATATTGCTTGGAATACATTGCCTCAGTGTGTTATTAAATTGGTTCATCTTTTATTGATTCGATTTAAAAATGCTGTGTAATCAGTATTAAATTTTGATAGTTAATTTCATCTTTTAAATAGCTAAATAACATATACTCTCTTAGTATTTATAAATTATTGTTACAATATTTTTTAAGTTTTATTTTAATTCTACTTATTGAAAAATTACAAGTGGAGTTCACACATTGCAGTCGAAGGCAGGAACAATTTTAAATCGTCAACACGTGATCTCAAGCCAAGTGCATACAGCAACCTTCGAGGATGGACTTTCCTTGTCGTATTTTTTTACCTTCTGTTTTTGCGGTATTCCGCCGCCGCGCATAATTCGCACACCGGGACAAAGGAGTATTAAAATAAAATAGACGCAGATAGAGGTAGAGATAAAGGCAGGAAAGGAATAAACTAAGAAAGTGAGAAAATAAAGACCGGCTTCAGAGAAACAGGCTGGGATAAAACGACAATGAAAGTGAGAATTAAGATTATGGGATACAAAAATGCAATGGGAAGTTTGTTTGATAAAAATAAAAGTTTAAGTTTGGTTAAACGATCTTTTTCCACTGATTGTCACGCACATTAAAATGAAGATTGTAAATTATTTCAGATATAATATTTTATTTTTTTAAGATTATTATATTTTATAATATTATAGTTTTTAAGTGGTCATGAAGTTGACAGCATTTATTTTCGTTTGTGGTTACGTGACATCAATTCGAACGAAAATAAATGTTTAATAATTGAATAAATAATTAAAGATGTTTAATGTTATGTTAAGTGTTTCTATAATCTTTGGGTGTACATTGTTCATAGCGTAGTTTACATTATTTATACGTGACAAATAATAATTTCTTATTGCATTTATTCACCTTACATCACTGATGAACTTGAATGAAGCACAAGTAAATTTTGTCAAACAAGTATAAATCTAAAAACTTCAACAAGCACAAAAGGCGTATATGAAGGTACAAGGCATTTCAATCCAGAAAGCCGTACAAAAAAACGGACCAAAAGTGATAAGAAGTCACGCAGCGTTTCATACAAATTCACGGAGATTCTCCCGAATCGTGATGGTACAGGGAAACTTCAGAATCGAGCGTAAGAAAGTGGAAGCCGCGCGAGGGAGGGCTCGGAAGGCAACAGCGAATAATAGAATTGAAAGCTGCAATCTTCGCGGCGACCCGCGCATGCCGCAGACTTACGCGCGGGCTTCTTTCTGCGTTGTTGCTTTTTCCCGCTGATTGACTTCACCGCGGCGGGGCGAAGTTTCTTTGTCCATCGGGCTGATTTTCCATCCGCCGAGAAAGAGAGAGAGAGAGAGAAAGAAAGAAAGAAAGATAGAGAGAGAGAGAGAGCGGCCAAAGAGGAGCAAGAGCAAAAAGGGCTGAACGACTCTTTACGGTGCAGATAGTGCGTAGGTGGCCGACGATGCGGGAGAGGGAAATGGAATCGGACTGACTCATCTTATTATTCGAGGGAGATCGCGAATACACTTGGACGTAAGAGGTGATCCCTTTTTTTTTCTACCTCGGTCGAGTTGATCGCCCTTTTTACTGGCTTTGATCCTTTTCGCCTTGTTCGAATGTCGTAACTTGCAATTGATTTTTATCGTGAGACGTATTTTTTCTCAATACTGTCAATTTAATTTATTTATAATTTATCATTTATTTAGCCATTTCAACGGACGTACAGCTCGTTCAACGAAATTTATATAAAAATGTAGTGTTACAAACAAATTTCAAGTGAAATACAAAAAGATAACGCGTCATAATCACCAATACCTCTGAAATTCTCCAGTACTAGAAATATTTTATTCAAGATTGAAAGAATATTCCAAATTTTCCTCAAGCTTTGAATACTTATAGTACTATACTTACTTGTATAGCTATTTTGTTTTAGCTCTTTTTCTGTGTACCAGATGTTTGGCTCGTAATATAAATAAATACATTATATGAAGCAGTTTAAAAACTCACATTAAACAACTCAGTCTCGTTTAAAAAGTAATTAAATAAATATTTTGCCAGTTTTTTTCTTTTTATACAAGTAGGTATAGTCGAAAAGAATAATTAAGTTAACTTCAACTTCGTTTAACAGGCTACATTCAGTCCAACAAATTGGATTATCCCAGTGATTAAAGGCGATTGCTCGGACTTGTTATTTGCGAGATTGGCAAAAAAAAAGTTACGCAGAAAGTTCCAGGAGAAGCGAATCGCTTGGGTGAAAAGTAAGCAATTCCGCGAGGTATCGAATGACAAACAGCAAATCTGAGGGGATACTTGCTCTGGCCGTGCAGTTGCGAGAGGCGCGGAAAGAACGTGATAATTGCAAGAGCCGATTAATTTTAATTCGACTGTGCCCCGCGTAGCCTGCAATTACGATCGCTTTCGTGCAATCAATGATTACTTGATATTGCATCCCGACTACGTCGCATCTGCAAATGAGCATTTAACCTTTAACTGCACTTTTATGCGAACAATAAAAATGGCATGTATGCTAATGCTGTGAGGGGCTTTTTATGCTTACTTGTAATAACGGGCACTGCAAACACTGTACTAATTTATGCTAACGGCTGGGCAATAAAATTTATTTTTCCTTGTTACAAATGCACTCTGATGTTTTAGTAATTAAAACTCAGCGCTAAATTACAAGCTTTTGAAATCTTCAACTAAACCTACTCAGTTGTCAATTTGAATCGTGTGATTTAAAATTATTTTTAAAGCATGAAACGTTCAAAAATTGTTAGAAAAAGAATACGTTTATATTTTATTTTCTAAGAGTGTTATTTTTAGTCACCAGGTATTATAGTTTTTATATGGTTCTATAATTTAATTTTAAAAACTATGAAAAATAATGATAAAAATGTTATTTAAAAAATTTTACTACAAACTAGACATAATAATCAGCACATCTGTGTAATTGCAGCTCTCAGAAATAGTTTAAACTATAAATTAAAAACAATAAAAGAAGATATCATTGAATTTTGTGGTACTCAAACATTGCCGGGCTATACCTACACAAATAAACAAAGTACTTTAACTACAGCACTATGAGAATGTGATAAAACAAAACATAATAATAATAATGTAATTTCGAAATTTTCTAAAGCTACCAAGGATGAGTGACATCCTGTAGTAAATTGATAAAAAATAGACTGTATAAAATTCAGATTTAATTTATATTGTCTATATTTTGATTGTAAAACAAAATATTTTCATGACTGTTTTACCCTTGTCCTTCCTGTCCATCCCTGTCTGCTTTGCCCGGTATTTGCATATAATAAATTTTGTTAAATAAATGAAAACTGGAAGTTCGGGTAGTCTTCAGCACTTGCAGGTCAAAGCAATCCCTTACTCTATTTATTGGTTTATTACCCTTATACATATTTATACAATGCCCAGTCTATGTAGTATCATTAGTATTCAAGAGGTAATAAATAATTTTGCAAAAAATGACGTGTCAATGCTAAGATCTATTAAATTATTGAACCATTTTTTTTTTTGAATAATTTGATTTCGATTAAAAGCTCTACGATTTTTCGTTATGTTGACGAACAGCTCAGTTTGTGATACTAAAACAATATTTAGCTTCGCAGTCGTGATTCAACTAAGGTATTAATAACGATGTACGATTTGATTGATTTCCAGTATTTACCCGCACTGTATAAATGCTGACCAGCGCTGCAGCAATAGAAAATATTGCCAACCGTACACAACTATATAGGAAACACGCGTGTCACGGTTCTACACAGTCGCAAATTCAAATGGGCGCGAATCGATAATCCGCTCCCTCCGTATAAACCCCTCAGCATCCAGCCGCGCGGCCAAACTATTAGCCAAAGTTGATTAAACAAGCAACAAAGGTAGCCGTTTTACGAGTCGTCGGAATCGGCTTGACAGCGTCCGATTACGGGCGGCCTGCGGTCGAAACTATCGGGAGGTCGAGGCGCGAATTTTCCCCGCGTTATAATTACGCGTCTCGGGGGCCCCTGGGCTGGCGCGCGCGTCGCCGCCCGGCGAATGCAATTATGACGAAAAAGACGAGCGCGAAACGACTTTCTCATTAACGGGGCGAACAATGAAGAGCCCGCCGCGCTGCGCGCCTCGCGGAGCAGTAGCTCGCGGCTAGCTTTCCTGCGCAGGGGCGGCAATGAACACCTCTGGAATTGGTTATTTTCCCCGGGCATTGCGTCGCGCTCGCGCGAGCCCCTCGACCCGGTAATTGTGCGTCAACCGCAGAGATTACAATCGTTGTGATTGCTCTTTGTCTTTTCCCGTCTCTCACTTACGCCTCCGAAATGCCGCGTCTTAAGCTCGTACGGAGCTTTATTTATAATCTTCGCGCGTGTGAGATATATTAATTGCGTGCAATTAATTAATGGAACTACGTGTGAGTAACGGTTGTAGTTGTAGGATGAATAAATGATGATGTGTTCCTTACGTGCTTTGGGGTACAAGTTTATATTGTATAATATTAATCATGCGAAAAATTGAAATGCAGAAAAGTCTTTTTGTTTGTGTAAAATAGTCATTTTAGTTTGACGATTAAAGTTGTTTATAATGGGATGTATATAAATCAAAAACTAAGTAAAATAAAGCAAACCAAAATAGTAGAAGTTACGTTCAGTGATGTGATACGAATTTCTTCGAGGTGTCTACAGCTTGCCTGAAATAGACGATATCCGTACGTTATTCGAAGTGACATACGTTAATCCAGACCCTGTTTAAAGAATGCAATTATTTCAAGATTTCCTTAATCCAGAAATTAACTGGAGGAGGCAAAAGGCATGATAAAATTTATCATTAAAAAATAAAAACATTGTCGAATCGAAAACTATCTTCCTTAATAATCTAATAATATTTTCAAATTATGTTAAGGAAGGTTCGATAAGGTACTAGCTCTTCGGTTGACGAAGGTTGTAATTAATAATTCTTAAGTCGTTAATCACTTTAACATGGTGTTCTCCTAGTACATAGGCGCGTGATAGATCCTCCCCTCGTCTTCTTATACATAATACAGCTTTGGCCTATAGGATCACGCTTTTACGATGCACTGCTGGATTTGTTCATGTATTCGTTATTACACTTACAACACGTTTTACTATCATAATAAAATTAAACTCAATTTTTCGTAATTAAAATGCATAGTTAAAGGGATGTGAATCCCATGATTAGAAATCTTATGGGAGAGCTTATCAGAATCGACATTTTCTTTATTACTTAAAAACCAAAGTAAATTATCGAAAAAAAAAACGCTACGTAGGTACACTTTCGTTTATGATGGGAAGAATATCCTATTTCAAAGGTAACTCATTTCATTCATAACATTAGTTATTAGTCGACTGAGCGAATCAAGTAAATTTTCTTTTACAAAAAATAAATGATTAGAAATTTTAAACTGTGCTGTCCCTTAAATTTTACTGTTATCTAACCGTACTTTTTACAAGCGACCTATATTTATGTCGCAACATTACGGTGCGCCCCTAATTTTTACTGGTACCATCTCCGTAATTTTTACAAGAAACTTCTCTCTGCGTAGTTTTTAGTAAACGATTCTCCAACGATCATCCGTATTATTTTAGCATTTTTTCGCGCTGCTCCAACGGCGTAATTAAAGCATCACGTACACAGTAAGCTCGGCACGCCAAGCTTAAATAACCCGCGGGTGTCGCAATGGAATCGTAATGCCCCTGGAATCGGCGATTCTCTCCGGGTCTGCGGGCGCTCACAAAGAAAGGCGGCGTGATTTCGTTGGCCGTGGCTCTTTTCTCGTCGCGATTCGATTTTGGAGTGCCCCCACTGCGGGGGATTTAGTGTCGCGCGACCGCGCCGAGCGCTACTGGCTCCGTGTCAAAGCTGGGCTTTTGTTCGGACGGACTTACGGCCCTTCCGGGACGAGCGCTCGCTCTGAAGCTCAATTAATATTTCCAGCGGAGCTTTCGCCCGGATTAAATGCTCGCTTTTAAAAGAACGCCGAAGTGGCTTACTGTATTGCGAAATACTGGTCAACATTCAGCTTCATATTTACTATTCCCTTTACGCAGTCGTTCACTATTACCTCTACGTTTTTTTATTCGCTTTATTTTTTTATTTTTTTTATTTACGTATTGTTAAACCGACAGCTGTTTTTACGTTACAAATTTGAGATAATTTATATTTAATATTCTTATATAGAGTATTATAATTAAAACTATAAGTGAAACTAAACTAGTAGGTAGCGAGGAAATACTTCATGGAGAATTTAATTTGAGTAGAGAACTGAAAAATTCCATTTATCCATCTGATAGAATATAGAAAAATAATTGACACGTATTCTTTCTATTTTTAATTTAATGATTAGGTATTTTTTAGTATTTTTTTATTATGAATGTTCAACATATTTTAACAAATACAAATCCATGATAACGTTTTAAGTTTTTTTCAAAAATAAACTCTTAGTTACTGGAAATTATGGAAGATTAATGACATCCTTTGGTAATTGGCTGTTTAAGTTGACGTAACATCTGAAAAAAGGAAATAATTAGCGTTCTTCTAGACGCAGAAGACTGCAAAAGAACTGAAAGAAAAATAATAATATTAGGAATGCAAGTGATTTCGACTTCATTTTAAAATTAATGTTAACTGCAATTCAATTATCAGGTCAATCCATTACTTTCATTAGAATAAAAAAAAATATTTTAATTTACAACAAAATACTTGTAATGCTTGCATTCAATTGGTTATAAATGAAAATCTGAACACTTTCCCATTGCGGATGAAAATTTTCGGTAAATAAACGAATACCCCGATGTAAATGAAATAATTTACATTGAAATCAATTGAAACACTCCAGTTTGAAGAGAAAATTATTTGCATCGGTGTAAATGCAAACGACTCGCAAATTGATCGTAACGCAGTGCGGGGAAAGCGATCAGGACAGTTTAATTTAAAGTGGTTGCCTACTTGACTCAAAACAGTTAGTACGAAGTGAGAGACACAAGTGAATGACTAGCTTACCAAGTTCCGACTCGTTCAAGTACCTACGTTTTGGTCAATCGATCTCCGATACTGTTAAAGCTTACTCACGTGGAATACTTCGAGAATGGCAGGTACCGAGATGTAGCACAAGTTTGCGTGTAACGCCTGGAGGAATTAGACTTACTTCATGCAGAGGATTAAACTGAAAATGCTGAGTAAAAAAAAAAACAAGTTGCTTCTGCACTGAGAAAAAAGTTCAATGATCACAACTAACTATTACTTGTGTTAACTAATATTCAGCTGTTTCAACCAAAATTTATTTGTTTCAACCAAAATTTTATTTGTTTCAATCAAAATTTATTTGTTTCAACCAACATTTTATTTGTTTCAACTAAAATTTATTTGTTTGAACCAAATATTAGTTGAAACAATTTATTAACCGTTAGTTGTGATTACTGTCCTTTTTTTCAGTGTGGGCGCAGATGTACATTTAAGTATTATTAATTGTTCTAAAGACTGAAGAGTATTTATTTTTATTTTGACATGATTTTCGTTTTTTTAATTATTTACAGGGGTTTTAAAAATCTGTATGTATGTGATACTGGTTATGTACTTGAATAAACCTTTTTCGATTAATTTTATATTTTAGTACCCACGTAGCAATAATTTGTGTAAGTCGTTAAAAAGCACGTTCACGCATGAACAAATATTTGATTAATGTCGCGTACAGTGTCGGATAAAAAAAATCTATAATAAGGATTATATTAAATACAAATATATTGTTTAAACTATTTATGGGCTTATATACTTATAAAAAGTTTAATAGGCAAATTACCCTTTTATAAAGTAAGTATAAATGTACAGCAGTCGGATGCAAAGGGTTTAAAATTAATTTAAATCAATTATCAATAATTAATAGCTTGAAATGACTTAACGGTTATTTGAATTTTATTCTATAATATTTCTAAAGTACCTCTGATTGCAATTTCAATTGAAATATTGAATTTACTTAATTATACACACCATTAAATTCATAAAGTCTGATTTATTTATAAAACTATTTATTTAAATTATATGTTAGCAAAATCCATTTGTAGGAATAATAATGTTTGTACCTTATTTTAAATTGATGATTTGAAAAGAAAATTCAAATAAAAATTTTGTACTGCTTCAATCTAATAAATCGTTAAATCGTTCGTATTTTATGAATGAATTTTCTTGACTCATTAAACAACTGAATGTCACATACCGATCTTAATTTACCCTATCTGAGAAAACCCCTTCATTAAAAAAAAAAAAAAACGGAGTTAAAAAAATGATGATATCTATATATCATAAGCACGGTACAGTCATCTAATGTCCCAGTAGCGAGAGAGCTCGCCCGGCGCATTTCGCAGTCGGATCACGTCTGCGCGTTTTTCCTTCCCCATATCCGACAATCTGCTCGGAGGTAATGCTGAAATCGTCCTCCCTCCTCGCATTGAGACGTAAAACCGTTAAGTTTTTACCCTGACGTCTTAAACTCGCTCGGCGCGGCGAGGCTTACCGGGGGCCCCCGAAGCCGAGCGCGGCGCCGGGGGCCGGGGAAAAGTCGCGGCGCAACGACTGCGAAGAAGACGTCGAGCTCGTTTCTTGCATCGCCTATATATATATACACATATACATACACGTAGGAGGCGCGTGCGCGTCCGCGGATGTCGGAGGATGACAGTGCGCAACGGGGCGTCGACAAGATCTTTATTCACTCGGGGGATTTCCTCCCGTTGCGTGCACTTTTCTTATGTCTGTCGCTTTGGCCCTTTATACTTTTCGAGACGGCGCGGCTGGTTTGCATGGAAAAAGTTCTGTTTGCATCGTTTTTTGCGGACGGATTAATATTTATGTCAATTTCGAGGCTCTGATTATAAACGCGATCTGCTTTCTTCGATTGCATTGGAAGGATGGTGACGGGACGTTTCTCGTTTCTTTCGGAGTAAGATCTTATTAATATCAAAGATTTATGTCTTGTGTGAAAATAAAAAATGTGCTTGGGGATGCGTAATTCACTTGGAAACGGAAGTCTTTGATGCTTACGAAGTGAAGATTAATTAACAACGAAAGACAAAGGGAGACTCCTTTTAAGTTATAGGATTTAAATGAGATACTTAAAGTGGATGTATCAAACTTCGCATATTATTTAGTGAAAGGAATGATGTTAAATTAAACATTGACGTTGTATTTTTTTTATAATATATTTATATCTGCTTTTACGTTCATAAATTTTAAATAAATAAAAGGAAATTCTGGTGTTACTACCTGGATTTGTTTCTACTCGTAGAAATTAAGTTAAATGAACAATTAGTAGGAAGATTATCATTATTTCTTTAGTGCAGTCACAGTACTTCATTAAGAAACTTATTCAAGCAAATATGTTTGAAAAAATACGAATTTGAATGATTGGTACAGCCTTTATTCAATTTTGATTTGCAATAAATTTCATGAATAAAAATACACTTCAAAAAGTTTAAACCACTTTTTCGCGTTCCTCATTTACTTAAAACGTACGTGACATCCCTTTAAAATTGTACCGATTAATATCAATTAAAAGCACAAATGACAACTAGTTAAATGAATCGCAATGAGAAGACTATTTTTCAATAAAAATTAAATTAAAAGTCTCGCCAAAGCTATAAAAACTTATAGAGCAGATCCCCGATAAAAATCTCGGTAATCTCTCGAGCCGACAAAGTACTTTGTCGAGGCGGAAAAACTTCCCACGTATTGGATTACCACGCATGCTATAACAAGACTGACATTATATATCGACAACTTCTCGATATTCTCATAAAGCCCTTCCTCTTCCTCCATTCCGGGAGCGATTTACCATCTTTCTATAATATTTCAACGAGGCGACTCTGACAATCGATGGGTGCGCGCCGGCTGAATGGCTATGGAGAAAAAAAAATCGCTGTCGAAGTCGCAGCGGTTAAAGGGAGGAGGGGAGGCGAGGGTGGAGGAAGGGTAACGGCGGTGGGATGAGCGCGAGAAAGTTAAGGCCTTTCATGTCGAACGGCAGTAAATTTTTCGACTTCCGGCGGCTTGCCAGCATCATAGCGTCGCCGCAAGCGCTACGTGCACCTCGGCAATTTTCTTGCACCCGCGCACTTAATCGCGGCCCATCTGACTACCTAAATTGACTCGAGCAAGGCTAATCTCGGAGGCGTTATCAATTAGCCGCATTACAGATAACACGCGCCAATTTTCACCGGCGAATGCTAATGACGGGAAAAGCTCTATCCACTTTCGCAAGTTATCAGGAAATCATATTTTCGAAGAGACTTAAATCAAGATATTTATAGTCAATTTGATTTAATTTAATTTAATTTTACTTAATTTTTATTTTATTAATGATAAACTGGCTGTTAATCCCTTAAATATATACAAAAATAATAATGTATTAACAATGTTTTGTTATGGCTCTCTATTAAATTTGCATATGTAGAGTAGTATAACAGAGCTTTTGACACTAAGATAATGCAATAAATTGTTTAACATATTCTTAAAGGCTTCAACAGTTGTTTCGATTATTATAAAAATTTTAAGATTTTAAGATTTTTATCAATCTAATTAAAGTTATTTTTTATTGATTTTTTTTATAGTGAAGCTTTTTTATTTTTAATATTTTCAACGTCACATCTGCTTCTGTTAAAAATAGAAAGAAAAAAGTTGCATGAAGTTCTGAGAAGTGATCCGTATATTAAATGACTAATTAAAAGTCATCATAAAAGCATAATTTTCCCATCATTCATGCCTTTTCAAGCTGAGTAATCTCTTTACTTCCCGAGACTTTTTAGACTACTTCGGCTGCTCAGATGCGGGGCTAAGAAAAGATAGTAGGAAAAGCCAAATTGCAAAGGCATTAGGGAGGTAATAAAAGAAGTGCGGAAAAGAAAGAGTGAAATGGATTACGTCTGTCAAGAGTCTCTACTCGAGATAAAGACAAACGTCTTAGGAGAAATGATAAACAATAATTTGAGAATTTAATTATTGATAACGACAAGTGGAGAATTAAGGGGATCACTGAAAAAAAAACTTTGATCCTCTAAATAATTGATTTTTGGTAAAAAAAAATTATTAAAAAGACTTCTTCTAACGTGATGAGAAAACATACGTTCACTGCTTGAATGAATGACCAGATAATTTAAAGCAGTAAAACGCTAATAGATTTATTTTTTATTTAATTATTTATTTTAACCAGTAAAGTTGATAAGTTTATATAAATCGATTAGCCGGAAATTTTTTTAAATTCTAATCAATGAAGAGAAATTTATTGAGATTTTTATGCAGTCTTAATGTTTAAAACATAATGCAAGAGGCTTGCAACAAATATCTTCTGTGAAAACCACGTCGTACTAAATCACTTGTTTAATTTCTTCCATATAAGGCAGTTAAACGAAAAGTCAAATCCTACGTAAAGTAAATAAAATAAAAGTAAAGAAAGTAATTTGGATGCAGTTCACCGATAGAGGAACAACAACGACGAGAGGAGTGTTCTCGAATCTCTGTGACCAGTCAATGTCTACACGCTCGTCGTAAAGTTAGTCGAGAGGTGAAATTTGCTAAAGGTTCAGTTAAAAGGCGGCGCGCGGAGCATCGCAGTATAGCGTGCCAGAAGCTCGTGAAGCTCCGGGGGCGAGGGGAGTGTCTAAAGTCGACTCGAGAACTCAAATATTTTCCACTAAACGCCAGTGGCCACTCGTGAAGCGTTGCGCCAGAGCGACGTTCTTATTTATCGTTGAAGCTTTCCCTTGCCTTTTCCTTCCGCAGGTTATCTTTCTTTTTTTTTTAGCGATTGAGCGAAGATGGTGTGCGATTTTTCACGTCTCGGGTCGCGAGGAATCAGCAACTTTAACAAGTTTTGAGATGCATATTTTATTAAGTAAAAATAAATTTATTGACTGAAGTATTTCATAACAAATTATTATTTAGATTTACTTCATTCTATACAATTTTACAATTTATTTTAGTTAGTTAAATAATGAATTAAAAAAATAAAGTTTACTTATTGAATAAAGAAAAGCTTTATTCTTTCGAGAAAAGAGTGACGAAAGGAAAAAGCAGATTGCTGAAACGAAAGAGATAAATAGCATTTTAGCGCGTCGCCGATTCCAGGACTGATAAGTCGGGATCTTGCGTATGCGTCGCGTATACCATCTCTGTTCATGACAGTTGGCGCGGGATATTTGCAACACCTTGCACTTATTTGTTGAGTGATGCTAATAATATAACCCGAAATAAGACTTATTTTATTTCTCATCATATATTAATTTGCATAATTTTCATTAGCTCACATTATTTATTATTTTCTGTTTAGAGGGGTAGGTGAACGAAATAATAAATTTTACCGCATTTGTTTTTATTAAATTTAATATAAAAAAGTAATTACATATATTTCAATTTTTCATTTTTTCTGGTAGAAAATTAATTATTCTGTCCGACTCATGTACCAGACATTTAATCATACCTTTAGCCAAATATTAGCTCAAAATCTGATGATCAACTAATTGATTGCGCTCAGCTAGCTATAGTACTATTAAATCTGCTTTATCCTCGTGAATTTTGCAGTGGAAGAATTTTAACATTGAAAACTCATGGTTTTTGTTTATCGAATGAAGAAAATAATACAAAAGATCATTTTTATCGAAATAAGATATAAAATCATTGCGATATTTCACATCAATAAAGTTAATGTGACGTTACTGTCAGTGTTGATCAGAAGAACAGTGCAGTATTGACCAGAATGATCTGATCATTCAGATTCTGGTTAGAAAAGTTAGTTGGCGACATCCAACGCTTATTATAGCTTTCTGGTGAAAATTTTAACTAGATCTTGACTAATTTTTAGAACATTATTTTTATCAATTTCTAGTTAATTTTCTACTAGGGTCATTTATCATGAAGTCGTAAACATTGAAATATCATTTGTTTTAGTTATTTAAATTATACTAAACTTCAAATGAACAATTTACATTCGCTAACAAAAAACTTGTTACTGACAAAGCGGGATTGAGGTATTTATTTCAAATAAAAACACAATAATTCGAAGTTAAAATTGAACTAAAA
>JAWWEN010000020.1:5257932-5316486 GCA_035582955.1 Sycophila texana
CTCATTTTGTCAGGAATATAACATATTTCTAGAATATTTAATAGAAAATATAAATTTTATTATAATTTTTAATTTTCTAATTATTTTTCAAAAAAAAAATTTTTAGGTATAAACCCCCCTTAAGTGCCGAATCGTTGCGTTAATTCGCTCTAAAATGTCTCTACGTGAGAGTCACGGTATAGTATAATTAAGCAGTAAAAAGTTTATTAAACATTTTATTAAAGTACGGTGAACTGAGTATCTATATTTGCACTAATTAGTCGTTAATTCTGATTTAAAAAAATAATACAATAATTATTAATGTTTTTTTTTAATATTGAAATTCAGAAGTATAAAAGTACTAACAAAAAAACTAACTTTCTAAATATTAAAATTAACTATTAATTGTTACAATAATTATTTTTATCTTCTTCTCATGATATTCAGTCTATGATATTTGCAGCAATATCTCTAAGAAAAAAGAAACTGTTAAGGTAGTTCTCTAGCAACTCATGAATAATTGATGTTTTAAAAAATCTTTATAGTTTACGACGGTATTAAAAGTAAATTTTCTGCACTAAATAATAATGTGATTAATAAAGTGATTTAATATTTCCACTTAAGTATGAGTAACGATGTTTCAAATTAAAATAGAGATCATAATCAATTTATGTATACATATCTGTATCTCGTAAGAATTTGCTTCGATTTTTTAAAATGTTAAAATCGACTACAGGTTAGAAAAAAAAATTTCGACGACAACCTATGTTAAAAAAAAAGTAAGAGCACACACATTATTTCGCTTGTAAAGTATACAATTAATTTTATTTATCGCTTTCTGATTCTTTCAAAAATATTTAAAAAATATACCTTAAGAGAAAAGAAAAGAACTTTTCGACTATTTTAACAATCGAATTGTTGATTAAGTTAAAAGTTAACTTTTTTATTTTAAAGCGAAGTATCAGTTACATTTTTGCCTTTCAGTGACACGTTTTCAAATATTTATTAGGGCAACAACTGGCCCATTAGAAAAACGAAACATGCGAATTATTTATCGTCGACCGAGATTCGCTGTCGTTTCGCATCGCGCAAAATTCATTTCGCGTGAGAGCATGAAAAACGGGGAACATTTGATTATAAGCATGAAATGCGTGGTGTACGAGAGTGGCGGCGTCATCCACCCTCGTTCCTCTCTTTCGCTTTTTCTTTTCCTCTCTCACTCTGAATAATGAATGATGCCAACAACACAAGCGAAATTTGCATTTTTAATTACAGCCAATTATTCTTCCACGATGCTTCTCTCACGCGGCAAAAAGCGCAATGATATATACATATCGACAGTGAATATATACTTTCGGCTGGTGTGCAGAAAAAATTTGGAATGTCAAAGGGAACTTCTGTTTCGCGAACACTGATTAATACGTATTCATGTGTCTCTGGGAACCTTAATAGAAGCCTAATGAATTTATTAAAAATAATATTATATCTTTTTGCTTTTGATATTTCTAATATTTCTGCTATTAATATTGTGGGGCTTTAGTAAAATATTTTTCAGACTTTAAATTATCTATACATAAGAGAGAGTAAAATTTAAAATGTTTATAGATAAATGTGATCGCTGAGAATAGTCTCTTGGTAATATTGATATAAACTTTACAATAAATCACGATCGAAGATTTATTTATTCATTTGTCGGTTTGTTCACGCCAAGTAATTGGCAATGTATACAAATCTTAATAGTTATTTTATTTATTTATTAATTTTATTTCATTAAACCGACTAACAAAATAGTAGCCCGTTATAGTTACACAACAAAATTTGAAATACAAAAATATTAAGATTTATAAAAAGATAACAACATTATTAGACTTAGCAGGTAATAATAAAAGACCGAAGTGCATTTTTCAATGATCCCCAACCTATGAATGTCATTATTATTATTAATACTTCTTTGGACATGCAGGATGCAAAATTTGCTAATGCTGTTTTTTCATTCATTTATTCAACGCAAGTTACCTCCAGTTCTTTAATTACCTGTGGTTTCACAATTGCCCTTGATTTATTCTCTATTTGCCAGACAACATTTAAAGGCTGAAAATTCAACTATTGTTTTCACTTTAAGGTCATTTTGTCCGCTCTCATCTTCGTTAACACTCTTCTTTTATCTCTCACCTTTCTTCGTTTGTGTTTGTGTTCATTTCGCTCTGGTAGCAGACTATCGCATATTTCCAGGATAAAGGAACTGCGCCAAGCGAAAGCGGAAGGAAGGGGGTAAAGCCGGGATGAGAGGGAAGAAATAAAAAGAAAGCCCGGACATAAAGGTCGGCCTGGTGGGGAGGGGAGGAGAATGAGGAAGAGGTTTTTGAAACAAAAGCGCCTATCCGCAGATGAATTCCGCCAGGCTGGAGGGAAAGGGCAAGACCATTATCATAATTTTATTCAAAAGCGAAAAATCAGCCACGTGTAGCGCGATTACGAAAAGCTGGACTTTCTCTCTCTCACACACACACACACACACACACACACACACACACACACACACACACACACACACACACACACAAACGCACAAATTCGTACACGCACGCATGCAGTCACTTACATACTCACACACGCACGCACTCACACAAACACACTTACACGTAAGTGAACATATATATACGCACGCAAAATTTATCTCGCTTTCTCTTGGACCCTGTTGTTCACTCTGTCCCTCCTTCATTGCGAGCACAATCGTAAATGCTCGTTTATTGTTTTATCCCTCTGCTCTCTCATCTTTATTCATTAAGGCCGATTATTTTGTTGATGGCCTTTGTCTCTTTATTGACACTGAAAATTGCCGTGCAAAACATTTTCTGTTTGCCAGTAAATCGTAAAATTAGTTCGCCCAATAATGAAAATCCAATTGTTCGCCGCTCTCAACGGGGAAAAAACGCTTGGAAAAATTCATTACTCCGCTTTTCATAAATAAAGCATATACACTGCTTTACCGAAAATTATTTACAGGGAGGCTGTTGCACATTATGAACTTTCCATGTATGTAAGATGAATTCGGTATACCGTAAACAAATGAGACTTTCAATCAAATTTAAAAGAGAAAATTTATTCATTAATTTTAAAAAAGATCCCTTAATCCGGGAGTTTTTTAAACGGGAATTTTATTGCACCGGGTAATTGATTGCCACTTTTTTTGCACGGGCCACAGCGCGGCGCTCCTCTTTTCTTCCGCTCTCCTTCCTCCTCGCAGTTTTGTCTACCGCCGTTTTCCGTCTACGTCACTCGTCCATCGCGATCAGATGGACAGGTAGACAGACGTTGTAGCTGCAGCGGTCGTCGAGCTTCATGGGAGCGTAAGAGAGAGAGAGAGAGAGAGAGAGAGAGAGAGAGAGACGGACAGTGGAGGGGGCGATACAGATATCCTAGAAGCTTAACGTGTCAGAGTAATCCCTTCATCCCTTTTCCTATTGCCGACCAGACGTTTCCTGCATCAGCTCGTGCACTTATCAAGCCCAGGCACAGCAACGGTCCAGCCCAATAAGATATCCGTCTGACCAAAAACCTTTTGCGTTATACCACGTAAATGCCTGTCATCCGCCGGCTGAAGGGCTCACTAACTCAGACTGTAATGCTCCCACAGGCGCGTTTATGTATGAATCTTGAAAATATGGCATCTGTTCTTTCTGCAGTTAACCCAACCCCCCGTCAGACCTCTTTATCACCTGCGGAAAGCTTCAACAATGTTAAATTAAATGCATTTTTTAATTCTTATACTTTTTTAAAGTGTTTAATTACTTTGATTATAATGATAATTATTATTAAAATAATAATCAAACTAATACTTAAAAACTGTAACTTGAAAGTACACTAAGAGTCGAAATTAGCTAATGATACTTGGATAGGAAGAAGTATATCGTGGTAGAAAACAAACCATCTTTTATGATCAGTTGGTCAATTACTAAATTTAACTTTATATATGAGTCAGCCGTGTACTGAGAATGTACTGAAAATTTGATAGATCTTTAAAATAACTGAGAATATTTTTGAATTCTGAACTGTATACTAACTTTTTGAACTGTATATTAACTTCTGCTATCAAATTCTGTTGTAATTATTTTCTAAAATAATTATATGCGCATTTCAATCAAACATTTTCTTCTCTCAGTGTAGGTCAAAATAATATGTATAGTCATTCTGATCAAATTTAAATAATTTAAAAGATTAATATTTAACAATAGTTGTCTAAAATTTAAAAATTATTCATTGTTGCTGCAAAACCACCCCGAATCAATATTGGAAATGAAAATATAAATTTGACGTTAAACCGATTATTCACTCGAGCCGAAAATCTGCCGGAGAGGCGTTAACTCGAGGGAGCTAACAAATACAATAATCGGTTGATTGTACGGGCGATTTATTTAAGTCCATTCATATTACGGCTTTGTCCGAGAAACCAAAAACCCATTAAACAAACAAGGGTACACCGCACGCATGTGTTGTGCAATGACTAATACGCTTAATACGCTGAATCGAGCGACTGAATGGTGACGCTACGAGACGATGAAGATGCGCTGCCGCGAGAGAGAGAGAGAGAGAGAGAGAGAGAGAGAGAGAGAGAGAGAGAGAGTACCCGAAGCTTGTAATGGTGCAGGTATTGTGGCTCTGATCAATTGTTAAATTGATTAACATCGATCTAGATACACATACACGTATGTGTTTGCGCGTAGCCAGAAATCTTCGTTCACTATTATACGCGCTTTAACAATTAATTCGAATAATTTACTTAAGTTATTTTTTACTAATAATTCAAATCTAGTAACAATGTTGTCCCTTAGAGAGAAGAATTGTAGTGACTGCTAACGAAAAATCTTTAAATGCAACTTACAGTTAGTACGTAATTGAATTACAAAGTTTTCATTCCTACTTTAGTACGATCATGAAGTATTTGTAACCATTGCTATGATCGAGACTATATAATTAATATTGACCTCATACTTATGGTTATAGAAACATATCTCGTATTATAGTCATGATTAGAGTAGAGACAAAATTTTTTTACACAAAATATGTATGAGTATATGTTGATGATAACAATTCCTTCAGAATAGAATATGAGATTTATTATTAATATCCATTACAATTCTATTCTTTAATGAATCTCCTACGTTTGAGTGTTCCAAATTATGATACAATAAGCAGAAATAGTACATTCGACTTTAAATAAATAAATATTCATTTATTTAAGTGAAATTAATACAGTTACTCAACTTTACACGGTTTGTTCTATTTTAGATATATGAAAATAGAAATAGCAGAACTACTACTAGCCATTTGTTCACATCTAGGTGCATAAGTGCACAGACGTAAAGTGCTAGGTGCATAGGTGCAAATTTATACAATTTCATATGTAATATGTAAATACACCCAAAAGCACTGAGTATACATTGTTACACCGAACTTTTTACCGAATGCATTTCGTTGCATTTAAATTGTATTGAAATGCCATTTTCATACATTTTCCACCTTGACTTAACTTTTCCTTGTTTCAATACGAGCTTGCATTCATTATTTAATCAATTAGCATTAACAATTTTTACTAAGAGTTCAGAGAATTGGTTGCAGACTGTAAATCCGATAAATTTTACGTTTAGTAATTTTTAATAGAATGATAAGCAATATTTCATGAATATTCAGTAATATTTCATGGCTAATATAGGAATAAACTTCCGAATGTTAGTTTATGACCAAAGTACCGTACACTGAAAAATATTTGGTAATTTTATGCAAATATTTACTTCAGTAGTGCTTGCTAAATATTTCATTAGAACAAAATGAATTTATTTGTTTCTAAATAAATTAAGTAGTTTCAAAAAAAATAATTGCTTGATTCAAAGAAATATTTATCAAGTACTATTGAAGTAAATTACTTAATATCAACAAATTTTTCTATCAGTGTACTATCTAGTAAAACTTACTGAACTTTTAATAAAAATTACTATAAAAAAAAAACATTTATGTATCTCAGCGTGCACTTCTTAAACGATCAAACAGCATTCTTCTCAAAACGTCAGCTCAGCTTCACTCAAGAGGCGTCGCGCATCACACCCCCAATCCGAATGTAATTTCACGTATTTATTGCGTATGTGCCAACTGACGAAATCGCTGGCGGCTCGCGCGTCGGCGTACACGTATGAAATCTAGTGCAGCTGTCAGCGAGATGCCTTGCGCCGCATTCATCCGGCGGCCCCGAAACTGCATGCCCATACGGACGCGCGTTTTGCCTGGGCCACGCCGGCACGTATTGTTGGCTCGCATTACTATTCAATATTCGGAAACAAGCGAGGCTCCCTGTGACAGCGCAAGCTCGTCCCGGTCGAAGCAGAAGCTTTCCTCGATCTCGCCCCTATATGCCGCTCCCTCTGCTCGTGACAGAGTTTTTGCGCCCGGGAATTCGCGCCTGGTGACCTACTCCTTTTTTTTTCTCACGCGCGTGTGCGGATGACTTTTTGATTTTGGGAGTGCACGCCGCATACAAATTGTCGCATAAATGTAAACCTGTCGTCTGTTTTGAATCCCCATCTGCTGAATTTTGTCGCTATTTGAAATTTGAATGCGACGCCCTGGACGCGCTCACTCTTTTTTGTTTGGGAGAGGGGGTTCTCGTATTATTCGAGGAAAAGTTATTGTGACTCTACATGCGAATATGTTTGGATTTTCCTGCAGTTGAATGCTATTTCGGCTCCGACCTTTTCCTCGTTGATTTTTTTTTTTTTTTTTTTTTTTGTTAAATCGACGCAATCGGAGCGCAAAGGTTTTTCGCTCTGAACGAAAATAATCAACGTCAACTTGACCAAAAAATACATTATTGTTCGCTGTTTCTGTTTCCGTTGGTCTGTTTACTTGCAAACTGGAGCGCTTTAATCGAAAGCGCACTGTGGACTCGTAATTCAAATGTCGTTCTCCTTTCTCTCTCATTTCTCTCTCTCTCGCTCTTTTCTCTTCTACCATCGACATTAATTAACTAAACGGGCAAATAATATCTCTTTGTGAACGTCAAGGAGCAGCTCCTCAAGTACTTATTGAGTTTTAATACTTCAGATCTTTGAAGGAGACGTTTGAATATTCAAAAGAAGGAACGTCCGTTAAAGGACTTTCGCGTAGGGCCACTCGCTCTCTATACGGGGTCTTTCATTATTATATAACTCGAGCACCGGGAGAGTCTCTCCCTCGCAAGGGAGAGCTCGACGGGCCGCGCGTTGCAGTTAGCCGCTTCCCTCTTCGCGGGACACGTCTCACTCGTCAACTGCGAAATTGCTTTTTCAAAGGGAAACCTTTATATTGGTCACCATTTTTCTTTCCTAAATTTGCATCGCGAATTCTTCTTTGCTTTGAGAGGGTAGTACCTCCTTTTTCAACCTGCACCTGTAATATGTTTGTACATTTTTTTGTAAAGTTTACTTTATTTACTTACTTATTTTGAAAGATAGTAGGTACACATTACGCTTAGGTTTGGTAATATTGTCCCCACTATTGAAGAAGCTCCTCTTTTAAAGCGGATGTAAAAAAAATAGCGCAACTCTAATTCAATGGCAATTCGATTTTTCAATAGGAAACCTTTACATTAGTTACCATTTTTTGTTTTTAAATTTTAATTGCGAATTTGTCTTTGATTTGATCCTGCTATCTTTTTTTTCAGCCTGCCTAATCTAAATATGTGTGCAAATTTTGTACAGAGTCATGAAGATACGTATTAGGTGTATAAATAAATTAGGTGTAAAATCATTTAATTTTTAATTTAATTTCAAAATTTTGAAAAATAGATTTATAACTACATTTATTAAAAATATCTTTAAAAATATACCAAACCTAATTCAATGAACAAAGTATTATTTATAAAAAAAAAATGTGCTAGTTTCATTAGAGGCGACGTTGTACTCTGTAATTTTTATCGAACTATATTGTTAATAAAGCACAACGTCATTTTTTCCTAGAGTTAATTATTTTACAGGTAAAGTTGAAGAGAAATTATCTTAAATGTTAATGGTGAAGTAAATTTTCAGACGAACAGCGATAGTGACGTTTTAAAAGCCGCTCAGTGTCAATGGGACCTCTTTGCAAGTAAGGGGATCAAGCGCTCGGCAAGGTGATATTTAAGAGAATTCCCTTTGGTATTCCAAATTAATATCATTATTTATGCTTCCGTAAATTGGCAACCCTGCCAGAAAGGATTATCATCATTTTCATCTTCGTCGCAATTAAGTGTTACTTTGACTCGAGGGATCATGAAACTGTTCATTAAAATTTTTACTTATCCCATTCTGCATCTGAAACGAGTCTTCTTCATTCAGATAGTGAAATTTCGCAATTAATTGACTATTAAAATAAGCAATTAATTTCTGTACGTTTTATGCGCCAGTGCATATAACTTTCTGCATTTAAAATGTGATAGGCATTTAATTTGCTCATTGATACTTCCAAAATTTAATGAAAAATTGAAAATAAAAAATTAATAAGTGAATTAAATTAAAAAAGAAAAAAATTAAAAAATCACGGCAGGTGTTTTATGGACTTGTGAATGACGCACGCCACTCTCTCAAATATGCACCCCAAATAATTTTCCAGGGCGTGTGGCAGCACGTCACCCATTTATCGTATAATTTAGGGCGATCTCCCGTTGCGCTTGATGTCAGTACTTATAATTCAAAACTGAAGAATTAATCGTCCAGCACAAAGCTGAATCTGTGCTTAACTGCCTATTACCCCCTCCCGACCCCTACCCTCTTCAGCCACTCTTATTTTATACCTAAGGCGAAATATGCAAAAAACTTTGCAGTGAATTGACCGTCACTTAACACTCATTTACATTATATCTGACCTTCCTGCAGTGAGATTATTTTAAAATTATATCGTAGATAATAATATTGTTACTTTTGATGTATGTATGCATTTACATAAGCATTAATACTAATTAATTATTACTTCTAAAATGTTGTCATCGGGGCCCTCTTCGATTGAATTACAAGTAGTGAATTATTAATTTAATGATATATTAACTTTTTATTTTAAAATTTATTGATTCTATTAATTTTGAGTTATATATAACCTACATTTATTCGTACGTTCTATATTGTCTTTATTAATTATTTATTAGCTTCAGGTGGACTGAAGAACCAAACAAATAATGTAAAAAATACAAAATAAAGAAGATAATATTTAAAATCAAGAACTAAAAATAAAAAAACAAACTAGCAACCATAAAAGCTACCAAACTTTCAATTTTTTAAATGAAAATGTGATCACATACTTTTCACGATTAAAAGTTGACTTTTCATTTTTACGATCTAATTTAAAAAAGCAAAACAGAAAAAAAGCTTTTTCGAGCCACTTATAAATAAAGAAGCTCTCACTCCTACAAATTTCCACATCGTTCGCGCGATCGCACCCGATGTGTATAGTGGTTTCGCAATTCCTCGCTATTCGTTTAATTTCAAATCCCTCAGTGATGCGAACTTGAGCTACGCGCAGTTCATACGCCTCGACTTCATCGCGTATGGGATGAATATAAGCATAAGGAGTCGAAATCTAAATTGCAGATTCGCAAAGGCAATCCGCCCACTAGACGCTCGCGCACGCGGACAGAGGGATAAGAGAGAGAGAGGAGGAAGTATGAGATAGAGAGAGAAGCACGAGGGGGGAGGAGAAAGAGCGAATCGCGCCGTACTCAAATCAGTTTCACTTCGAGTTAGAGCCATCATTTACTCGCGCGTCGGTTCGCCGGGTACAGGCGCCGGCGCAAAAGCCGCGTGCCCCGCGAGTGAATCTCCAGCGATAATCAATTCAATTTACGCATTTATTACGAACGCGAGGCTGCCGCCGCCGCTACGCGCTAATGGTATATTCATAAGGCAATATTTACTCTGCGCCCTGTGACAAATTGTAGTGGATTCGATCGATTCCAAGAGGCTGGAAGCCGCGACGGCCGTATAAGGCCTGTGCTCTGTGCGCGCGTCAAAGCTCGGTTAACCGCACGCTATTTTGCAAAGTTCAAGAAGGAGAGGGGAGAGGCCGGGCTATAACGACGGATTCATTGAAGTTTCAAAAATGTTTTTATTCAATTACCGGGGGTCCCCGGTGCCCGCCGCCTATAGCAGTGGATCAAATTTAATGTGAAAATGCAGATTTTCCAGAGGGCTTATTCTCTGGCTGTGTATACAGGAGATCGGTGAAATGTGTGGCGCCAAGTTTGAAATTGAAAGTTTGCTAATGGAGAAGTAAATTTTGGCCTTCTATTAATTAAAAATTTAAACGGGCGCATCTTTTACCGAGCGCGGGTCCGTTATTTATCCACAATGCCGAGGCAATTTAAAGCTCGATTCGAGCTTTTAACTGACACTTCTCCTAATTTCACTTGAATTTTGAATTATTTGTGGAATTGTGAATTAATTGTGAACTTTATGCATGAAAATTGATACGCTTAATATTCGCAAATTGGTCAGATCGGCATTTACTGTTTATTGACACATTTATAATTAAAACAAATTTCACAATAATTAGAAAATTTAAAAGCTCAATGATTATTTCGTGACCTAAATGAATGAAATAAAGAAAGAACTACTTCTTTGATTTAGCAAATTGAAAAATTAAATACGCATCAAAACGTAATGAATTTTGGTGCAACTTCACCGGAATTTTCTTTTTCAATCAGTCAAATTTCTTCCTAAATGCTGTACAACATGCTTCCATCGCTTCATTAAGAGAACATTCATTATAGATTTTAAAAATTTCGAAGGATAATTCATCAAAGGATCAAGGGATGTTAACATTTGAATAAATTCTCTTGCACTCACTTGCATATATTTTGATGGGCAATTAAAAGACGTTTAATAAAAAAGTACAATAGCCACGTATTTCTGCTAAACATTTCATAAGTACATAAGAAAAGTTACTGTTATCATGATGAAATGCAACCAGTTGGTCGCAATCTGCTGACAACAGCAGCGCAGGCAAGGCACGTATTTAATATGAAACTGCGCACCTTGCCTACTTAGCGTGGTTATAAATTAGTCGAACGGCTGTAGGTTTGCACGCCGTTCATGGATATGATTTCCACCTGAGCAACATTTAGCTTGCGCTTTAATTTACGGTAAAGAAGAAGTGTTTTAAAAAATAATAACAATAATTGGTCACGCCTGTTACAATCAAGGCTTAATTATTGCTTAATTATGTATGCACCGTTTATTTTGGTATTTCGGTATTTCGAGAGATTTTATTCCTTATCAAATGTTAAATGATAATTTTTAATTATTGTCGCGAAGCTCCATTTCGCTAACTCCAATGACTCATGCATGTAAATGAGACGAGAATTCCTTTGGGCGTAATTCCAGTTCAACTGTACGGTCAGACCAGTACGCGTGATTTCCAACTTTAAATGGACTTTGCTATTGTACGTGGACTAAATTTTTTTTTACCATTTGAATATAACGCTGCACTTTATTTTTAGTAGAACTAAACGTAGAGTTGTTAACATTAATTTTCATTAACGAAATGAGAAAAATTAATTACAATTTTATTCTATTTCTTAATAAAAATCTTTTATAAATCTGCTTCAACTAATTAATTTTTCAATCATTTCATTTTAAAATATAAACAATATTTCACTGCGTTGTGTTAAGAGGTTCAGATAATATGTTAGTTATCGAAGAATAAGCCAGATTGATCTAGTAAATTATCCATCGACTTATTTCAATTGTGTCCATATACAAAGCTTTGGTATCTTCAGTGTTCCTTCATTTTCCTTCAGAATTACCGCTTATTCAGCTATGTTTACTTTTCTTCTATTTGACTAATCACTCAGGCAATCGCAATATACATTACTGTAGCTGGCTTAAGGCCTCTGTATAAGAGATAGCACCTCTTTTGTTACAAATCCTAAGTAAACTTATGAATGACTTATGAGAACGTGTAGTTTAGCCGAGTTTAGCAGTGGGATATCAAGCACAGAACTTTCATTCATTGAACGAACTTATACAATTTTAAGCTTATTTAGATTTATAATTACTTAATATCTCTTTGTCTCTGTATTTGATAAACTTCCATTCGCTAATTTTTTCAGTTTGCACTTCTTCAAAATTATTCTGCTATAATAATCGAATAAGAAATACTTTTTGCTTTTTTTCTAAATGTCCTTTCTTTCAGTAACAATTTCACAGGTTATTTAGTGCTAATTATATTGATAATGCATAAGTTACATTTCAACTTTGGTAGAAAATTATAACAAATATTGTGATTATAGCAATTAAATGTAGCTTTAGACTTCTCTAATATGAATCTCTTTTAAATTTACAATTATTAATTTTGAGAATGTTTGCATATGGCGTTAATCTTGAATTAGCATACATTATTCGCATGTTTAATTCATTTAGAATCGATACAAATAATCCACGCTGAATTTCCCCGTAAACATCCGCCATCGAATCATCATTCGTACAGATAGAATTGTGGGCTGCAGCGAGAATTTCGGTACGAGAGAAGAATCTTGAACGCGTTTACTGCAGTTCGGTCGAACTGATATTGAGAATCGAAATTCAATTATGGAGTCGCATCGTCGACAATCTCGCTGTGATTGACTTTGCTCGGATATTTCGGGAGAGTCCAGATTTTATGTTGACCGAGTAACCGGGTCATGCGGCTAGGGATTAAAAACGAAAGAGATGTAATAAATTTTTTATAACAAGAAAGAGATACGAGAAATTTATGATTGTTATTACGAGAACTTTTGCGAAAAATTAAACATTATCTATTCGTTCAATTCAATAAAATTGAAGAGAATTTGGTATAAGAATTATAATAACTAAAAATTTGAAGATAAAATAGCAGAAATAATAAAACAATAAATTGTTAAAGAAACTTGATTATTTTAAAGGCAAGAAAATCTACTGTACAAAGTTCAGATTATCAAGAGGTTGGGTAGATAATCTAAGAAAGATTTTCTCTCGTATTACTTAAGAAATATTTTATTTTCCTTATATCTATAACTCTGGACGAAGCTCAGTGTTAAATAGCGGTTCCCGTCAGGTTGGTTTTCCCGTTTTAGTGTACGATCATAGTGAGAAAAATACGCGTTAATTTGTTAAGGTACTCACAAATGCCAAATAATGCAAATAAAATTTTTTTTATAAAATGAACGCAAACATTGCAATAAAAAGCAAGGGACAAAAATTGCAACAGTCAATAATGACAGTCGCACTGAGCACCGGCAAACATAATCAGAATGGCTGAGCATAAAGATAAACATAAGGCAAAAGAAGAGCCAAGCAACGGGTTGCCGGCACTGCAGGCGTCAAAACGAGGCAGTCGCGCGCGTCTGCTCTATCGATTTCCCGTCGGGGGTGGCGAACGACGACGGCGTCGTTGGGGGAGGCCGAACGGGGGCAGTGCGTGTTCCTTAGGTGGAACGGCGATTCGCCAAACGTTAAAGTGGATCCCCCATTCCTTTCCCCCGGCCGATTTTCCCTATGCTTCGGGCCGTTACAGTCGGGACATTCCGCATCGAGGAATAAAATTGTATCAAGAGAACCTCGCAAAAGTGTGCTCATGGCACTGCACTGAAATTAAAAAGAATATCGTGGGTGAGCCATGTGCACCTTAACTAAGATAGTCAGTCTTTTTGAAAAAATTAATTAATGTACTGATATAATTGTTCATTTAAATTTTTAGTTATAAGCTTTTATAAATTCCAGAAGAGGATTAATGTTTTTTTCTAGATCTTGATTTAGATAAAAAAAATCATTAATTCATTAAACAATGACTGAAAATGTCGAAATATTCCAATTTTTTTATCAAAATGATGTTATAAATATTCTTCAATTTAATACCATAGGATATTCCTGTAAATTAATTTGTTCTTAGGTTACTTTTTCGTCAACTACAATTTCACTTATTATAATTAACCTTCGTCGACGAATATAAAAATGACAGTTGAATGAATTAAATGTTTTATAGAAAATTTACTGTTAAATAAAAAAGATAGATGCAAAAATCCAATATTGCTTTTTTTCTTAAAGCTTCACTTAGATCGGTTCAAAACTTTTTTTCGCATGCCTGTTAGAATATGCGATTTTTACAAGTTTTTTGCAGTTATGAAAAAATACTTAAAATCGCTAGTCTTTTACTATATTGAGTTTAAAGAACTAATCAATCTTACTTTGGATCTGTAATTTTGAACATCGCAATTAGTTACTGTATTTACGATGAGATTTAATATAAACACTCATTGCATCTGGCTTGACGCTTTTTCTTTAGTACATCATGATTTTTTAATTAAAAGCATCACAAAGCGTGTACCTCGAGTACCCTATTCACGCGCGATTACTGTCTTCAAAAGCTTTGCACATTCTTTTACTATCCTCCGCGTTTAATTTATTACACCCACCTGCTTTTAAAACATATATCCCCGCCTCCTCTCTTCACAATTTATTTAGCCGCTTAAAGTTGACGAATTCAAAGTCCTAAATGCTCTCTCACTCTTAAAAGATTCTAATACCCAGTATTAAAAAAATCTTTCAAGTTTCACTACATGCAGTTGCAAAAATTCCTAATTTGAAGTGCACCATATATAACGTCGCGTGGAAGGGGTAGTTAAAGTAACAGCACTCAAGCAATATTATACGCATTAGAGTAGTACTTTATGCAAAATTCATCCCGCATTAAATGTAAAAGCTCCCGTAATAGGCCGTGCATTTTCAAAAGTTAACTTCGAAAATAAGCTTATTCTTGTCGACGTTATATGTATATCATATACATCAAACTGCAATGATTTTAATTTCCATTGGCTTGCACATAATGACAGCGAGCCTCCATGGATCGGTCAGGGTCCTTGTACTCGGGAGTCCATTAAGTACAGTATATAGGCGCTATCGGTCGACGCTAATGTAGCCCAGCATCAGGTGAGTCTCTCTCTCCCTCCCTCTCTCTCTCTCTCTCTCTCTCTCTCTCTCTACGCGAGGAAATAATTTCGACACTTGCAGCGTGCGCTTGTCAAACAGTCATTGTATAAGAGGCAGCGCGTTGAAAACCACGAGGTCCGGAGAGATAATGTCATGAAAGAAAAATAAAACGAGATAGAGAGAGAGAGAGAGAGAGAGTAGCAAACGAGATCCGCGAATGATATTGCAACAACGACGGAATTATAACGGTCGGACCGGCCGGGATTATAATGAGGTGCTCGCGCCCCGCGTAGCCCTCGCGCATTGGCTGGCTAAGGGAGATAGCGACGCGTCGGTCCTCTTAATTGGCTTCTAAGCCCGCCGCCGACCGCATGTCTCCTCCCTGCTTCTTATGGATTTAGTCACGTCCCCGCGGCTTGACCCTTTCGCAAATTTCAGTGATCCTAATCCAACTGTCGCTTTGACCAAAGCTTATATGCTCCACGCTTAGCCTGAAAATTTGTTGCGGTTTATTATTTTCGCTAAACTTGATATTTTGCCTTTGAAATTAGAGATGTATGATATTGTTTTTAAGAAAGCACTTTTTATCAATTCAATCGGAGTTTTAACATATATACATTTTAACGTAGCTAATTAATTCAAAACGATTTTCTAATAATTCTTTACGATGTTACAGTATATTTAATGATAGTTATAATTTGTTTAGATAGAATATTATTTCAAATAAGTTACGGTATATTTAAATAGTTTTTAGTGATCATGAGGGACGAGAATTAAATTTAGGTCAACTTTAAGTATTTTCAAGAATTGATGTCTTTATTTGTACAAAAACTATACAATAAGTTTTACATTTATGAAAAGATGAAAGACGAAACTGTAAGAGAGTCAAGGTTTTATAAAAAATGTATGTATAAATAAATATTTCTATTATCAGTCATTCAGAGTGTCAACATAATAATAAGAACTATAGTGTAAAGTGCCTCAATTTTAAATGTTATTATTTTGAATTCTTATCCACGATCACTGTCTTGCAATTATGTATTCAAATAATTATTGCATTTATTATATCGATCTCATAAATATTCCTAACTAATTTTTTATATGCTTTAAAATAAAGGTTATAAAACTGTAAAACAGGTTTAAAATTCGTAACGAATTTTTAAGAGTTTTAAGGGCAGTGGTGAATTTAAATTTTTTATCGATAATGTGATTTCTTTTCCACCGATGAAATGCGCAGTTGATTTTACATTATTACAACGAGTGACTTATGTACTAGTGAGAACCAGTTTTTTTTTCCTCTCGGACTGCGATTCCCTTTTCCATTTCATTACCCAAGCGAGGCGCAATAAAATGCGTCAATGAAGAAAATTCTGCACCCAAGTGTCTCATCGATTTCCTGCTTTTTGCTCGTTTGAACAATAAATCTAGCAAAAAAGTGACTAACCGCGCGCGTTCAGTGCAATATAAAAGGCACATTCTGCGCACTCTCCGCGCGCCCATGACAAGAATGCAAAGAGACGCATAAAGGCATGGAGCGAATTTGCCGTCTCTCTCTCTCTCTCTCATGAACGTCCGTCAGGTTTCTTTGGACAACCCGTCGGCTTTCTCATGTCCAAGTAGTCGTCTGCTGGCGACAGAGTAACAGCCCCAATTAATCGTCCGAAATCGGTGTTACGACTCGTCATATAATTCAGCAAACTGCCCCAAGTATATTTCTCTTCCTCTTCGCTGCCTGCGTTTCTATACTCCACTTCGAAGGTTGACTTTCGTATATACTGAGCTGAAACGTGGACAAAACTTCATATTCCTATCAGAATTATTATTAAAAAAAGGACATTTTGATGATGATATTGATAATTTAATGAAATTTAGACAAGAAGGTTGTTGATTTGCATGTGAAAACCCATTTTATTAGAAAAACGAAACAAGATCTCAGTATAATGATAGTTATTTTATTAACAAAACTTACATTTTGTATGCCTCTATGTCATTTCAATTAGTAATGTGTTATTGTAAAATTGTCTTATTTTAGTAATAATTTGACTGTAGGAAGGCAAGAAAGTGTTGGAATAAAATGCTATTGACAATCAAAATATACCATAGGATATAATAATATCCTCTGAAGCGAACGACTCTGCCATATATCCTAACTTTATCAATTACTACATCTGTAATCCTACTAAATACTTAAATACCTAATAAAATAAACGCTGACAGAAATTTGGTACTAAATTTTACAAGATACTATTACAATTTCTTAACTACTCGTATATCTACATTTTTACAAGAATTATTTAGAAATATTTTTAAAAAATATAAATAATCTATGTAGGTACATACGCCATAATATTTGTGTTACATGTATTCATCAACAATTTTGAATCGGTAAACAAAACTTGCCAAAGTTAAACTGTTATACGGAAATGCAAAAAGCCTGATTTTCAAGCCTTATAAATTTGACAAATTTTCTCAAGTCACGGTGAAAACTGAAATTAAAAGATGAAAAAAGTTTTCTTGCAATTCCGACGGAGAAAATATAACTATATCAGTTCTTTACACAGTAGTATGCGCGTACGGGAGGTAGAGTGGATAGAAGCCCCCGTTTGAGCCAGACACCAATTGCCGCTAAGTTATAATAACGTTAGGAAGCCGTGAGATTTGATTAAATTTTAATTTCTAGAGAATACGCGCGCAAACTCGCGAACGAGTTAAGTAAATTTTACTTCCAATTAAATAGTCGCGGGTGGGCTTCTTTGATAAACAGACGCCCTCCAGGGAATCATTGGCGTGTCTTTCGCTCTTCTTAATTCGCCTCATCGTCGTGGTCCAGAGGATCCTTAATTAAGTTTCTATATAAAAACTTTTGCAATAATGGCAAAAAAATGAATTTCCAATGGTTATGTTTTTTCTGAAGAAAAATATTAATTTAAAGTTCAATATTTTTGTTTTGTAGCCTCAATGACAAGTATTCTAAAATAATTGTTTAAAATAAATTTTAAAGTAACTTAAATTTATGATTGATGGTGTATAAAATTGAATAAAATTAGATGTGTGTATAAAATTAGTTAATAAAAAATTTTAAATATGTACTATACAAGTCGATCGTATTTTGATTCTTTCGGAATGTTTTTAAAATTACTTTACTTTTTTTTTAACATTTACTTTAAAATTAAGTATTGTCAACTTAAAAAAACAATTTTTCGGAGGTCCTCTGCGGCAAGAATTTCTAAAAATAGAGATTGCACCTGGAACAAAAAAACAAATTTTTTCTTAATATCTATAAAATTGCACAGAGTAACCAAGATTATAAAAAAAAAATTCACTTTTGTAAAAGTAGTGATCATTTGTATGTAACTTTCTATTTTTGCCTAAAAAGCGGTCTTAATTTGTTTATCAAACAATCTTAAAAATCGTGTGTACTCTAAATAATTAAATAATCTATTATTTAAAATAAGATTCGTATCAATCGGTTGAAAATTGTTGAAATAGCGTATCTTGCCGATTTGCAAAAGTATGTTTCAAGAAAAACGCGTTTAAAGTTTGAATAACGTAAAAAAATATTATAATTTTAATATACCTCTACTCTGCTGTGCCTGCTCCATACAATGGTCCCTCCAAGGCGTTCTCGGCGTACTTGATTAGCTTTTCGTCAGCCGCTATACAGTATTCATGGCAGTTCGTCCCTACTTTTATGCCCAGTACTTGCAGAACTTGTAAAATTCCAGCGAAACCATCATTAAATAATATAACGGATAGATCCACAACAACATGAAGATTTGTTTTGCCATTTAACTTTACTTTAGGAGCCATTGACCATACTAATCCATTAAAACTTTCGTTTCTATTCTGCGTATATCCATCGAGGCATCGGGTCAATAAATCATCAGTACTTAATTCCTGATATATGGGTTTAATGGCCTCGAAAATCATCTGTGACATGGGCATCTTGTGCTCATAATCCTCAGTGCTTCCCGAAAGAGCGAGGGTGCTTTGCCAGGTACACCATGAATCGATGCCCGGCGGACAATAGTTGTGCTGTGGATTTTCGTTTGTCGAAATTCTATGGTATAATGTTGCCCAAATGTCTCTCTTCATATCTGACAAGGAAAGACAATTTTTTCTGATTGCTAAGGCGTACTGCAAACTCAAATCATCAATTAATTTTCCAGTAAGCTTGCCTTTGCCACCTAATTTATCTTTTTTAGCAAGGTTTCGAAGTCTCCTTGTCATGCGCTTTTGGAAGTGATCAATGCACTCCTTTCTTTTTATTTCAAAATTATCGCCGTAAGGCTTCGCATTAACGATCTCCTCGTACGTTTTGCAGTCAATGTCTTCGATGTAGTTTGTATATTTAAGTTGATGCAATTCTTCGGACCGAGTAAATAATTCTACGACTGCTTCCATCTCCATATTACCCGCCGAGCCTTCGGGATTGACTTCGCACACTTCATTATGACTTTCGCTCCATTCCTCATATGCCGATGTATTTAATTTATTTTTCCAATATTCGCAAGCTTTACAATATTTTGACTTGACTAAAACATCTAATACTTTTCCTGAATGCCAACCGATTAGAGATACTATTCCGAAAACGGAAGAAAAACCTCTCTTTCGCCAAGAGCTATTTCCAGATACAGTCAAGCTGTCGATTTCTCCTTTATCGACACTTTCTTTTTTTTCTGCCTTAGCAGCCCTTCTCATTGATACGGTACGTACGGCTTCACTAGCTATAGCTATTGACGAAATTATGCTATTATAGTCGGTTTGGTCTACGGGGTTCGGCAAATCCATGAGCGCGCAAAATTTTGTCATGCCCGCTAAGCCAATGCCAAGCAAGCGAAAGGCCAGGATTAGTCTTGTATTTATTTGATAAGACGATTGCATTTTCGGGCAACTGTTTATAGATACTTCTGATTTACAATTATTGCATGTAACGATTATGTCAAAGCCTAATCCATATATATTTTCTTCAGAAAATTGCAGTTCGCCTTGACATTTTTTGCACTTCACTAATTGAAATAATGCCGAAAAAACTGCATGAAAATCGATTATTCTATATCCATGGTTTAGTTCTACTTTAACATCAAAACTGTCACTTGATTGCTTCAATTTTTTTGCGGATGAACTGCCGCTTTCCGGCGTCGTCTGACGAGCACGCCGACTTGGTTGTTTGCGTGTGTTGATATTACTCTTCGTTCTCGAGGAAAGATTAGATTTCTTGCCTTTTTTACTTAAGTACACTGGTCTCTGCTCACTCATTGTCACTAGTCAATTTTTATCAATTAAATTTATCAATAAACTACAAGCACTGTAAACAAAATATACGAAGAGGCTCGAAAACAAGTACTCTCGGTTAAGAGACGCCACGTGCTACTGTAACCGCCGTTTTGGCAGTTGCTATTTCAGATCACATGTTTCTCAGAGACATCTGTAATAGATTTTCAAAACTAAATTTCAGCAGGTAATGGAGTAATGCTATTTACCTGCCGAAAATGAGAAGTGTCCGAGACCCATATAGCTGCCCGACCGTCCCGAGCGCGCTGGGCGGCACTCCGATTATTTTAGTCCAGATGGGGGATTGTTATAAATCACACGGGGAATGGGGAAAAAGTTTATTATTGCAAAACGTGCTCCGCTGGAGTGACTTCATATTTTCGTTTGTAACTCCTTTCCTATTCATTTTTCGAGATATATGTACATATGAGGAAAAGTTTAATAAGAAAATTTACTGTAAAATAGAATAACTTGCTAAATTAAGAAAATGTTTTTTATTGCAAAAATAAACAATAATAGGCCTAAAAATTGACTCTTTTTTCAACATGCGATTTTTTAATAAAAAATTAATTTATCCTAGCGACAATGTGCATAATAATGCCTCTTATAGTAATAAATGATTATGTAAAAGAGTTTTGGCTATAAACAAACTGATGGCCTATCAACAAATTATAAAGACGAATTTTTGAATAGGCGAATTCACCTTGTCAAATTTTTTTTTTAATATTCCACTTTTTGGAATTTGCGGGGATCGACATTGGCTTTGCAGGTATTGTTAAGCAATATTTAAAAAAAAATTGTTAACACTTTTTTTACAAAAAGATAGTTGACATAAAATTATTGAAGCCCCTAGACATTTTGGGGCGATGTTTATTGCGTAGATTTATGGAAATTAAAAAAAACATGAAGTTTAAAAAAAAATAATTGTTGTTCTGCAACCAATAGGAAGCGAGATATTATAGTTTAAACATTTTACTAGATTGCGGTTAAAGTTATAAATGTTTTGATATGAACTGAGTAACTTTATTGTTTTATTCGAGCTATTTTAATAGCTGATTTTTTTGTAGGTACTTTTTAGTCCTATTATTGCTTATTGTTGCAATAAAAAATAAATGTTTATGCAAATTATTCTATCTTACAAAACTTTTTTCATATATACATATATCTCGAAAAATGAATAGTACAGGAGGTACAAGCGAAAATGTGAAAAAAGTCACTCAGGTCGAGCATGTTTTGCAATAATAAACAACATTCCCAACTTCTGTTTATTATAAAAAACCTTTTTATGCAAAGAAAATTTTTTTTTTGTAATTTCAAAGATGATGTTACCCCTTAAGTCTACATATACGTAATACTTTGAAACATTTCCAAAAAAATAACAACGTTAAATGTGATAAGAAAAATATAAACAAGAGATAAAAAAGAGGCGTTGCCATGTTTCGTAATTTTTAAAAACATTTCGAAATAATTATAAGAAAAGTCAATTGTATCTAAAATAAAAACATTCTTCTTATAAATAGTTTTATACAATATTAAAAAAAAAAAAAAACATTATCAATTATAACCAAAGCAATGGGAAGAAACGATCGTGCTTGCCTCTGCACTCGATATCGTGATTGTATCTAGCGCGCATCGAAAAAGCCGAGGGCACGAAGCGCCGCAGAGGAAACGGATGTCCAGCACGGCCCGTTGCCTAGGCATATTGTGATCAGCGTAGGAGTGCCGTAGGTCTCCCGGGCGCCATCGTTCCACACTCGCAGTAACAGATATATGCAACGGCGGGGCAGTTTGTAGCGCGCGGACTGCAGAGGCGAAGGGGTTGCACGTAACCGCAGAGCCGTTACAAGCGGCGAGCGAGGTCCCGGCGTCCCCGGAGTGCCGTGGCCCGGGAGCCAAATTGAAACTGGTCTTTGCATCGGATTAACTCTTTGCACGTTCCTCGCGGATCACGTATGTCCGCGCGTCTGGCACACTGTCGGCCAACCCTCCCAGCGTATCAGTAACACAAAGAGCGGAGAGACTCTCCTATCAATTTCCACATTAGTTGCTCCTGGGACTCCTCCGTGAATTACGGGGATACCTAGCCGAGATACCCGATGCTGATAGTGCACTTGTCGCTGATATGAACCCGGCTACGTGGCCGGATTCAAAATTGCCGAGGATCCGGGCGTCTGTGTGTTGCAGATTTTACGCGCTGCTTGATGAGATTTTAATGAATCTTTTAATTGAATTATTAGCGCTGTATGTGTATATATATATATACATATATACATCAACCCTCCGTCGCTGTACGGTTAATATTTAATGCTACGGTCAAATGATGTCGAGGTAATTAAATCATTAATTTCGTTGACGATCGCAGTGTGCATATTAAATATTTCGCTTAATTGACGCGACTATTTGGTAAATTATTTTGGATCTTTTGTGTTCACGTCGATTTAATTACTAGTTTAATTAGCGAGCTATTCGGCGAACTCGCGGAATCCAGCGAAAATTCGCCGTAAGAAAGGATCCTGAGGCAATCGCGGGATACTCGATGGGACGAAAAAAGTCTCTTAATTATTATTCGCTTGCTGCGGGGAAAATGTTGCACACCGAGTTGACCTCGTCGAAGCGAGGAACAATGCATATTTAAGCGAGTCCAAAAAAAAACAAAAAAAAAAAAAAAAAAGGAAGGCGACTCCGGCGAGTCGCTAGTCACGGGCGGCTAATTCATCGAACGGAGGAAAAAAAAAATCGGAATTCGCGCGCATCCTTTGTGTAATCGCGTCGAGATGCTTCCGCTCGCCAAATATAAGCAAAGGCATCCCTCGCTCGCTTGTACTCCCGGCGCTCCGTGTATTGTTTCGTTTCAACAATTCTCCGCGGAGCAGAGAGAAAGGCGCGTGATTTATCCGCGACTGATCGAGTCAACGCCGGCTCCTGAAGGCACGAGCGGGACAAAAGGTTCCTTCGCTTATTTCGCCGGAATGGCCTAGGAATTTTCTCTCGCTCCTTCGTCGACGCTCCTTTTTGCCGACGACGCTAACTTTGGCTTGTACGCGCGCTTATAATTTGTCCTCGCTTTTGTGTACAAGAAATCGTGCCGTCGCCATTCAAACAGATTCGGCTCCTTTAATTGCCCAGAGTCTTGTGGTGAAATGACGAGGTTCGCTCTTAAGGGGCATACGTTTCTTTGCGTATTTGTGCAAAGCTGACAATAATTGTGGTTTTACTGTGCTGTTCATTATATTGAGGGGGTCTTACAATGACTCTTGAATTTTATAAGAATACTTACATTACTAACATTTTTCTGAAAAATTATTATAAATACCTTTCTTTCAGAACTAGCAGACTTAAAGACATCTACAGACAGAGCAGCCTGTTTGTATAGCAACATTTATGAAAGAAAAATACATAAGTATTTTGTAAAAACTACTAATGAAGAATAGAATCTATACTAATACACTACATATTACCGTCTAATAGCTAAAAATTAAATTGTATCATAAAAATTGTTGTTTTACTTACTCTTAATATAAATAAAAATGTTGATATACATTCATTAAAATGTGCACCCCTTTCCAAGATTAAAAGGAAGTATTTCTCTTTGCGTGAAAGAGATTTTAATGACTTTCCCCAAAAGTAGAGAAACTTCCAAGAATAGCAGCTTCTTGTTTTGTAGGTAATTAGAATTACATTTATATATATTTTCTTCAATGAACGTTGTAAAGAGAACGCCCGTACCTAATATGATAAAGTGGCTCACCAAAGCGTTTACTTTGTCTGGTGAAGGTGAAGAAAATGCTTTGGTGTTAATTCCTGTGCGTAGTCGTGGAATTGTATTCATCATCGCTCTATAGGTAGAGTTAAGGCTGCTCTTATTAAATTGCAATTCTTTGAAGCGACCTGAAAGGGATGAATTCTTATTGTATTCAGTACGCTGCAGACGCGTTTGAACTAAAGAATGGAAATTATATCAAATGTTTAGCTTACCGAACCTGTTGTTCCTCCTGCTGGTATCTTTTTGACGTTTAAAAAGTTATTATTATCTTGAAAGGTTGTTATCCATGCAAAAAAAAATTGTTTTCATCAACAATTTATTTTAATTGTTATTTATTATTAAGCATTTTAAATGTATAAGTAAACTTTGTTCTATTTCATCAAATCTTGTATAATTATGCAAATTATTTTTTCAATCAAATTGAAATGCAAAATATATTACAATGCAAGCTTTTCTTGGCACCAGAAACTTTATCACAAACTCTAGGCTATGCAACTTCTTGGAGGTCGGATTTAACGAAAGAATCTACGATCCTCATCTAACAGTGGTTATAACTTTTTCTCGTATTTCCTTCTCCAGTTTCTTTCCTATTTTCGTAAACGAAAAATCGTCACTGCTCGAATAAGTAGAACGTATTCTATTTATGAGAATGAGAGAAGTATAGAGAGAGAAAAAAAGAAGTTAGAGGAGAAGCAGACAGGAAAATGGATGTAGTGCACAGAAAAAGTCTAAAGCCTATGGGAGCTCCGTAAACTTTTTGAATCAACGCGGTTTTCCAGGTGTACCCGCTCCGCGGGTAATCCACCTCTGATCGCTAACCATTTGTTTTCACATTATTTCTTTGTAAGCCACTCCCGCTTTGGATAGATGCTTTCGCTTTCGTCAGGCTTTTTCCACCTCTGTAGATCAGCATGTAGCACTTTTCACGTAGGCTACATGAAAAGTGCATACAACAGTGTCAAGAATTGTTCAAGCTCATCAAAAAGCACATGATAACATTACTAATAACATTACTTCTTTTAATATTTTTGCAAAAGAATGTGACTTAAGTTTCATCTACCGTTGTGAAAATGCAGCTGCGTGTGTATTTATGTTCTACCATACAACCTTTATTAAAATATCCTGCAGGACATCTTACAGGATATCCTGCCGTTTTGCAAGATATTCGAGTTTATTTCTCTGCACATTTTCCTGCAGGAATATGTGACGGATCGCAAGCCATAATAATTTCCAGAAGCATATACCTGCAGGACTGTCCTACAGAAAATCGTTCTTTTTTGTTATCCTATAGCCTCTCTGGCAGGACATTCTGCAGAATATCCTGTAGGATGTACAAGATATTTTAATAAGCGAAATAATCGAGTGGCTAACACGATAATAAACCTTCATTACATAGAAAATTTGTATTTTTAAGGTAACATAGACAATTATTCTTAACTATTGTTTTATATAATATACACGGAAAATAAATATAACATACAATTGCCATACACATTATGCTTAATTATATGTTCTACACTATTGTCCAAAAAAAAAGTCGAGGAAAAAGTTAAACGATTTCGAAAGAAAGACGTAAAACAAAGTTCGTGTGAACGTTTGATAGGTGAAAGGAACAGAACATAGAATAGAGCAGGAGGGAAGTGTATTTCCGCTGTGCAAAATGAAAAAGAAGAAAGGGCAATATGAAATAGAACTTTCACGGGTGTATGATTTTCGTTTGCTGGGAATGTGCAATTTCACACAGCTGGAATGGAAAAAAGTAATTTCGTGTCAATCGAGCAAGCCTATAAATCGAGATATCTTCATTGTTCCGTATGAAATGGCAATTTCTATATGATTTCTCTAGTGTGTTCCGATTTTTTTGCGTCAAAAGAAAAAAACAAGTAAACAAATAGACTGTTCCTTTCTTTTTGTATGAATAAAATACTTTTTAACTGTTCGTGTCAGCAGCATCAGAGCATTAAATATACCAGTTAAAAAACATCTATTAAATATAAAAAAATGGCAGTTGCTCGTTATTAATTATCAAATATAATATTATCAAATCGATCTCTGGATTTTCTTGTAATATTGTTTTCTAGAAATTTAAGAATTATTTTATTCCAGGCTAAACTGTGAAATTAAAGGTAAAAAATTTGATACTTGAAATTGTAACGAGCAGATTTCCAAAGTGGAAGCGAGCGTAATGTACTACTCACACCTTCATCATACCCTCGAGGCTTCCTCAAACAATCTCCTCAGAATTCTACGGTATGTGTGCGGTGAACGGCTTACACACGTGCACATTGATTCTAAGGTGTGCGACGCGAGATGGGAGAGCGATAAGTGTGTCTTGATACTTAACTAGTATGCGCCAGGTTCATCAGGCATTTGTGCCGCGGTACAAGAGACACAGAGTTCGTGAAATTCTCTACATCTAGAAATGCATTTGATACTAGCGAGTCCAGAATTCAATTCAGGTCCCGTATGTATACTATTAATTTTACTTTGATCAGGGCTAAAATATTATTTTTTCATTATCATTGCTCAGTCCATACAGTAAATAAAATTAGATAAGATCTAATTTATTTAAATTAAATTAATTAAACAATTACTGTTTACTATTTAAGAAGAAAAATGAAGTTTATATAAATGCGTTTTTAATGTTGGCTTTTGAGCATGTTTATGATGGCATTTAAAAAAGGTTTATGATACTACACATCTGTAGCTGAAGATCAACTGACATAACAAATCATCAGTGTAAAAAATTGAGAATGCATAAACCATTAATTATGGCGAAACCGTAAAAAGTGAAAGTGAAGTACTTTGTTAGGGGAGGGAGGTGAAAAAGTGACGGTGTATGTACGTACAGCCCTTTTAAAAGTTGGTAGGGTGCCCGAACGAGGAAGAGTCTCTGACTGACAACGACGGGTAGCATTTTATCCGCAACATGGTTTTGCGCTTACCACAGCTAGCCGCTTGTCGTCATCGGCTGCTCCACTACCATTGCAACATCCTGAACCTATTCGATCCCATTTGATCCTAAAGCTGATCCTTTTCTTTCCACGTCATGATCCCCTCCCACATTTTGCGTGCACTACAATGCCTTTTGATTCCTTTTATAATATCTTTTTTAACGTTTTTAACGTTAACACAGACTGAACCTCCATTACATAACATCATTAATGTAATTAATGTTCTTAAAAATTAATTTATTAATAATTGCGAAATGATATTTATTATATGCATGTAAATGTAACTGCCTAAGTGGTCTTGTCGTAGAAGCTACGATAATTGCCGAGTACCTTTTTAATAAAATTTAACTCAATTTCAAAGAATTACTCATATTACAATCCGCTTGTTTGTCGAGAAGAAATTGTAGGAGTAGTTGAGCGCCGGAGACTACGAAAATCTTCATTACCTTTACGCAAAACCTTATTACGTCAAACTCGGTGAGACGCTCACTTTTCATGCTCCGGCGCTTTCGTTTAATGAAATGTGTACCAACCCTCCCTTGAAGTGGAAGACAATGAAAAAAAGGAGAGCTCGCAATCCGTCGAGTCACACAGAAGAAAATCGCTCTCGTTCTTTCTCAGTCAACTCGTATATGTCTTTTGCAATCTCATTCTCATCCTCTTCGTCTGGCGTTCGACCCCCTGCCACCTCGGCATTCTGGCTCTATCTCTCGTCACCGAGCATTGACGTACGAAAGTCTACGCTTCTCCGCTATCTTCCTGCGTTCCCATAGCCATCTAACAACTAAGCGAATGAGCGAGCGTGCGCCTTCGAATGAGGCGAATCCTCGTCTCTCCCATTTCCGAGCAAACAATATTCGTTCCGTGTAAACACAGCTTGATAACGAGATATAGAGATGAAAAAAAAACGAAAAAACCTGATGGAGACGGATGGATGAGCGACAAGCAGCGGAAAGGATAAAAGTCTCTCGGATGTCAAGAAGGATTGGTGGTGGATACATATAGGAAACGAGTTAAAGTGGAGTGTATTAGACAAACTGCTGCAAAGAGTTACATTTGCTTTCAATGTTAGGGAACTATTGTAATTTCTAATTTTAATTGTAATTAATGGTTTATAATTTAAAAAAGAACAGTGGCAAGATAGTTAAAACAACTGTTTTAAATGTATTTGTTGTTTAATTTATTTTTAAAAATGCTGTGTCATTTAATTTAATAGTACGGTATTATCTAACCACGTGCCGCCAATTCAAAAGAAGATTTTTTAAATAAATAGTGTATATTTAATATTATTTTCAAGTAATTTTCAAGTAATTCAAGTAATGTTTTGGTGTATAATATATGCAGCGTATTTATTTAATTATTTGTATCTAACAATGATAGTTCCTTATTGTGTATTACGTATAGAGATGAAAATGGTATTCTAATTTCGTAAATAAATTAAACTTTTTTTAGGGATTGTTTTTTATTTCATGATTAACTTTCAGTATTTACATAATCTACAATTTTGTAAATGTTTACAAAAAAGAATTCTTTTTTTCATATTTGATAGGCTACAATTAAATTTTCCATGTCTTCCTCTGTTAAGTAATTAATAATTTTGTTAGTCACAATATGGCCCATATTAATACATTTCATAATGTCGGTAATGAAATAAGAAGCTTTGGCTCGCAATTTAAGATAAGCCAGAGCATCCTCAAAGTGTCTTTGTAAAATTTCAGAATACACCGTAAACTGGATTTCATACTTGAACTGATTTATTTTTAATTTCTCATAAACATGTCTCCTACGTACGTATTTACTCAATTGTTTACCATTTTTCTTGACGAAATCATGAGCAGTGACTTCGTTGTAAATCTTTTCTTTTTTCAACAATTCAATTTCTCGTAGGCACCTTTTATAATAATGACTCAGTTCGCACGTTTCGTCTCTCAAAATAGATTCAGTCAAGTCACTGTATTCTGCCATATTTTCTTTAAGGGCAATGTATTTCACTACGTCTCTTAATCCTTCCATCCTGTCCCAGTACTTTCCACAATCGAGAGCAATTTTCCCCGCGTAGATAACATCGGCGCCGTCTGCACCATTTTCAAAGAGTATCTCGATGATCCGTCCTTGCTCTTCTCTCCTCGTCGTCTTTCTGAACTGATCACTTATTGCAACGTTATACATAGGTGCACAGTCGTATCTATTCTTAGAATTCGGATCAGCTCCGTGCCTGAGCAGTAGTCTGGTGCAGTAGGCCGTTTTAACAAAATGCAAAGGCGAGCTTCCATCGAGTATAGATTGCCGATTGGGATCGGCACCTTTAGACAAGAGGAATCGAACTCCATCCATATCGTTGTACCGAACTGCCAGGTGCAAAGCACTTATAGGATCCGATTCGTGCATATCGATGCTCCTGTAGAATGAATGTATGAGGTCTTTTGGAAAGTGATCCAAAAACAGTCGTACGTCGATTACGTTCACACGGGCGTTGTAATCCAGAAGAACTTTCATGGTTTGATAGTCTAGTGTTTGCAAAGCTATGTCGTACGGTCGCAAGTGCACGCTATTCAAGGTATCCACTACAGCTCCGTTCTCAAGCAGCAATTGAACCGTATCAGCATTACGTTCGTAAGTTGCGATGTGCAACGGATAGTTTCCAGAGTAATCTTGTGTATTCACTTCTGCTCCGAGTTCAATAAGCTTGTGCAACTTGATTTTGTCGTTTTCTCGAATGGTGGTTATTAAAATCCTGCTGCTTCGTCTGAACACCGGTCGCTCCATGGCTTGTGAGAATGGTAACACTTAAAGTAGTAGTGAGTAACACACAAATTTTGAGAGCAATTGAATGTGCTTATAGAAGAGTCAGGTGTCTTCAAGAGTGTCTTCTTGTCAAGACTTGACATTACTGTATAAAATAAATCGTAGGTACTGGATTTAAATAGTGGGCCCAATGACCCCCCACTCCCAAATCTTCGGATCTATTTCAACCAGTGATTGGCTACCCGTGTTAGGTGTAGGTGTGCTGGAAAGTTAAGTCTCTTTATGAGGGAGTGGTGTCAACGATTGACATTGCGGGGAAAACCTATTAGCATTTCGTAGAAGAAACGTTAAAAGGCCCTAGTATTTTCAATAGATGGGTTTCAGCAGCTTATCCAATCAAATGGCCTGCTTTTGTTTGATGCGTACCACGGAGGGGGTAAAAGAATCGATGCCAGTGCTCAGGGTAGTCAATTTTCGAAGCAAAATAGCACATTATATGTAATAAATATAGCGACATCTGTAAAATTATTCTTATTAAAACTAAACCAAGTCCAACTATTTAAATCATTAAAATAACTCACGATTTTGAGGGCGAAAATACAACTTTTTCGAACAGGCGCAGGGAGAAAAAGTGGTATTTTAGCCCCGCTAGGTAAAAAAAAAATTAATGTAAACTGAAATTCTTGTTATTATCCCTTTCATTAAAATACATTGTTTGTTGGTCGAAATTTAGCTTTATGTTCGATCAAAAAATATTTTCAAATTTAGCAATTTTTATACTTCTTATATATAAATATGTACTTTCTCAATAAACGATTCTGCTATAAGAATTAAATGAAAATTGAATTTATAATTTACTTTGTTATTTATTTAAAGTTTTGTCCGATGTTAATTAACCCTTCTTTGTTACAGGTAAGTCCTTCATAGATTGAAGTAATGGCAACTTTGTAAACAATACCATTTGTGAGTATATAATTATAATTATATATTGAGCGTACAACTGCGCTGTACTTGACATTGACATCTACTGGTCGCACGCTTCAACGACAAGGTTTGCATTGAAACTTCACTGTCAGCGAATTTTGTCAAAAAATCTAATATTACCCGCTTGATGGAGTTTATATCAACGATAATGTAGATTTTGTGGCCATTTATGAATTTATGAGCATCTTTATTCTCCTATAATTTTAGATCCACAATGAGTGAAATAATTTGCAAATTCATCCATTGCATCAAAGGAGCTTGATCAATATCAATCGCAAATGTAATTTTCCTGATTCTATTATCATAGAAAAAATCTTTTAAATAAGTGCTATAATAATTGTTGTACCCGTACATTTATTTTTCAACAGAAAATTATATTTGTTTCTTCATTTATATCATTTAAAAAAAAAATCATTTCCACCAATGCGCGTGCTTTTGACAAACAAAACAAAAAACGATTTCACAGGCACGCGCTCAAGCTGCATAAATCAAAATTTGCGAAACCTCGCGTAATTCGCTGGAACAATGCATTTTTGAAGCTTGAAAAGCTTGGCGAACGATAAAAAATAAAAAAAGAATTGGTTAAACCGTAAAACTGCCTCCACGGTTGAATTGATTGATATGTTTTATCCCCTGCGTAAATTCTGATGTCTATCGTTTTCATTGATAAATCGTAAATGAACTAAGCATTATATTTCAACAAATTTTAACTTGTAAGGTTACAAATCTATATTTTTGAAAAAGCCCTAAACAACGTAGCAAATAAAAACTATTTTTATTAGGTTTATTGATATAAACTTTAAAAAATCCATCGCACATTTTTTTAAATTATTTACTTTTTTTAATTTAACTTCTTCTCTTAATTAAGTTTAACATTTTTTAAATTACTCTTTAATAATATTATCTACAAATTTTCAATAAAAATTAAAAATGGATTTGCAAATTATCCTTTTATTATTAGCACGCAGAATTTTTGAATACAGGAGGTAGATTTATGAGAGGTGTTTTAAGAATAATATGCTTTTTATGGATTTTATAGTAAATTCGATAGATTGTGGTCTTGGCATTACCGATTAACGGACTCTGAAATACGCGGAAAGTTTTAAGCCGACCCGCCCCTCGTTAGTAGAGATAATTAATTAACCGAACCCGTCGCGCCTCATGAATTATTCCGTTTGCAGGCACCATCGCGCAAAATAAGTATAAGTAGTGTATTCGAAGAAAAATTCAGTAGCTGCAAATCAAAATCAAACATCCCTCTGGCAACGAGAAAAGTAGCTGCATTATTCCGGTCCATTTCGTGCGGATATAAATGATTCGTTGAAATATGTATACGCAGTTTAGGAAAGGAAAATCGTCCGGTTGTAAATTTGCCTAATGATATACTTGTTGATTATAAGTGCAGTATATTTAAAAAAAATAATTTTTTCTTCTATTATTCATATAGAAAACAAAAACAAGGATATGGTTCTCTGCGTAGCGGATATGATATGATTTTTAAAAATGCTCAGTCGTAAAAAATGAGTTTTCAAAATTATTCAGCAGTCGATTATTATTTTCTGCTAGGGAATCCGTAGTTTTGATATTGGATTCTCGTGAAGCATAAAATTTTAGTTGAATAAGTTACTTTTAAGTAATACCCCGTATGTTGAAATGACTCCTAAGGAAAAAATGTCCAATATTGAAAGAAGTAATTTAGCGCTTAAGTAAATTTATATTCTCTCATAGCTATATTACTATCCAGGAAGAAGCGTTGAGTATTTATTATTCTGATCCTTCATTAGCCGAAAATGCGACTAATTGCTTTTAAAGTCGAACTGCATCGCAGGTATAAGATAGTACTTCACGTGTACATATAAACCGCAAATTCAAGGCGGATCGTGTCGGGGAAACCAAAACTAAAATTATTCCATTAGCAGCCTAACAAAGAGGATTGGGTATCGCAGGTAATGCGACAGGTTTACCATTTAAAAAGTGACCGAAACTGTCGTAAGTCCTCAATCGAAGGAATTTGCCACTCAGGTAAATTTAAGTAACATAATTTATTGATTGACGAAATTTTTCCTTAGAAACTACAGTAAAGTAAATGGAGCTGTTAATTGCAAATATATTAATAAATGTATACAGCTTTACTGTATAACAAATAAGACATAAATACTAATAAAATTTACGTTTATTTAGACAATTTTAAAACTTGATGCGTATTTTATTAACCTAATAATATAATTGGACAAACATTAATCTCCTTTGCCTATTTGTACATTGAGAGAAATGTCTCGTAAAATTACTATACTGTATGGGAAAGTGGTCACAGATTGACATTATGAAAAAATTACCATATTTTATATCAATGTTTTCCACTTTATCGCCTTTTATTATTCTTTAACCGCATTAAAATTACTTTTTATCTACAACGTTCTGCTCATGATATTTTAAGAGGGAAAAAAATATTTACATTTTTTTCTACTATATGTATCATATTGTTTATTGGGTTTCTAGAACAAATATAATTTCTTTTAATTCAACATTGTGAAAATTATTGCTACGTATCCATTGCGCTAAACGCGTAATTGAAGAGTAAAAGTGGTAGTTAAATTTATTTTATTTACGATCCACGATAACGTTATACTTCATTTTGATTTAAAGCCGTAGTCACGAATGTTTGTATTCGCATGATATGTAATTCCCCCTCCAAAGATGGAAATCTTATAATTACAGCCTATTTGAGCACTGATTCGTCAACGCGCACCAAAGCCATTACTCTCAAAGTGCAAAATCCCCACTCAAGCTCAATACTAATGTTAACTCTTTTAATGTTTCACCAAACGATTCTTAAAATATTCACACAATTTTCTGGCCCTATTGTATTTAGATTTATTCCATTTGTAATTATGATAATCTTGATGCTCTTTGTGATATTGTAATACTTTGATATTTCGATAGTAATAGCCCGTTTAATGATTAAATAAATAAATAAATGTATTAAAACTTGGCCACTAGGCAAATAAAAGGCTTATATATTTATCTCTCTATTGCACAAGGGCAGTAATAAAGAGTATATAGTCCACACAGTGCAAACCGCGACGAACAGCGCAGGGAGAAAAAAAAGAATCGCAGGCAGAGGTGGCACCTCCCCTGCGCTCGGAGGTGGTCCCTTCCTCTCTCCAACAGCAGCATCTGGTCCAATTTATATCGAAACGCAGGATAAATGAGCGCTCTCCGAGGTCCGCGGCAATACGTAAGCGCGCGGAGGGTGCAGGGGGAGGGGGCGGCAGTGACAGATAGGGCGCGTCAGCCGCGATCGATTCCTCGGCTTGAATAAAGTACATAGCCGCGAAAGCCGAGGCGTAATTACAGCTGCCGGGGCGGCCGCCGCTCGGAGACGACGCGCTGGCGCAGCTCGCTCGCATACGGGCGCGGACGGCTCGGATCCGCGAAGAAAAATGCCGCGGCCCATTAACCGCGGGCTCGCCGGCACTGGTGTACTTACTTACCCGGAGCGCGCCGAGAGTTCGAGAAGAGGCCGTGTGTCTTTTGCTCCGGAGCATTAACGCGCGGCCCCGAGGAAGAAAAATAGAGCAGCGGGATAAGCGAGCGCTGCTCGACTTTCCGGCTCTCTCTCTCTCTCTCTCTCTCTCTCTTACTCTTTCTCTCGTATAATAAAGGTTTGCGTGTGTGTGACTGGACGGTGGAAGGATTGGAGGTGGGCTGAGTCGACGGGACCTTCAAGATTGACTTTTGGCTTTTATTATTTATTGCTACATTTTCGTTGAATAATTGCGCCGTACATTTGCTTCTTGAGGGGCGCTCGTATTCTTTTTCATACAAATTGGTTTGCTTTTTTTTGGGTATTTAGTTTATTTTATTTATTAAACGAAAACCTTTTTAAATTTTTACAGGACTATCACTTTAATTTTTTCTGTACCTTGAGCAGTTGGCAAAGTTTTGTTACGTATTTTTACGAAAAAATCGTAGTAAACATTTGGCGTATTTTGCAATAAAAGTAGCTGAGCTTTGGCGTAAAAGTTGCATGGAAAGTTGGATGCGGGAAAAGGTGCCATCTCGGAGCCCGAGTTGGAAAAGGTGCCATCACCAATAATAATTTTTGCAGTCGAGGCTCCCTATTCTATTCAATTTTATTCGATTACTCATAAAAAAAGACAACTTTCTGATAAAAAATGATCGCTCGGAAATCGTGCAAAGGGGTTGAAACGGCTGATTTTCGTTAGCAGGACCATCCTCGATATTTACAAAGTCTTTAATAACTATTTTTGACTGCAAAAATTTCAACTCCTTTGCACTTTTTTATCAAAAAGTTGTCTTTTTTTTATGAGTAATCGAATAAAATTGGTTAGAATAGGGAGCCTCGACTGCAAAAATAGTTATTAAAGATTTTGTAAATATCGAGGGTGGTCCTGCTAACGATAATCAGCTGCTTCAACCCCTTTGCGCGGTTTCCGAGCGATCATTTTTTTTATCAGAAAGTTGTCTTTTTTTATGAGTAATCGAGTAAAATTGATTAGAATAGGGAGCCTCGACTGCAAAAATTATTATTGGTGATGGCACCTTTCCCAACTCGGACTCCGAGATGGCACCTTTCCCAACTTGGGCTCCGAGATGGCACTTTTCCAACTGGACCTTGAGATGGCACCTTTTCTAACTGCATTCAAAGGTGGGTGGGACCTTCTTGCTCCAGACCGACGATATATCCTCAAGCCTAAAAAAGCTCAGAGATCGGAATAAAAATGAAAACTCGTGTCGCGCCGCAGTACCCAGATATACGATATAAGCTATAGCTTATAGATGTATATATATAGCACAAGATAGTAGAAAGTAGGTGAAAATCTAGGAGGCGAGCGAGCGTTACCGCACGGGCGCGCAAGTTCAGCGAGCTTCCGGCTGTTTGCATGCCTCGAAGCCACTTGTACGCGGGACCCGCGCGAACTGGAGCGCGCACGCGAAAAGCCGAAAGCTCGCGCGAGCGAGCGGTTCCTTCCTCCGGCCTCTCGAGGAGGTCTCTCTCGTCGGCGAGGATTCATGCCGCGCGAGATGTGCCCCGCAGATCCGACGGGACACGCGAGAGAGCTTTGTGCGTGACGGATAATCGCTGACTTGAATTAATTCGGTGACTGTAAGTGCCTACTGCCGACGTGCATCGCGCGATAAAGCCGGCGGATGGGATCTGCGAGCGCGCGCCTCCTTCGAGGTGCACGAGAGGAGGGCGTCGTCCGCCGTCGGATTAGCGATTGCGGCTGCACAGGGAAAATTGCCCTGCTGCCCTTAGACCCTCTTTGCCTCTTGTACTCGCGGGGAGAAATTTCATTAGGCTCGCTGAGTGTCCCAGCACTGGGCTGGAAATTTTGGTGCGACGCGATCGGGCCGATCTTAAGGGAGTTAATTGGAGGGCTGCGATGTAAGCTATCATTTTAAAATGTTAATACTATGTGGATGCAATTTGGGTCGTTGGAAGTTGTTGATAAAAATTAAAAGAAATAGTAGTGCATGCTAGTTTCATTAAAAAATTATTTCGTTATACATTTGCACGTTCAATTTTTTACAAATATATATTAAAAATTTAGTAAAACGTAATTATTTAAATATTTAACAAATTTTTTGACAGTTAGGAATTTTTCTTGATAACAAGGATTATTTTTTCTTAGTGTGCATGCAATTAAAATCCATCCAAAGTTCAATTAGTGAAATTTCACTTAAATAAATGAATAAATTTATTTATTCTTTACAAAAACTATTTAAAATAAATTAAAAAGGAATCGTCACCGTTCACATAATATTAAAATAAAAATTTAATACAATTACTATTAATTAATATAAAACATAAAGCAATTCATATTAAAATAAAAAATTACACTTTAGAGAGGTGCCAGAAGATAAAAATAAATTCACTTTATATTTTACTGTACTACATATTTATAAGTAGAAGGTACCATTTTACGGAAAGCTGGCTGCCTTGTTCGAGCATGTGAGAGTCCTAATATACTGAAACCTGCTAAATAACAAACGAGCAATTCGGTCAAACAGCAGTCGTCCAGTTCGCTACGAGTTTCAAGTACCACTTTTATGTCAGTGCTCGTCGATTATAGACTCAATTACTACCCTTTGTCTTTTCATCTGTCCTTTTCATCCAATATCTGTCGCGCGTCTTTTGATACTTCTCGCACAATGGCTGAACTTTTTTTAATTTCATTGTCGAATCCTACGAATAAATTTTCTCACCCATTATCTATTTTTTCATTTTGCCCTTACAATTTCTGCATACGAATCAGTATCGGAATGACGTCAGTATAATCGCTCAATTTTTTCCAACCAAGCAAATTCGACCGCGTCGATTAGTAATTACTATAGCAGAAATATTTTTAAGTTTAATAAGTTCAGTAATAGTAAACGTCGTGATTTTTAAATACATAAATTAAGCAAATTTAAAAACATTTAAAAATTTTTTCTCTACCTCGGAAAAAAAACAGTACAAAATAAAAAACAAATTAAAAGACGCTATATAAACTATTATACGAGAAAAAAAAACTAAACCTTTAAAAACTCTCAAAGTACCATAAAAACTTTAACAAAACTCTCCACTTATTTTCCTTTTTAAAAAAGCACGCCGTATCCACGAGTATCCTCGAAAAAACTATTCTCCAAATTGAAACTCAAAATTTCCTTCACCCATGAGAGCTTGAAAAAAAAAAAAGAAACCGTCAGCTAAGTGCGCGCGAAGTTGCGGCGAGGGAGTGCATCGCTCGACCTCGATTCCGCGGGTGCATGTGCATCGTTCCTGGCCGCGTCAGCAGAGCCGGCGACGAAACCGAAAGTAGCCCTAGAGGGCCTCCCCGCCGCCACGGAATGCAGCGCCCAGATGCACGCGTGGCTCGACCGATTCTGCGCTCCGCCGCCAGCTCGCTCCACCACGCGCCCCGCGAATGCACTCGCGCCTCGGCGGAGGGGGGTACCGATGCACCGGCCGGCTGCGCTCGGTAGATGCTGCCCCCTCGTAGCGTCGGCGGCAACCGCGGGAAATTATTGATGCGAATTCTTTACGCTCGTTTTTTTTTTTCACCGACGCACGCTTTTTTTCGCTCGCTTCGGAGTTTTCGCCTGTGGTTTTATATTGAAATTTTTGAATTTTACAGTCCGTACCATTGTTTATGACTCTTTTGTGTTTTATTTTGTTGAAATGCTGTATTGTTATTGCTGCATTGCGTTGAAAATATTCGCAGTTTAATTCGTTAGTTGCGTATTCAGTTTGCTTTTTCATACTGAGTGGCGGATGGAGTTTTTTTTCTTCGTGTTATTTAATATCTTTTGCTTGATTTTTCGTTTGGCGTAAACAATTTTTTTAGGGGTCTTTTACTGTTACAAAAAAAAAATGTTTCAACACAAAATCGGTTTAAAAAATATACCTATGTGTTTGAAAATAAAGGTCAAGGAATTTATGGTTTGCTTCAGATAAACGGAAATTAATATAATTATTAGAAAATATGTGAGTAATAATACAATTTAATCTTTCACTTTGATTTAGCTTTGAAAATTATGCATAATTAGAATATTTCAAAATCCGTTAGAATTAAAGTATTCGTTCCAGATAATATTTAATATTAAATACAGATAGAAGACTTTTAAAATAAAAATGAACAGCAGTTAATAAACTAAAAATACTTTATGTAAAAATAAAAATAAATTAATCACTTTATGAATTTAATTTACTTAGTAAAATAATAAAAAAAAAAACATATTTTGAAAAACGACTTAAATAATAGTCACTATAATCGGAGATTTTTTTAATTATATTCCAATCGTGATCGTACAAGCTTCATACGACTAAGAGTGGTATAAATATCAATATTAAATTTTTGTTTATTAATTTATAAACGGGTTTCCCACACGCACTGACCTTGCACTTAATAAATTAAAGTATCCACCAATTCTCAATAATTAACCCTAATCAAATGCATGAGCATTGATTTAATAAAATTTATAATTAATTCAACTCCTTTAATTTTCCACATTCACTTAGAACGAAAATATTTCTTCGAAATAAAATCGTCGTCCGCTTATCATTTTAACGGTCGCGCTACCCCTCACGTAGACTCCAACGCATGCTCCGTTCGGCAATTAATATTTTCAGTGTAAAAGGCCCCTCATCCATTCAGGAAGGTCCGAGATCCGATAATCCCAGGAAGACCCCCGTCTCCCCTCTTTCCCCGTTGACCGCTAAAAGACACAAGGTCACGTACGGGAGCCCCGGCCTTATCATCTCCCCGAGATCCCCCGCCACCGGTTGCAAGGCCGACGCGCGGGTCACACCGATATCACCCTGAATTACCCAAAATTACCATATCAATTACCGGACCGCGCGATATTATAAATTCCCGGCCGTCCCTGCGGAGAACGCTCCATGCGAGAACTCGGCGCGAATCCGCGTCTCCGGGCGAGGTCTAGGAACGGTATTCGCGACTCCCCTCGTAGAGCGATCGACACGTCGCGATGTTGATGTATTGGACAGACGCCAGGCTGTGCATCACGGGCCGAGCGTATGCGCCTAACTGAATAACGGTGCGTTACTGCGTCGCGGCCATTTCGGCCCGCGGGCATCCTTATACTCCATTATATTAATGGACGGGGCACACCGAATACAGCGCGCGAGGGTATGACGACTGAGGGCGTCGGCCCATTATTTTGCCCCGCCGCCAGTCACGTTCTCAAGACATTGTACCCAATATCCGCGGCCGTTAAGTGATTTATCGTGACTTTGCGGATAGTTAAAAAGCGATTTTCGCCGATGCATATATACACCGCCATTCAGCTGAGTAGATGTCTGCTCGGACTTTGGCCTGACTGACGGCTCGAACTTTAAGGTAGTGTGTCGGAAGCGAAAAGCTTTATTGGCGTTGACGACGAAATGAGATGATGGATGCAATGCTCTTTCGGTAATTTAAGTACAGTATAGGTGCGCGGTAATTTTTATATATGACGTGTAAATTTTAGCACCGGTTGGAGGATGATGACTACTTGAAATTGATCAAAATTAAAATAGCCAAATACTTTTTTCTTTTCTTTTTTTTTTTTTTAAAGACTCAATTAGAAAACGAATTAGAACGATATATTGAAGCTTTATTTATATATACTTAAAATAAATAAAGAAATTTAAAAAATTAAGAATATTAATTAATAGTAATAAAAAAAGTTTTTAATTTTGACGTGATGTTACTCGAAATTTATTATAATTTATTTAGTTAATTGAATTTTATCTTTTGTAAATCGAGTCATAACATACTGCCATCGTTTTTTTGAAAAAGTATATTTTACATTCAATTCTCTCTTTAAAAAATTATTAAAAATTGATAAAATGTCGTGTGCCCTTGAAAGAAATATTTGAATAATCAAAGAAGCTTTTATTTTTTTAGTTTCATTCATTGATTAATTGATGAAATAAACGTTAAGTAAGAACTTAATGCTTATATTAACGAATTAGAATATTAAAGATAATATTCTATTGATCTGACATTTATTTAAAAACATGTGCGTATTAATAAAAATTAAATGTAATTCTCATTGATTTTCTAAACTTAAAATATTAAGTGCGCGAAGTTATATAAAATGGCATAACATAATAAAAATAATAGCAAACTGTATAATTCTGTAAAATAAGCAAATATCATTTTTATTTTAATACTAATTGAATCTCTCCATTTACTTTAATTTAGTTACAACTCATTCGCAGCGCAACGAAGTTACGCACACCGATGTAAAATTATCCACCCTCGATTGCCGCGGAGCTACTGCGGCGTATGCTGGGAAGCATTAATAGGGTTTAGCGCTGCGTTCGGAGCACGTGTAATCTTATCGGCTACATAATTGCTGGAAACATGGAAATCAAATCCCTTTTCTGAATTCGACAACAGGCACTCCGCGACTAGACGGTAGCCCATTAAACGGCATTACGACGAGATGTCGAAGCTTTTCCCTCAGTCTCTATCTCGCTCGTTTCCCGACCGACCCTGCATCCCGCGCGCGCGTTATAGACGATTCGCTCGGCGGAATATCGCGCGCGATGCCTGCGTTCGACGAGTAGAGAGACTGGCGAACAAGGCGTTTAACGAAGCGTAAGGAGATTCGGCACCTTGCTCCGACTTAGCTGAAATTGTCATTTTCTCCTTTGGCCGTATCTCGAGGGGCCGCCCCCCCCCCTCCTTCGAGGTGCCGTACACTTTTTCCGCTAAAAAGTAATGAACAGGGTTATTAACTTTCATCGTTTGCAGTTTAAAGGCACTGCAGACGATACGTGGCACGCGATAAGGAATGTAAAGTTTGAATGGGATTTTGGCGCGAAATTTTAGGGCTCGCCTATAAAGGTGCTGTAACGATGGAGTAGGTTCTATTTTAACTTTTATGCGGCTGATAAACATTTTTTAGGATACTGCTTTAACTTTATATGAAGAATAATAATAAAAGATTGCACTTTTTAAAAAAAATTTATTTAGTTTAAATGACTCGAACGCTCCGTTAAATTGGTAGTATAAGGGTAAAATAATCCGCATCAAGAGACTGTAAATAAGACAGTCCACATCGCAGGGTGATGAGAGTGCTGAAAATTACCTGGCTCCACGAGATCATTAAGTCCCCTTTTACCCTTAAAAAAATTTATGTTTATTAATTTATTCATCCATTAAATTTGATACAGACAAAATTGCTCTTCTACTATCTTTCCTCTCTTAGAAAGGAGATAACCAGATGTTGTGAAGCCTCGGAAACGTGAATATGATTGGTTCGTGGATCAATATGGCGATATCCAGTATGGCGCCAAAATTCACAATTTCTAAACTCAAAAAGGAGTCATTAATAATAAATAGTAGAAATAAAATGAATAAATAAATAATAAATAATGAATAAATAATAATAAAATGAATATATAACAGAAAGAGAAAAGTGAGCGCTGGATTTTACTCGTGTAAACTATAATTACAGAAAGTAATGTATAAGACGTAGGTGATCCCTCTTGCATTATAACTTTAAACAACTTCTTGGGTTAATCAGCTGAAAAATTTATTTAAGACAAAACTTTTCCTAAACCGCGAACGATTGAGGTAGGCGACCGAAAACGGTATTTTTTGAGAGAAAAACGATTACATTTATATCCAGTTATTTAACTTTCCTCGTTCAGTTAGGATTAAAATGAAACTTTCCATTTAACGAACTTCATCAACCTCAATTTATTATTCCCCTCAACTCAGTAAATTCACTCAGCGAGTCGCTGAAAAAGTATCGGACGCCCATCAGTACTAATGACACTCGATAAAATTTCCCGCGAATTATTTACACCGCTTAAACTTCCATTCCCGCTGCCGGGCATTAATAATCCCCACGTCCAGTTTGATATTCGTCTTCCCGTCTCCAGGCCAATAAAATAATGCAGGACGAAGTGCCCGCGCCCGCGCCGGAGCCCAGGTTCCTCCCCGAGCTTTTCGCCCGATGTATAATGCAGAGACAAGGAGCATTAGCACGATTGACCCGAGCCCCGTGACGTTGTCGTTCGCACCTTCATTTTTTATCGGCCCTCGCCCCCCCACCCCCCCCCCATCAGGCTCCCTTATCACTCTCGGGAGCGTCGCGCGCCGAGCCAGACGACAGTGACGAGTAGTGCGGCCCACGACTCCGTAATTGTTCGCGAGAGACTGTTTTGCTCTACCCCTGAAGATTGTCTGGAATTCAGAGGCGGACTCGGACTCTCGTCCGCCGCGAACGTTTTATTATTTCAGTCGGCTCCTCGATGTTTATTGGTTTTCTCGATTGTACATTTATGAAGGGAAAACACTCGAGTTGAATTCAGGACGGTTTATGATGAGAAATTCTGTAAACAGTAAGTGAATTGATACTTTAGATTCAAATCGAGTATTGGCGTCAAATAATCGCTTTATTGACTTTGAAAATGGAAGAAGTAGATGCAAAAATTTTAAAGAACTTATTTCATTGTACAATAGAATATCTTGAATTATAATTCATAATTTTTATGAAACTTGTTGAATTTGTAATGATAAACTAGTGTTTAGTAAGCGCGAATAAACGATGTATAAAATATTAAGTATTGTAAAAAAATAATAATAAAAGCTAATAAAGAGTAAAGCTTACTCCATTAAAAAAAAAAACACTAGAAAAGCTAACCAAACTTATTGCATTATATCTCAAAATGCAATTGAATGCTTTTTTAAAAGCTTTTATTAAATAATTCTCCAATTTAAATTAGTTTTTGAAAAATATTTAAATAATAATAAACGATATGTGAAAAAACGGTTTTTACACAGCATAAAAATTGGCATACCTTTTTGGCTATTGTAATTGTAACTATTTTTTATAAAACACATCGAAATTGATAGACAAACAGATTATTTAAACAATTCAAAATAGTTCAAAGAATCCGAGAATTACCTAAACGTTTTTAAAACTGAACAGAATTCGACTTGACTCGCCCTATACTAAATAATTTATCCGTAAAATTTCACTGATTTCATTTTCCACCGTAAATTATTAAATCCTTCGTTGAAATATCCAATATTTATCTTCCTATTTTGAAGAAAATAAAAGCTTACACTCGCTACGATAAAAATAATATTTATTTTTGCTAGTTCGTCAATGCTTCCAAATAGACTTAACTCCATCCGTCACCTCCTTACCCTTTACGCCATAAACAAGCATCCCTTTCCAGTTGGCCCACTTTGCCTTTCCTTTTCTGACAGGCGCAAAACGTCCCGAGCGCTCGGAAGAGAGCGAGAGGAAAAAGGCGACACTGCGAAAGAGCCGATGCAAAAACAACGGCAAAGCTAAGAGGTCGGGTAAAAGTGGCGGGGTAGTCCGAGCAGGGGGAGCTTCGAAGGGAGCTCGGCAGTGCCGAACAGTAAGTCTGAAACTCGACGGTGGCTGACAGCTTAGTCAGTGACAGACTGGCGAAGGTATTAATAATAAATGCAAACGCCTAGCATCAATTCCAGGCTGCTTGCACCCGCTCGGGCTGGCTGCCGTCGCTGAAGACGACGGCGACGCTTCCACCCTAATGTGCGCACGGCTCTACGCCCACCCATCCACTCCCAAGAGCTCTCTCCAACCCCTTTACTCAAGCTCGACCTGCAGTTCTCGCCTTCTCTCTCTCTCTCTCTCTCTCTCTCTCTCTCTCTCTCTCTCTCTCACGCCTTCCCCGCAAGTTGTTGGCGATCAACGGGGTCTAACGACAATTCACCCGAGCCACCCGCCTTTTCTCTCGCGCATTTCCTTCTTTTTCTCGTTGAATAATCTAATGCGTTGGATGCGGCCCGCCTCCTCTCCAGTCCGCTATCAATTTTGATGTAAACTTAGAGCAGTTACGCCGAGCTCATTTTTTCCACGGTTTTATGCACTGGCATTTTTTAACGTCTAAACAATAATATATTTTCTAAATGTGAATTAATTATTTTTTAAAATTTAAAAACAATAGAAGTTTAGAATTAAAATATTTTTCATCATTTTTTGATTATATAGGTCATTCCGTAAGGTGAATCGTTCGATGAATGATATCCGAAATTTATCGGGTTTTGCCAGAGCTTAATTTACAGAGCTTAATACAAAGAGCTTAAAGTCTCTTTGTTCTTTTTTTTTCAATTATTATTAACGGGAACGACTAATACTATGGTATCAATATTAGCACACTCACATTGTTAAATAATTTGAGGAAAATAAGGGAAAAAATTAATATAATGACAGGTCAAAGAAAAATATATAAATATGTTTATACTCAAAAGTTAAATTAGCGGAAATTCCACTAATTTTTTCTATAGAACTCAATCAAACGTTCTGGATTTTTTTCTGGCTATCATCTGACCGTGATTTCGTATCAGAAAAACTTAAGAAATAAAGAGAAACTTGAAGTGAAAAATAAATAAAATCGAAGATTATGATCAGGACAAAAAAAAAAAAAAAAAAAAAAACGACCCAACCGTTGGTTAACCTACTGTCGTTCCAGTAGTTTTTGGAATCTGACGTATACCTAAGATTTCCACTTCACGAGAGAGTTCAATAACTCAACTACTCGAGTATTCTAACGACAAAAAAATTAGAAAAATCGTTCGTCAAAAATAAAAGCTCGATCTTCGAAAGAAAACTACCTTGTCTCATCCAACCCCCGAAGCAAAAAGTTTCGCTCAGCGAGCACAAGTGCCAATCTAAAATAAAAAAATTAAAAAAAAAAAATCTAGCCTTATCTGAAACACGTCGATTTTATTTCCCGGTGCAGCCAATAAATACTAAAAGGATCGCTTGCGATTGAATTTCGAAGAAGCAATCGTCGGGCTTAGCTCTTCTTTATACAGTGAAAACCAAGACCGCGCGCGCCGGAGGTGGGCACGACAACGGCGACATCCGACATTCAACGCAAGCTTACGGGCGCGAGCGATCGGGTATCGTCGATAAAGTCAATCGGCCGGGCTACCGGAGCGGATGGCGCGTTCGCCGCGCGACGGCTATCGAAGAGGAGCGTAAACCCGAGGAGCCGGTGTATGTAACGCCGATAGGCGCACAATCGTTCTCCTTCGCAGGACGGTCCGAGCTCGAGCCAAAGCTACGGCCGTGGACTGGCTAATGCCGAGGCGCGTGTACACCCCCTGCATGTTAATTACCGACAATTACATTCTTAATGGGGCCGGCAGTGTGTGTATGTTGCACCCACCACTCTTGAAGGCGATCGGCTTGTTTTTGCGAAAAGCGCGTATAATATAAGAAGTGACGGCTTTTTTCCGATTAAACTTATTAGAGAACTTTGATGGAGAATTTGGATTTTTATTTTTTATTGAAGAAGTAAGATGAAGCACTTGTTAAGCTCTAATCTGTTTTTTTTTATGATATTTCTTAAAATAGTAATTTCCAATTAGTCGATTCAATACCTTTAAATTATTTTCTTTTTAAAGTATACCTGAAAAAAGAAATTTTAAGTTATAGAAATATGTAGAAGAAATATTATTACATTTGAGATAAAACAAGGCCTATCCTGAAATTTTAGACCTACTGTGATAATCTAAACAATATCACTTTTTTTTTATTTTCACATTACCATAATCTGCAGGTTCAAAATTTTAATGAATTTTGATGGAATTAGCGCATAAAATACCAACAATTTAAGATTCCAATCCATTGAAAATCGTTTAAAGTTTCTGGATCTGCGGGATGTAGCATTGTCAAAATTTAGAAAAAATATTTTTGGATACTTTTATTAAAAATTCAATATAGGGTACTTTCAGAATATTGCTGTCAACTCTATCATTCTTACATATAAATGAAATTTCTTTATTCAGGTAAATTGAAGAAGAATACTTATAGAGGTTCTGGAACTCCTTCAGCCGTGCGTCCATATCGTAATTCAAATGAGAATTCGTACAGACAGATAAACGATTTTTTATTAAAAAAGTTGAAAATCCAAAGATTCTTCAATTATTAAAATTTGAACCAAACGAATTTAAGAGTGTAAAATAAATTACATTGATAATATACATAAACTTTTTAGCGGCACCTCTTTTAATACGGCTGTCGATGGCGTGCTCATAAAAGCAAATAAATTTTTTAATTTAGGACTCGCTATTGCGAAAAAGTGATAAAAAAAGGCATCTCCTTCTACGCAAGATGTAAAAAGTAGTCCATTCAGAATAGCAATGAGAAGGAAGCATCATTTTCACTCCGCTATTCCAGATAATACCCTTTTCACTACTAATTCAAAAAAGTAATCTTTTTTTCTTAGCCCATAAAAGACACTACTCTTTTCGCCGCTTCACTCCCATAGAGAACCGTTAAAATACAATTCGCACGTTTCTTCATCTCGAAACTTTTAATAAAAAAAAAAAAATAATAATAAAGGCAGCACAGCATCGAATTTGAAAAACGTTTTATCGACCGCCACAGCTGCTCGAAGCTACAAGCCAATATCCGGCGCATTACAAACGACAAATTCAATCGACATTATCCGGGGCATGCATTAAAGCGGTGCGAGTACGGCGAATAAAAGGGAAATTGATGCAGTGCCCGACGACCTTGCGAGCGGCCGGTGCATCTTAGCGTGTCGGGCGACTGTAGAGACCAATCTCGGATGCCGGGCGCCCTGAGAATATCCATAAACTGGTTATGCATATAATACGGTCCGCCGAAGACAACGGCTCGTTATAAACAACGCACGTCACGTATTTACAGCTTGTCCTTTTATTAAAACACTTCGGCACATGGGCATTACACCCGTGCGCCGATGTAAGTGCGACGGAACCCGGTGGCGCGTCGCGGTCGGCTCTCCTTCGCGCCGCCGCGTGGCGAATTATCGGGAGCTTATTTGAATAAATGCGAAAATAAAAGGGCCTCGCCGGTGTGGCATCGCCTCCATTCAATTACAATCAAAAGCCGCGTCAACTGTCGGTCGTAAGCTTGCGACTTTCAGCTCGTATAAATTTTGACGCTTCAATAGCACTGCGCGGCCGGACTAATGCTGACGTACGACAATTGCTTTTGGCGGAATTGAATGAGTGCGGCTTGGAAAGTTTAGGTGTAATTCTCGTTTATTAAATTTTTTATTTTTAGAAAATTAATCGAAAAATAGAGATTCTAATCTCTAATTTTTTTAAAAATTCTCTAATTTTATAAAAATTCTTGTTTCATTTTTTTAAAACTAACGAAGCAGTCTTTTTTAATGTACTCCCTTAAAAAGCTATAAGACTCTCCTTTTTTAGTGGTTTTATATATTCAATGTAATTATCGAATCACCTGTAAATATGTGCGATTTTACGATTAATTTTCTGGCAGTTCGATTTATGCGGCGCCTTATTGATTTAGGGAATAATATGTCATTAAAATCGTCTTTATTATATTAATTTGCTACCGGTCGGTCGTCGTTCAGTACGTTACTTCATTTCTAATAATGTACTATCTACGATTACAACTGATCCAGAAATTCATATGAAGTGCAAGTGCATCTAAGTACATAAAAGTGCATTTTTTCCCAAGTAGTGCATAAAAATAGTGAGATACTTCTACTTAGTAAGATAGTAAAAAAAGTCACTGTTGCCATTTAATTTTTAATTAGTCTTTCATCCTCTGCACTCTAAACAAGTTAAAAATCTTCAAAACCCAGTTTAACACGGAATAACAAGCAACGTCGACGCTCAATAATTACCGACAAATGATAAATAAAGTGTCAAACAAGATTGTTCTTGTACGCCGACCTTGTTTTCCTCCTTCCCCGTTCCCGCATAAATTTTGCCCGATGAGAACAAAAACTCGAAATCGCTCCACGAAGAAGTCCCGTCCTTCGAATTCTGATGAAAGCAAAGGAACGAAAAAAGATCGCGCAGATCAGGGGCGGAAGGCGTGGGAGAAGGGAGGAGTACGAAAAAAAAAAATTATTGGAGAGCGCGAGGCTTCGTGCACATAACTTAGGGGTCGCGCGTCGATACGGTTTCATTAACGCTCGCCGCGCGCGCCTTGGTTATCATACGGCGAGGCCGAACCACCCCGTGCGGCAGGCTCGCGCGCGCGCGCGCAAAAATACACATATATAAAGAGTCGCTGCGACACGAGGCGCGCGGTCCTATCGGGACGGTATCTTAAGACTCGAGTACCAAAACGTGTTTCTGGCCGGATAAAAGGCCTTGCGCTCCGGAGACGCGCGCACTTTCTCTGAGGCTCGTCCGCGCGCGCACCGAGGGCTATATATACGATAGCGATAAAAATAACGAATGTTATTGCTAACCGCTAACGAGTTAAAGCACCGCGGAGGAAGGGAGAGAGAGAGAGAGAGAGAGAGACGGACAAAGCGTGGGTATTCCAAACCATGATAAAGCGAAACGAATTCCCCGGGTGCATTTTTCCAGAGTGTATGTGTACCCTAACCACCACTACTATATCCACCAATCTATCTTTCTTTCTATATCCGTATTATTGGTACTATTGGTAATATTCTTTTCACTAAAATCTAGTTAACACTATGTTGGTTCTATTTATTTTTTATTTTTTTATTTATATATTTTATTCTACTTAATTAAGGGTCGACTAGGCTTCTGGCCTAACCATGTGATATTTGCAGCTAATGGTAATTTACAAGATGAGTGTAGTCAGTCACTATAAGATACTATGATATTTATTAGTGTTCGTCTTAACTACATATATAATTTAATTAATTAAATTTAATTACTATATAAAGTATAGGATAATTGGCGCTGTATATTATTTTTGCGTAAACAATGTTTTTTTTTCCCTTTTTGGCAGAATAAAAGGATCTCTCTTTCTGTCTCTCGCATCCATTATCGTGAATTCCCGGTGGTGACATTATTTTCCAATTAATATTTTGCATCGGCCGTATATAAACGGCTCGTTGCCCCGGCGTAATAAAAAAATTAAATGAACAAGTGGCAGACTGATCGATTTCCGATCATGCCTTGCTTTTCCAGCCCACGTTTTGGATAATTCGCGGTGACGAATTCCCGCGTGCGCGGACGTCGTCTATACGCGTTATCGGATTATACTGCTGGTCGTGGCGAAAATTTTTTAACGAGCTGTATCGTTATAGCTACGCTGCCGCGGTTTGTTCTTCTGCCCATTCGTTATTCGAAGTCGTGAATTCGTTTGAATTTTCCCGCGGATGGCAATTTTTTTATTTCTCGCGCGATTCATCATTATTTGCTGCTTTGAGATTGAGGAATTGAACAAATTGTAGATTTTATTTGTTTATTTGTTTAATAATTTTACGGACTATAAAGTCCTTAAGTAAGATTTGAACTGTATTTGTGCTTCTGGATTTATATTTGATGTGCACTTCGATGCCGCCTACGAAAAAGAAGAAATGATTTATATTTTACGCGAAAATTAATACTTAATAAAATCTGCGACGAAAAATAGTAGTTGGAAGAAATCTCCTGGAATTGTCCAATCATTTTGAGACTTCGTAGTCTAACAATAAACAGCTCCTGACGTATTAGTTGTCGCTGATTGTATTGCCTCGTCAAAAAAGTGCAGCCAGAGTGCTACTAGAATTAATTAATTAAAAGCTTCTGGAGTAGACTTCTACATTACCAGCTCACCTGATATGTTAATTAAGCTTGCAATAAAAATGTATTCATTATCACTACTGCTGCACGACGGCGATGGTGTCTATACTGTGCTTCGCCGCGTCGTAAGCTGATTATCCGTAAGATCCTCGGTGATCGTCTTTATTTCTTCGAAAATGAAGTCCCGAAACGGATTATCCCATCGCGGCAATACAGGAACGGAAGCTGCCGGTAAGGCATTGGGTGGCTCAGGAGCAAGGGGTATTAGTCGCCCGATAGATCGGCCAAAGAAATTGAGGCACACAGCTTCCTTCAGGTGAAACTACCTTTTTCCTTCCTTCAGCTTCTCTATTTTTTTTTTTTTTTTTGTTTAACTCTCTTGAAATGTTTTTTTTTTATTTTCCTTTGTCCTCACTGTCTCTACTCCTTTAGATTTTACACTATTTTTTATCAAAGAAGGCAATCTTACCTTGAAAATTAGCTTTAATAAACTATAATCAAATAAATTGAACCACCCCTACAACTTAATTTATTTCAGTTTGTCTTATTACTTACTATACTCCACAGTTACCTAAGTGTGACTATATATATACTAGAGAATTCGGCGCGCTACGCGCGCCTTAGAGGTTCGCGGTTATTTTTTAACCTTATTTATTGCAAAAAAAACAATTGAAATTTTGTTTTTTTTTTCTCGAAAATTCAAATCATTTCGAGATTTTCGAACAAAAGATCGAAATCTCGAACGCTCAATTTATATAAAGGAAAGGATAGGGTATTTATAATTAAGGGGATAAAAAGAGCTTTAATTTTAGTTTTGAATTTGCTCTAATTATATTTATTTTACGTATAAGTAATTGAGAAAACAAAAGCACTAAAAGTGAGATAACAGTATTAACATAGATTATTGGAAGATAAGTAGTTAGGATTTAGGCAAGATTAATTGAAGAACAAAGTTCTAACGCGAAGAGGCCGGCTATACGTAGCATCAAGAATGGAGGTATATATATAGATCTTCAGCAAAGTAAGGTCATGAAATCTTATCCTTAAGATAGATAGAGATGTTGGCAAAAGCGCTATAGTCTATGACTGACGAGATTGGTTACTTACTTACCAAGTTACACTATCAAGTAACACCTTAAAAGAGACAAGTTATAATAAAATTTAAAAAAAATTAGTTTATTTGAGACTTTCATGAAGTTTTGAAAAAAATTAATTTATGAGATAACAAGTCTATCTAATTGATAACTGTCTAGTTTTTTTGAGAGACGGCAATTTGAAGAATGCATTTTTAATAGAAGATCATACGGCGAAAATAAAAGTGGGATATTTATTATGCGTGGATTAAAAAAAAAATTTTTTTTAATCTAATAATGCATAATTGACACAAAATTAATTTAAAATGATTTGAAGTAAATCTATTATTTCGTACGAGGTCCAGTCTGTAGTTTTTCTGTTATCCTTCACAAGAGAAGCAATATTATTCAGGATTTTGCATAAAATATTCCTAATGGATGACTTAATTGCTGTTAGAAATCATTACAATGATTTAGATTGTGTGGAAAACTATTTATAATTATCATTTGTAAATAAACTTCTGCCTACTCGCTTAGTAGCTAAGCACTACTTAAAAGTTCAATTTGTCACAATTTTCGAACACGAAAATGTGGAATTCACTTGGAAAATGTGAATAGTATCATTTCTTATGTTAAACGTCATCCACTGATTCAATATGTGGACGAATTTTCACATTCAAAATGTCACTATTCATATTTTCTAAGTGAATTTTCACATTTTCAGATTTACAGTGTGAATTAAATCATGCGCCATCATGTCGTAAGAATTTTCTCTCAAATATTTCAATCAATACCAAAATGCAGAGACTTAATACCGCAGAGAAGTTTGGAATTGTTCGTAAGCAAACATACAAGATAATGATCTTGTGATTACAAGCGTAATGAGCAAATAAGCCCAACATTCGGCGGCGAAGAGCATTGCATTCTGAAGCAGCGTAACGATCGGTAAAGTCTAAAGTCAAAATGGGACTATAATTCAGCGTCTTATTGCATAATACGTGTTAATTTGGAAACAATGCTGTAACAGCATCTGTATGGAAACCTTCCAATTATAATGCGCGTTGATTGGCTGAATTATGTTCGGGGCTTACGCATGTTGGGGCCGGCGCTGCCATCGCCGCAGCCGCCTCGTTGAACGGAGGCTAAAGTTGAGTTACCGTGGCAGTCGCTCTGTGCTGATTGCCTTTGATCCATGATCTGAATGGGCTTCTAATCTGATCTTAAATGTGGTGGAACAGACGGAGCCATAGTTTCATGCTTCAATTAGAAGAGGATATCACTCAAAAAGGCGAATCTCGAATCGCAATAATAGCATATTCCTCAAGAAAAATAAATTAAATATTGTATTATTCATGTACTTAATGTTAGTTTGGAATAATGGCATCGTAAGTCATGTTCTGCGATAAATGTGTACATTTTGATGATCAAAGGAGATGAGAACTTTTACGTCGCGAGTCAAGAAAAGTGGCAACCGATTTTCTGATAAAAAGGTTGATGTCGAATATTTGAAGCTATCGGTTTATTCAGATTTACGATTTTCACTAATGAAGTCTCTATATACAAGATCCTCGCTTAAAAAAATTAATCATATTAAATTAATTAATATTAATTGTCAATGATGAATCATTACTGATTAATATTTTTATTAATTTATGTTAGATAGTGTATTATCTACAAAAGAAATGCGCAAAAGGCATTGTTGAGAGAAAAGAAATGACACAAAGTAATTTCAGCTTAATTCCCGCTTTAATACAAAGGAGAGAAAGAAGAAATATGATAAAAAAAAAGAAGATGGTACGTATGTATCGAGGCAGAGAAGAGAGGCGGAAGATTTTAAAGTAAGAGGATGCATAAGCGACTCGGGCATATCGACGAAATTCTTGGGCAATAAAGCAGGACCGAGGGAGGAGGAAAGAGAAAGGGAGAGAGAAAGAGAGAAAGTATATGAAGCTATATAGGGGCTGAGACACAAACGCGCGAATCCCATGCATTTAAAATGTTTCATTAGAAAACCGTCTAATAAATATTGATCTCCCCCCTTACGCCGCGCGCGCTTGCAACTTTGTTTAAAAGTCCATTGAGTGAGGAAAGGGTGCGCGCGTCGTTTTGTGCAAATCTTCCTCCACGAGGCCGCCGCTCAGCCGGCTGTAACGAGATCTGATTTATGTGGGGTCCGCCGAAAATTGGTTTCCATCCCCGGCACCCATCATCTCTCTTCTGGGTGGTATCGGTAGTTTCACTGTATATCCTACTCATCCTCCAGCTACCCTGTCTCCGTTACTGCATGATGACACGTACCCGTAATGTGATTTCGGACGCCGTAAATAATGCCTAACCGCTACCGGTGCCGCTTTCGCTAACAGAAAAGACGGAGGAATTTTAAGAGATCGATTTCGTCTCCTCGCGGCCACTCGATTGCTATGCTAAAGAGCTCTTACGCGAAGTAGAACACTGCCTGTTTATTGCGGAAGTTGGTAGTAAATTTTTTAATCGAACAAAAACCGTTTTACTTTGAACAATGTATAATCCCAAGTTATAATGAAATATTTAATTAATAATTTGCAGAAGTACGAAGTCTTTATTGAGAAACATGGTATTGTCAAATTTAGTACAATATTATACAGTAAAAGTTGTTATTAATGTGGAAGGAAGGCACATATTTACTTCTAATAAAAATGACTATTTTATTTAGTAAAATTTAAAAAATTTAAATGTTACTACATAATATTATAAATTTTAGTGCATAATTAACAAACTACTATAATATTTACAAATAGTACTTAGTCAATTAATAAATGTATCTAAAAAGAAAAAGAAAAAGAAAATTTGTAACATGCGAATACTAATTTGTTTAAATTAAATAATAATTTAATACACATTAAATTGTTGTATCTTATAGTAAAATTTAATTTGTGCACGGTAAAGTTTAAAATTTTTTATTTTTCCTATTTTACATTATATTTTTAAACAGAGGTGATTATAATAATTGTTCATAATACTTGCAAAAATTATTACACATATAGCAATTATTCATATATAAATTCCATTAAAATTCTGTCTAGGTTGAGTACGTCCCCGATTACAATAAAATATGGGAATTTTCCTAGATTTTATTTCTTTAATTTAAACTAAATCTTAAGAAACTAAAAATTTAATGTCAACAATTATTGATTTGTAATAAATTTTTTTTTCTCAGTAGTCTGAAGATTAGTTTGATTAATGATATAAACTCATTAATTCGTACAATACATTAAATTTTCGCAAAATTTTGAATATATAAAGCACATTTACCGATAATAATAAAACATAAGAATTTTATTGAAAATGTGTACTATATTTTTTCAGCGCGAAAATTTAGTTTTATTTGCAAGTAATTTACAGCGTGTGAGGATCGTTTGCGAATTTTATTACATCCAGCGAACAGTGCGATCGCGATAATGAAATACTTAGGGGGGCATTTTTTTGGCGCGTCGCTGCATGTGCGCGTGTTTGCACTGCAACCGCGCGGCTCCATTCGACTGTAATCGCGATATGAAAAGGAGGAAAGTGGACGTGGGTCGACTACCTGGAGCCCGAGATTATCATGATCACCTCGGGATTTTGGCTCTTGTCGATGGCTTCGAGTTCCGTCTTAATAATGAAAAAGGCTCCAGTGTGAAAAATCATCAAAGTAGAAGTCGAGTTTAAAAGAGATGATTAATTTGTTTATGATATTTTTTCGAATACCTATTTGATGTCTAAAATAATCTTATTAATTATTAATTTTCTACATACTTCTTTGCTTTCAAAAAGAATTTTTTAATGTTTTATAAACATAAATTTTTTGTTAACTCTGTTTAAAGCTGTTTTCAGAAGATTTGTTATTTTGTTTTATTATTGCTTACGATAGTGCTGCTTATAAAAAAATGTATTACTACCCTTTAAGACTTTATGTTATCCATATTTAATTTATTAAGATTTAATAGTATTTAAAATAAAATAAAAATTGAAGCAATAATGTAAAACATTTCTTGTTTTAATTTTTCAACTTCTAATTCATTAAATTCATACAACTTTGTAATTCAACTACATTCATTGGTGATAATATATTTGGAAATCGATTATCGTAGAATGGTATCGATATGAAAGGTTTTAAAATAAATAAATTTATAAAAAAATATAAGTTAATATACGGTGAAAAACCGTAAAAAATTAATTTTGTACAATAGATTGAAGAGAATTTCTGCAGCATCGACGTCTAGTTTCTGCTGCCACCTCGTGGAGTTTACCGCAACCTTCTACGTAAGGAACTATCCCCTTTAAAGCCTCGAAATATAAGTTTAGTGCTCTTACTATTTAAAAAATAAAGTTTGCATTACGAAATTTGTCTTTCCATATAAAAATGCTTGTCATAAAATGTGCATCCTTATTATTTAGACAAAAAAAAATCATATTAATTAAATTTTATTTATTTCTTATTAATTTTACTTATTTATTGAGAATACTTGTTAGATAAAACAATATGTACACGATTTAAACTTAAATTAGTGAAAACTACTACAATTAGTGAGATTTCACCAAAAGTTAGTGAAAAAAGCTCCATTCCAGTGACTAATAGAGCAATTTCCACTAATTGTAGTAATTTTTTTCTTTTTTTTACATTAGTAACTTAAAATAAGTATTTAATGAATTATCAACTAAAAATTAGTGAACTTGCTTACTTAAAAAAAAAGAAAAAGAAAATGCAAAAGAAGAATTATTTCTTGCGGCAATTTCTGCATTACTATTTTTGAACTTTTTATCTTTAGAACAAGACGCAAATCCATTAGCAGTTGAATAATAGTTACATCGGTCCGTTAATTTTAGTAAATCTGGAAAATATTTTAGCATCTCAAAATTAATACCTACTCAATTATAGAAGATTTACAATTATAATGGATCACAATTTTACCACAAGCAAGTGTTGTAAAAGTCATTACAAATTGGCGCGACAGCACGAACTAGCCGAGGGCTTTGAACTGAAAACAACGTTCCACTCGCAATTGTCGAGTTATTTTCGAATCCCCACCGTGAAAACGTTCCAGTTATAACTGCGCATTCCAGTTATTAAAATTTTTTCGCCTTTTAACGAGAAAACGATCATCGACGAAAAGCTTCGACCAGAGAGAAACAGAAAGAGAGAACAGAGTATAGAGCAGAGTAAAACGAGTGAGAGAGAGAGATTGGTAAAATTGGCCGAAAGTAACAGATCTCGCATTTATCAGTCGTCGACGTAACCACACAGCCGTAAGCCCCTGCACTGGGGCAATCTCGTTCTGCCGTAGGAAAATCATTTTACCCAAAGTAGTGATTACGCGTGAAGCGCCGTTGGATCGATATATATACACCGCGGAAGCCGAGAGGTCCCCACCCAAACGGTTTTGGCTTTAATAGATTTTCGAGTTGCGCGCATTCCTGCGAAATGACGAGGTAGGTCCGCCCCTCCCTCTCGGTGCGAATCCGCGAGACAATCGATGGGATCTTTATGAGTCGTTCTCGTCCCTCTCAAACAGAGGCCCTATACACGCGGCGATCGTTCAGACGGGGCTGCGGAATTTCGAGCTACTCTCGGAGTTTCCGCGCAGCCGCGGCACGTCGGGACGGCTTTTCCTTATCGCAGGCGCGCATCCCTCTCTCTCGCCCTCTCTTTCTCTTTATACCTCGCGGGGTATTTATTTTTCAATCAAGATATATCGGCGCGTCGCTTCGATCGCAATTTCGCCGTGAAAAGCCGCTGCTCGGCCTCTCTCTCTCTCTCTCTCTCTCTCTCTCTCTCTCTCTCTCTCTGACTTTTCGGTCATTACCGTCGTAATCAGCCTGCTGCGCGGCGCTCGCCTTGCTCCTTGCCGATGTGTCCTACTCCCTCGGGTCTATAGCGCTCTCCGCGCGCGCCGGACTAGCCGATAACGATCGCCCAGGGTATTCACGTGATGCGGATGCTGTTTAACCTTCTCCTGCGCCGCTTTAGATCGATACTTTGCACTGTCTTCGGCGGACTTCGGTGTGTATATATTCGCCGATTTGCGCTGTGCTCCGTGAATCGATGTTTTTCTATTATATACGTTCGGTGAAATTAAATGGAAAAATGCTGATGACGATGGTGAATTGTTTTTAGAGTAAATTTTGTTTTAAAAAGTTTTTAATAAAGGCGATACTAAAAGAGTACAAGTATGAAAATGCAAGCACATTTTTTAACAAAGAATGTAACAAATCGTTAGACCAAATAAACGATGGAAATTGATTAAACACTTGCACCATATTGGATTGTATCTTTCCATAAAGAGGTCGATTATACTGGCAAAAACTGATGATAAAAAAATTGATAGTTGTTTCAACTTTCAACCAACAATATTGGTTTTGGCAAGGACACTAAATTGGTTGATGTAACTATCAAACTTGTATAGTAACTATGTTTTAGGTATTTATTGTTATCAATTACTTGTTCAATTACTGTTATCAATTATTGCGTGATGTTATCAATTAATTATTCGTTCATTAATCCAAGTAATATATAACTTAGTAACCACAATTATTTCAGTAAAACTTTGCAGTTACCTTTATTAAACTAATCATTCACGTTTACTAGTAAACTATAATTTTTGAAGCAATTTTAATACCTACAGTTAGAAATTTTTCCCAACTAAATAAAAAGGCGAAGACAAATTATTTGCGCATTCAAGGGTAATTCCAACTATTCTAGCAGTATGAAGTGTATTTAAAATATGGTCCAATAGATTTGTCGTTACCTCTGGCTAAATCAGCCCTAACCAAAGGGCTAAGGAAGGGAAGGTATTTCAATCCGAAACGTACGTGTTGGTAATAAACCTGGTGCCCCGGGCGAGGATACACATAGCGCAAGGCAGCGAGCGAGCAAACGCGAGCCGCAAGAGACAAACGTAACCTTTTGCCGAGCGCCAAAACGCCTTTGATTGCGCGGCATATCTTGCCGACGGGGGCGCGGCATTGGCGATTCCTCGGTTGTGTCCACTAATTTGCGGTTTGTTTGACAGATCTTGGATTATTGTTAATTACGTTTGAGTAGCCGGGTATACACTCGCGGCGCTTCCGTGGGGGGTCCTTCGTTGGATAACGAGACTCCGAATGCTCCTCTCCAAGCTTTAGGTAGCACTTGCGTAATGGATTAAGGCGAGGAGGCGGCCTGCTATCTTGGATTAGATAAATACGGACGTCACGCTCCAGGACCTTAGTCGCAAATCTGAAATGGCTGCGTAACTCGTTTCTCCGACCATTTCTCTCGGCGCGCAACGGCTAATTTTAGATTTGCTTAAACTATTTTACATTCGACGGTCAAAGGGGAGCTAATTTCGTTTTCTTAGGTGTTGCCACGGTTGCACGTACGAAGTGACCCATTTGCAGGCCCTCATTCCGAAATTTAGGAAGTAGATATACCTACACTGAGAAAAGAAAACAGTTGAAATTAAAATGGTATTTTTGATATTAATATAGAAGTATAATACATTCGATACAAAATTGCATTGAAAATAAATATAGCAATTACTTTTTAAAATAAAAGTCTGTTCTTCATTTCGGACATATATACCTTGTATACATTAACTTTGCGATATTATTAAGGGGGTTCTTCCGCGAAAATTCTCAAAGTAGGATAAGACTTATTTTATAGATTGAAATGTGCTGAATCGAATGGTACCATTTATTGTGTCTCTTACCGTGCAAAATTTTGAAATATTTGGTTTCAAAGATTACAGATTTAACATAGGCTCTTATGGAGCTGCGTTTAAATGAAGACTT